>WBNH01005181.1:0-250493 GCA_013401255.1 Urocolius indicus | reverse complement strand
TCCCTTCCAACTCTACTATTCTACGATTCTATGTAAGTCATTAGAGAAGTAAAACTATTTTATAATAAACTGTTTTTCATATAACCATCTTGATGTTCATTACTTCTGCTTCTGGTTTCAGAATGTTTAATTCCTGCTTCAATGATCCCATCTTTTTTTTTTTCTGAACATCACATTATTCCTGTATTTCTGGTAACTCTTAGAGATAATGGTGTACAATTTTGATTTTCCAGTCTTCTGTGAAGTCCTCCACTGATCCAAATTATATAAAATTCATATCCATAAACCAGTTTCAGGGCTGGTTCTCTAACCTTTGTTTGGAGGCAACAGTCCCTGTCTAAGCAACCCTAACGAAATCTGTAGAAATCCTGGGGTTAACTTTGGAAACAGAAGAGTATGTACCTGGAAAGTGGGGCTTTGTATGCATGCGAACAGACTGCCAAGTTCAGAACCGTTTTAAACTCTCTGGTGATATGTGAACTTAAAACAGTAGTGAATTGTGTGCTAATTTACCAGTCCAAGAGAAAAGACAGCTTAAAATTTTGTATTTCCCATGGCATGTGTTTCATGTCAGGAATTAAATGTCAATTAAAAGAAAAGCTAAGGAAAAGATTTCTATTCTATTTTATAGAAGTGATGGTCTTGCATTTTAGGTAAGAAAACACTGGAGAAATAGTTTTCATTTTCCATATCACTGCAGAGAGTGACAATTGTGAAATACCAGAGATTGGTTACAACAGTTGTTTTGATTAAAATGGTATTTACTTTGCTGCTCTTTCATCCACCATCAATCTTAACTGGATTAAAACCAATATCCAGTGGTAAGTATTCATTATTAAAGTGATTTTACAAGTATGTTTGATGAGATGAGCAATCGTATGTTTTCTTTGACAGTAAAAATATGAGAATACACATAATTTTTAATTACTTTCCTTTTCCCAGTGAGCTGGTATTAAAGGGAAAAAATGTGGGTTTTTCCTGCCCTGTTTGAAGGCTATGAGATACCTATTTCTCAAAAAGAATCATCACAGTATTGTAACAAAGGAACCGTTTGGCAAAAAGAAAGTTTCAAGATAGACCAGTTTACAATCTGTTAATCTTCAAGTTGATTTTCCTCACATGAGGGGCTAAAGTTGGATATTTTTTTATAGCCATATTGATGCATTTTTGCAAGTGGGTGTATTTTATGTGCTCTGAATATCCACAACATGCAGTCAACTTGAATTTTGCTTGCTCAGCTCTTGTGAAAATAGTGGAGAAATCGATCTCCTATACTGCAGGGTCTGTGTAGCTAAACCAATAATACAAGTGTGTATGTATGAAATGGGATTAGAAAATAAACAGCATAAAAATTCTGGGATATAAATAAAGAGCAGAAGTTTTTCATGTTTATATTGTTGTCTTCTTTGTTTCAAATGGTGAAAAGACCTAAACATTGAAAGATCTGAAAGTGATGAGTTAGAAGAGCAGATGTGTGTTTGCAGCTGGTGTATAGAGAAGAATGGTGGCAAATATTAGATTTAGACTTCATAAAGACAGCATACCCTTCTGCTCCCAGCAGGAATTTTGTGATTGATCTCAGTGCTAATAGAATCAAACAGAAAGACAAAAGGCATGTACAAGTGGATGAAAGCAAAGAGGTAAAAAGACCAGACTGGCAAAATGTTGACTGCACTGATACAAAAGAACGTCAGTCCTTGGAGTCAGACTTTGCATTGAAAAATGCAACACCCCTGTTGAAAATATACCTGTAAAATATTGAAAATATTACCTGCACAAGGATTGATATGCACAAGTGCTCTACCTGCCTCATGAATGTATTCATAACTGGACAAGTAGTTATGTGCATGGCTACAGTTTGCTCAGTATTCTGCATAAAATAATTGTTTAACAGTAGCATTTCTAACAAATAAAAAAGAAAATTTAAATTATCTTGCAATAAAATAACCCAGGGCCATACCTAATCCAGCAAAATCTTTACCAGGTTCATCATGAAACAAGAAGTTCCAGTTATGAGATGTTTTTTAATTTCTCCTTTAGTTGCACACAAACACATCACGAGCGTTACTCAACATGATGGGAGCAACAGTACCAACAATAAAAGATACTGCAATAGGCTTTTTATTTAAATTTAGATTTGATTAATGGCCTTGTAAAATGTTACTAGGGAGGAATAGAAATCAAGTGGAAACAAAAGCAAATTTAGAAATCTTTGCTTACTCCACATCTTGAGAGAAGACTGAAGGAAGCTTTGGTGACAGGGTTTGAACGAGAGGTGATGTTCTTTGGGGATAACGCTTCCCAGCGTGGCAGGGAACCCATAGGTAGAATGTTTTCTGTCTTGGTTCTTAGTAGAAAACCCACTGTGGTAGGGATCTGAAAGATGTGGCAATACTTATCAAGGAAGAATAAGGGAATAGTTCATCTATAGAGACTGTCTCCCTCTGTGTGTCCATCTTGTGTAACTCCACCTCCTTGGGTTTCTGCTGCTAATTTCAGTACATTCCAGGCTCTTTCTCTAGCTGACGTTGAGATAAGCAGTGAATCAGTTAATTTACTTTAGAAATTTACTTTGAGATGAGGATTAGGCTCTGAGGAACCCAACTGTCTCCATGAAAAAGGAAGCTTAGGCAACTAGCTTAGCCTAAATGTCAGCCTTAAACTTTCAGTCTGCTAAAGTTGGTGTTTCTCAGTATAATTTCATGTTATTTGCTGTAGCATTAATTTATGCCTCACAGCCACATTTCCCTTCTTGCAGCACAGCTCCAAGTAGCATGTCACTGCCTGACTCCTTCATCTGAGCCTCTAAATGTAGAAAAGGATGAAGCCTTCACTACTCTAGGGCACAGAGACACTAGATGCCATGCTTGACTGGAGGCTGTTTCCATGTGAATCTTGTCTTGTACTCACCACTTTTTGTAAATAAATATTAGCCTATTTTTCTTTTTGGTAGGATTCTGGTAGTTCCCACTCATTTTGTCTTCACACAAGAGAAAACAGTGCTTTGAAATCTGAGGATAGAGGGTATGTAATGCAGCACAATTTAATGAGTGATCTACTTTGGGTACAACACTCCTACTGCAGAGCTATGAGGACACTTAGAAGAATGCATACCATAGTCTTAAGTAAAGAATAAACTCATGCAGCTCCAAGTGCCTCTCTGGTTTCTTTGGAATTGGTTTGAGTTTATCTGTGCATCATTGCATTATTTGATGCAAACATATTTGCAGATTTATGTGCCAAATAAGTACATGTGATCAAAGAAGAAAGGTTATATAATTTTCTGTAAAGCAGTTTCTTAGAAAAGCTGAGGAGCTCGTGACAGAGAAACAGTTACTTGGCTGGAAAATGGTAACTAAAAAGGCACAGGATGTGTTTGGAAAAGGATGTTCAAACTGTGTTACTTAATAAGGCACTGTGAAATGATTATTTTTGAAAATATTTTGGCAAGATCTCCTGACATGGAACAGATAATTTGCAATTCCTATTATGTGCACTCCAGTAAAATTGGTGGAAAAAAAATATTGTGGCTCAATAATGAAGCACAATTTCTTTGGAATTCCACTTTTTCTTGTTGGAGCAAGAGAGATGAACAGCTTTGAAATAAATGACCCCAAATTACTAAGCCAAAGAGTAGTTTCTTTACCCATGTTAGGGAAAAGTCTACTGTCCATAGACTGTCCACAAACACAAGAAAAACATATATGAAGGCTGACTGAAATTACTGGAGATGTTTACAACTACCAATTTAGGAACATGCCTAGGTGTGAGATTAGGAGCAGTCTCCCCAGCTGTGTTTTCTGAAGAAACAAGCATTCTCTGAAGGGAATACAGTGCTGGAGCCTAAATGAGGTTCCCTTAATCACTATTTGAAAGCAGCTGTAGAAGAAACTTAGCCTAAGCCTTACCTTGGCTAGCCTTTAACCTCAGTGGGAAGCAAAATTCTGTGCCAATTTCCTTCTCCCATCTCTGTCAATACGCTTTGTCTATAGGTAGACTGTTTTCTAGATTTGCTGTTAATGCAGTGAACCTTGGCCTTGTCTACTACATTAATTTTCTAAGTGTCAGTGTGCAGGGCCTCTCTTGCCTTTTTTCTTATATAATGACAGGGATGTGGAAGTCAGGATCAGTCCTATATGCTTCTGAGCCTGCTGCTTATGCTATTACAAACAGGGCAAATTTGTACTGCTAAGCATAGTAATCATTATGCAGCTGTCGTGGTTTTAGCCCTGGCTGTGTGCCAGGTGCCCACCAAGTCATTCTATCCCTCCCCCACCTAAACTGTAGAGAGGATAGAGAAATACAAGAAGTGAGAGTCAAGATAAGAACAGGGAGATCACTCAGCAATTAGTACCATAGGCAAAACAGACTCAACTTGGGGGGAAATGGTTTGATTAATGAACAATCACAACAGTGCAGGGAAATGAGAAATAAAGACAAATCTTGAAATACCTTCCCCCACTCCTTCTTCCCAAGACTCTCCTCCCCTCCCAGTAGCACAGGGGATGTGGGTTGTGGTTCGTTACAGATGGACTTTGCTGCTGCTTCTTCTCAGGGGAGACCTCCTCACACTTCCCACTGCTACACTGTGGTGTCCTTCCCATGGGAGACTGTCCCTCACAAACTTCTCCAGCATGGGTCCTTCCCATGGGCTACAGTTACTCAAAAACTGCTCCAGCATGGGGCCTGCCACAAGGGCAGCATCTCACACTCAGCCCCGATGTGGGTCACCCACCAGGAGAACAGTCCTTCAGGTACCGACTGCTCCAGCCTGAGTCCCTCACAAGGTCACAAGTCCTGACAGCAAATGTGCTCTGGCCTGGGCTCCTCTCTCCCCACAGACTCCCAAGTCCTGCCAGGAACTTGCTCCAGGGTGAGCTTCCCGTGGAGTCACAGCCTCCTTCAGGCATCTACCCGCTCAGGCGTGGGCTCCTCCATGGGCTGCAAGTGGATCTCTGCTCCCTGTTGGCCTCCATGGGCTGCAGGGGCACAGCTGTCTCACCATAGTCCTCACCACAGGTCATAGGGTAGTCTTTCTTCCAATACTTGGGCACCTCTTCTCCCTCCTTCTCCAGTGACCTTGATATCTGCAGAGATGTTTTCACATTCTTGCTGCTGCTTAGCAACTATGCAGCAACTTCTTCTCAAACAGGTTAATAACAGAGGCGTTACCTTCATCACTAATTGGCCAGGCTTGGGTCAGCTGTGGAGGGTCCATCTTAGAATTGTCTGGCATTAGCCCTGTCAGCTACAGGGGAGGCTTCTGGCAGATCTTTGTTTAAAGAAGCCACCCCTGTAGCCACCCCCAACTACCAAAACCTGGCCCAGGCAAAGCCATTACATCAGCTGAATGGTCAAGTGCAAGATAACTAATTAATCAAACTCTTATAGTTAGATATCTGAAGGACAAAGGGGTCCTGTAGTCTTTAGAAGGATATTTACCTTTTAATTGCATTAAGGGAATCTTGCAGAATTATATTTGTTTTCCTTCACACAATTAAAAACTCTCTGGTGTATCCATGTTACTGAGTCCTTTTAAAGCCTGAAACACATACATTTTCACTCTCATCTCCTTCCTCTACTTCTTCCTTCTCCATATTTGTTCAAATTCCAGTAGGCAGAAATTTGGAACTTGTATATTAGTCCTTTCATGGCATAACCACAAATTATGGATGTAAAAACTGTATGCAATCCAGGTTTTGTTTTAAAAGTATTACCAGCATGTTCTGAACATATTTGGGTGTTATTAAACTGTTACAGCATTCACAAGTTCAGGTTAAAAGAGAGTCTTGGAAGTTTCTGTGGCACTTTGTTCTGATTTTGGCTGGGACAGAGATAATTTTCTTCATGGTAGCTAGCTGTGTTTTGCATTTGTGCTGAAAAGGGTTTTGAACACACAAGAATGCTTTGGTTATTGCTGAGCAGTACTGGCACAAAGTCAAGGCCTTTTCTGCTTCTCACACCATCACACCTGTGAGTGGGCTGGGGTGGCACAAGAGGTTGGGAGGGGCCACAGCTGGGACAGCTGACTCCAATTGACCCAAGGGATAGCCCACACTGTATGGTATCATGCTCAACATATAAAGCTGGGGGAAGAAGAGGGATGCTTATAGTGATGGTGCTTGGCTTTCTAAGTTGCTGTTATGTGTGATAGAGCCCTGCTTTCCTGGAGATGGATGAACACCTGCCTCCCCATGGCAAGTGAGGTATGAATTCCTTGCTTGATTTTGCCCCCTTGTGCAGCTTTCGCTTCACCTGTTAAATTGTCTTTATCTTAAACCAGGAGTTTTCTCTGTTTTAAGCTTCTGATTCTCTGCCCTATTCCAGCAGGGAGAGTGAGCCAGCAGCTATGTGGGGCTGAGTTGCTAGTTGGGATTAAAGCAGAACACATTTCCATAATTGAAAAATAAACGAGCATATAAACTATATTGAAAATGGAGTGTTATAGGTGTTGAGCATGATGTCATTAGGGAATTCCAATTAATGGTAGTCTAGGTGAGAGATGAAGTCACACTATGAGGAGCCTAAATCCTTTGATGGTTGCGCAAGAGCAAATCTGCTTTAGATTGGTATCTCCTCTGCTTTACCCACTTATTGTCAGCACAGAGTCCTGTCTCTGTACAAAGTCCTGAAAACTCTGAGAGGGCTCTCAAGTGAAGTCTTGAACTCCCCTGCCTTTCCAGTGGGCTTGTAAAAGTGATTCCTAGGGAACCTACCAGGATGAGTTCACAGTCACATCATGGATATGGGATATTGCAACCCAGAGCAAGGATTCAAGTTTCCTTCTGGACTGGCCTGGGTGAGTAGTGTGAAGTTTCCTCATATGTTAGAAAGAGGACATGAACTACTCCACATGTTCCCATCTTGGATTAAATACTGATTGTAGGTCTGCCCACTTTGTGTTGTCAGAGAATGAGCAGCTACCCGGAGAGTTTTCCTAATGGGGCAAACAGCCCACCACATAGTTTTGGTATAAAGGAACATGTAGGAAGACCCCAGGACTGCCAGTGTTCTTCACAGTAGCTTAGTAAGAGTCCAACTAAGAGGTAATCTACCAAGCCTACAACATGTGGTAAGTGATGCCAAATCAGAACATGTAGAGTGTATTTCACTTGTTTCAAAGGCAGTTTTCTTGTGAGGAAATACATGCATTTCCTGTACTGCATGTTGGAAGGAAAGCTTGAGGTAACCTGACCTAAGCTATTAATTTCTGATCAGATTCCCTGGGCTTTTCAGTATCTTTGTCTATTTGTATTCATTTAGTGAAAGCAGCTGGTAGAAAGTGCATGTGTTTGCATGTGCACTGTCTTGGGAAACAGACTGTACCATATCGTGAGGGCCAAGGCAAGCTGTGACTGTGTTAAGCTCTCTGTTTTGCAGCTGAAGAAAGGCTTGTTAATTGACTAAGCTTGTATTTAGCAACTCATTCACCAGAATTCAGAAACTATTTTTTCAGCTGGCGTATTTGCTTCCCCCAGTGTAAACTTCAGTTTGTCATCAATAGCAGCAACTTTCTCCCCAATTTTTTCAGCATTGTCTTTGATTTTTTTTTTTCAGAGCAGCCAAAGCTGGCAGCTGTTTTAAGCAGGTGGGAAACCAACTTCATTACTTCCGTGCTGTCAGCACTGGAATCTATGTTTTTAAAAGTATAGGCATATATATAGTTATTTATACACACACATATTTCATTTTACAGCCTAACATTATAAGGCAGGAACTGTTCACTTAATATATCAAAGTGCTGCATACAGCTATGGTGCTATATCATAAAAGCAATACACAGTAAATCACTGATGTATTTGCTTGTGTATAACAAAGTATTTAATGCTGGAGCCTAACCTACTTCAGTTTCAAACTAATTGAAACATATCATTTAAAACTACTGAACTTGTATTTTGCCTCTGTAATAAATCAAACTTTTGATGTCATGTGATTTTTGACCAGCATGGAGTGTGAAGTCTTTCTTGTTAACAGAAAGTAAAGCAAAAATAAGCAGAAATGTTCTGTAATAACGTTCCACTATACTTCACAGCCCTTTTGTGTTTCTTCACACTTCAGTGCTTTCTGCAGTCCAAGAGATGTCTCTAGACTACAGCTTTAGTTCCTGCCCCTCTTAGTAAATAAATAATTCCATAGTTGGTCCAAACTGTAACTTCCCTTCCCCCTGGCAAACAAAGTGATGATATGTGGTCTGAGTTCCTGCTGTGCCATGGCTGCTTCCCAGCACTCACCCTGCAGCAAGGAAGGAGGAGAAGGGGTGCAGAAAACTCTACTGCAAAGCCCCTTCACGTGTTTGTCAGTGACCAAGTGCCAAGAAGTACTCCTGCACCTCCTTGAGTCTTCTCCGTATTAAGTGATCTTCACCTGATGAACAGATAGTCCTTTATTGCTGCCACTTTGGTGTATTATTGAGCCTGCTTGTTTCACTTTCTCTGCTGATGACAGAGGGGTCATTCCCAGCACCAGACTCCATCTTCTTCCAGCTTTTGGTCAGGTGCTACTACCAAGTCCACAGCAACAGGTTAAGAGAGCCCATCCACTAGTCTTGCTGCTGGAAATGTGATTAATGCTAACCCTTTGACACTCTTGGCAGGCTTTTTTTGAGTGTCTTATTTTCATCTCTGCTTTTCAAATATGTTCATTATGCTTTTACAATGCACAACTGTCCCAAATATCCCCCTTTAACTTTACCTTCATCAAAAGCATCTGACACACCAGGGGATACTTGTTTTATTTATACAGCGATAGGCACAGTCACTAATGCTGCTTCTTACGAATTGGAGGGATCTGTGTTTGGAGATAGTTCCCATCTAAAGAATAAAGGTCAGAGGAGACAGTGAAGGCTGTTCATGATGGTCTTCTGATAAAATATTTCAGCTTGACTGGATTCAGTCATGTCCTCTGCGCTGCTGTGCTGGCTGATGTTCAAAGCCCCTGGAAAGTGTACCTGTGCCCTGAGTTTCTGTGCCAATTCTCTAGCTGTCCAGCAGGTCAGAAGGGCAAGTTTCAGATGTTCTGCTCACTGTGTGCAGAGCTGTAATTCATAGTGTGGACTAAGTTAATAATCCGATTAATTTATTTATACCTGGCCTTCAGCCACAGAGTGCAAAATGAATCCTGACGCAAGTGTCAGTGCATTTTCTTACCAAACACACAAATCGGCAACATTTTTTTAACCTAAATTCAACATCAATATTGACAGGGAAGGGAGTGTTCAATGCCTACATATATTTAATAATTAGTGTAGCACTACAGAAGCATTCTCAAGTGAGAACCTATCATGGCTTAACTAATTTCTCGAAAAATTAGATGGGAATAGAAGTATGTGTTGTGGGTTTTAATGCCTAGTTCTCCAATTCTCTCATTATGGGCAAATCTGAAAGAAGAAAAAAACCTTCAAAGATTTGTACATCAAAGGCTAGCTTAAGTGTTTCCTTTGCTTGAGAATAATTTTACTTTCCTTCAAGGCTGATCCTTTGTTGGTCTGAAGCTTCTTGTTACCACTGTGACTTTCAGTGATGTGTGTCCTTTAAGACCTGTAAACACAAGCATTCCTGCTGCCAAGAAAAATGGGTTCTTAAAATTCATGTTTTCAAAGTTTTGCGCTCCTTTGAATTTGCATGTACATGCATATATGCATATGTACAAACCTCTAAATCCCTTTTGACCTGCTTTTATTTTTCTTATTGGATTTTTCTTCCTTTGCAACAAACATTACAAAAGCATCAGCCAGAAATACTTATTCAGTAGGTCTTATGTTTAGCACAAAGGAATCTGAACATTTTAGAGTAAAAACACAAAAGGTGAATGCTTCTGTGAGCAATGGGCTGTGCATAAAGTGTAGCAAGAGCCCAATTCTTTTCTCTGTCTCTAACAAACGTTCCAGACTTCGATGAATTTGAAGCCAGAGGGACTGGGTTACTGAGGCATGCTGTGCTACCACCTGTCTGCTGAGCCATGTCTCTTGGCTCATTTAATTTGCAAAGTCAAGCATATTAGTGAAAACACAGGACAAGAAGACAGGATTCATTTTGAAATCATGGAGGCTCAGAAACTCACAAGCAGGATAGATTCCTGTAAAGTAGCAACAAAGAGATACTGCTAAAAGACACTGTGCCCTATGTGCCTCCAGATAACTAAAGACACACAAATAATATTGTAGAAGGAATAGAATCCTAGAATGGGAGGGTTGGAAGGGACCTTTAGAGATCATCTAGTCCAACCTTGCTGCAGAAGCAGGTTCACCTTGATCAGGTTGCATAGGAACATGTCCAGGCGGATCTTGAAGATCTCTAAGGAAGGAGACTCCACAACCCCTCTGGGCCGCCTGTGCCAGGGCTCTGTCACTCTCACAGTGAAATAGTTTTTTCTTACATTTAAGTGGAACTTCTTGTGTTCCAGCTTCATCCCATTACCCCTTGTCCTGTTGCTAGGTACCATAGAAGAAAGAGATGCCCCAACCTCCTGACATCCACCCTGTAGATATCTGTAAATTTTAATGAGATCTCCCCCTCAGTCTCCTCTTCTCTAGACTAAACAGCCCCAGTTCCAGCAGCTTTTCCTCATATGAAAGATGTTCCATTCCCCTGATCATCTTGGTGGCCCTGTGCTGGACTCTCTGCAGAAGTTCCCTGTCCCTCTTGAGATGGGGAACCCAGAACTGGACACAGGACTCCAGATGAGGCCTCACCAGGGCAGAGTAGAGAGGGAGCAGAACCTCCCTTGACCTGCTAGCCAGGGTGTCATTGGCCTTCTTGGCCATGAGGGCACATTGCTGGTTCATGTTTAGCTTATTATCAATCAAGACTCCCAAGTCTCTCTCTGCAGAGCTGCTCTCCAGCAGTTTGACCCCCAGGCTGTATTGGTGCATGGAGTTATTCCTTCCCAGATGCAGGATTCTGCACTTGTCCTTGTTGAACCTCATGAGATTCCTCTCTGCCCAGCTCTCAAGCCAGACGACATCCCACTGAATGGCAGCACAGCCTCTGGGGAATCAGCCAGTCCTCCCAGTTTGGTGTCATCAGGGAATTTGCTGAGGGTACAGTCTGTCCCTTCATCCAGGTCACTGATGAAGGTGTTGAACAAGATTGGCCTCAGAAATGATCCCTGGGGAACTTCACTGGCCACTGGCCTCCAACTTGATTCTGTACCATTGATCACCACCCTCTAGGCTCTGTCATTCAGCCAGCTCTCTGTCCATCTCACTGTCCACTCATCCAAGCCACACTTCTTGAACTTTCTGATGAAGATGTTATGGGAGACAGTGTCCAAAGCTTTGCTGAAGTTAAGGTAGATGACATCTGCTGCTCTCCCCTCATCTAGCCATCTGGTTATGCACTCATAGAAGGCATCAGGTTGGTCAAACAGGATTTCCCCTTGGTGAATCCATGTTGACTCCCCCGATAACCATCTACTCCTTCATATGTTCAGTGATAATATTCAGGATGAGTTGTTCCATCACCTTTCCAGGGATGGAGGTGAGGCTGACCAGCCTGTAGTTTCCTGGTCAATAATTAAAGAGCTGTTTTCAAACTTTCCATCGTAGATCTGAAGACATGGTAGGGATCCTATCCATCTTACCCTTGAGACTTTGGAGTCAGATATTGACTCCAAAAGAAAAAAAAAAAAAAAAAAAGATCATTTTGCAGCTATACAGGACCTTAGAGCACCCATAGCTTGAATGATGTGGGCAGCTTTCATGGTTGCATCTCAAAAAACATAGCATGTATTTTAAAAAGAAAATATAGTAAAGGTGACTAAAATGAGTAAGGGAATGAAGAAGCTGCAGACTGGCTTGAGACTTCAGTTTAGGGACGCTTTGGGACATATGGCTGAGATTTACAAAATCATGGAGGTAGTGGTTAAGGTGAATGTAGAACTGTTATTCTTCTTCAATACAAGAACTTGAGGAAGTCATTGAAAGGACTGAGAAACTAGTTTAAAGCATATAAGAGAAATGATGCCGTTATGTAGTAGGTAGTCACATGGAACTCATTACTATGGAAGTTAATGGAAGCAGAAGGTATTTACAGCTTCAAAAGGGAACTAGGCAAAAAAGAATATGACTAGTGGTCTATGAAAAGATACCAAAGGGAATGTGCAAGATTATCCTGTAATTGATGTTGCTGGAGAAAGAATATGAAAGGCCAATTGTCCTTGTATCCTCATGTTCCTAGTTTCTGTCTTATTCCTCAGAAAGGATTTTTTCAGGAAATTATTTAAACAGTGATGACTTTCCACTTGAGACTGTTTCTATAGTGCTACACTAGTTATTCAATGCACATATTTATATACTTATATAAAACTGAAGGAGTCATCCTTCATAAACGTGTGTCTGGCAGACTGGTCTTACTGCATTTTCAGATATAAATTCAGATAACTCCTGTGGAAATGGTTTCATACTAATGGCTCTTTGGCCAAGCTAAATCTACTGATTTGTGCAAACTCCATTATTTCTTTACTTGATTCTATTTTTGCATAGATGTAATCATCCTTGGGCTAGCTCAAGCTGGGCATGTGTCATCAGATAGCTACGATGTACACCCAGATGGAGGGTCTCAAAGGGTCCCAGTGACCCCGTGCCAAGGCTGGTCAGGCTCAAGACAGGTCCAGCAGAGTGAGAACCATCCCAAAAGCAGCATGACATCTTGGCTGTCTGCTATGGGACAGGTTAGTTTTACCAGGTGACAGTTTTGTGTGAGTATGTGATGGGGAGACACAGTCTGTTGTCTGCATCTACTCTGATTTATATTGCTAGTTGGCTTGCATCATGCAAGTGGAAGAAGAAAGTGAGCTAGCGAGCATGGCCAAGAGTCAGGTGGGTGGTCATGAGAGCTGGACATATCTGAATTCCAGGTGATGAGCTGGAGCCGAGTTTCTAAATCTCAGTTTTCTCTCTCTTCCTAGTGGAAGGACTTTATGAACACCTGAAACTGATCCTATGAAGGCTATGAAGAAACATTTTTTCTGTTTGGCCTTTGTTTTCCATTGGCTCAGATTTGTTACACTCACAGATGTTTTTTGAATAGGCTTAAAAAAGGCTTGCTGACAACCTGCAGAATGCCAGAATCTCATCAAACTTGTGCAATGTTGGAAACACTGTGCAAGATATCTAAAAATTGAATCTGAAGAACAAAACATGAGTTCTTACCCCTGTTGCCTTCTGACTGTGAGGGACAATGCCAGCACAATGTCCTTGCACAGGATACCCCTAGGCAGCTTCATCCTGGAGACAAGGAAGGTGCATTTACAGTGCAGGATGAAAACCAGCAGCAGGAGAAACCCTTAGAAGCTGTGACAACTTACAGAAGGATGATCTACAGTCTCCAGGGAAATGAAACAGGATGTTACCCACTTGATCTCCTGTAATCACATAACACCTGTCATACAATCTAGAAATGAAAGACAAATGACAGCTCCCATGTTGTGCTGCTCATCTTGTGCTGAAGACAACACCGAGTAGCAGCTGAAATTTGATGGACAGATTTCCCAGAAATAAGAGGATGGGAAACTAATCTTACAGCTTGCTCATTTATTTATTTATTTATTTGTATATTTTATTTAACCATAATGGATTAGAGCATGGCTGTATTTTGCCATCTGAGCTTGACTTTCTGTGGATGAGTATGACTATTGCAAGATTTGAGGTTTGTACCATTCATACAAGCAAGCTCATTGATGTGCCTAGGCAGAAAGTGGTAAATTATTTCAGGATAGCAGCTAATGACTGTCTCTTCCTTCTATTCCCAAAGGGCTGGAACCTCCCCTGCCCCATGACCCTTTGCACTGTAGTTATCAAAGGTTGTTTGTGAGCCTCCACTGAGCCTGAAATATTTGAAGAGTGCTTATAAGGTATTGTCAAAATGGAATGTACTGTTGTATTTCATTCTGCTAAACTCTTGGCCCTCTTTCTGATGCCCAGCTGACCGCTGTGTAGAATAAATTTGCAGCAAGAGAACCAATGTCAAACTGGAAATAAGAGTTTTTCTTTTTTTAGGAAATTAGGCTGATGTGAGCATAGATGTCACTTTTTCTTGTGTATATTTTTTGAAGTCTCCAGATTAAGCTAAATTTAGAGGGGCTTGCACAAAATTAAAGTGCATTCATACAGTAAGTTAGTGTATACATATGGGGAAGTTTGACATGTTTACCCAAGGCTTGACAGTAGTGACTGACACTTTGTAATGTAAACATCCCACGGAGAAGAGGAGCAACAGCACATTTCACCACTGCCGACCCCTTATTTTCCACAAGTTTTTTCCCTGCTATTTTCTTCTCCTCCTCTGTTCTAATGTGTCAAAATCTTCTTTGAGATGATGCCTGGTGAATAGGTGCAGACTGGTGCAGATTGAGGTGTATTGTTTTTTTTTTTTTTTTGATGTAGCTGCAGAAAGGAGAGGTGGTAGCATATCTGGTGCTAGTAGACTCTGTGGGCTCCTTGTACAACACTGAGAGGAGGGATGCAGGTGGATGTGAGACTCCTGAGCTTGAAGACACAGTCTGCAATGGCTTAATGAAATGCTCACCTGGAACTGACTGATATGTCTCAGTCTCAGCTCTTGGTACTCACCTCTTGGCACAATGGGGAAGGAGCCATTCTACTATGGTAGCTGCCATAACAGCACAGTGATTTACCACTTCCTCCCCACATTTCTGGCACACTGGGCAGCAGTATGTACCAGCAGTTGCTTCCTGCATGCTTCCTCTCCCCTCTCCCCAATTTCATAAAATAGTTCATACACATGAAAAGAACCCTAAACTAAGAGGATTAATGCAAAAGTCTGGGACTTATGGAATATCCGTGAATGCCATCTACCCCTGAATATGGGAGAACTGTGCATCCTCACTTGTGTCTCCTTGTGGTCACTGGGGTCAGTGTCCTCCTAACATCATACCTGCCACCAAACCACACCTTGATTTGCAATAGATTTGTGACCAATGATTTGCATAGCAATCCCAGTCATGCTCCATAATCCATCAATGCTCCATAATCCCTCAATCAAACCCGTTGGACAGCTTTGCCAGTCTAAACAGTGGCTTGTGATTTTTTTCTGGTTGTTGTAGTTGCTGTCTCTGATGCTGACAAACTTTTCCCCCCACTTTCCTCTCTTCACATAAGTCCTCCTGCACCAAAGATGGGAGAAGGGCAAGGAGTATGTAAGCAGGCTGGGAAGTGTAAGGCGACCATAGCATAAGCTGAAAGGCACCTCTGTTCAAATCTGATGGTGTTCTTAGAGCAGAGGTTTCAAAGGCGAGGTATGTTGGACTCCTTTTGAAGTCCAACATACCTTTTGAAGACACCTACCTCCCCAGTTTGTGCAGTTTATTTCTGCCACGGCTTATCTCCCCCATCCACCTTCTGGAGCCAAGGCCCAGAGTTTCTGTTCAATTCCTAAAATAAATACATCAGTAAGTGAGATTGTATGCATTTGGCAATAAACTGTTCTTGGTAGTTCAGACAGTGCAGCAAGGGCTAATAACTGTAGTTTGTGATTCAGTAGTTCAGGTTTGACTAAAATAAACGACTTTACCAGAAGCATAGTGAAGTGGCTCATAGGGGCTGTCCCTAGGATATTTTCAAAATGTGGCTGTATGAAGACATGTCAGATTTGACGTAGTGATGGTCATGGTCCAGTTTCAAGCAAAAAGTTGGATTAAGTAATCTTCAAACAATATTTCAATGGTTTTGTGATCGTTTATGCTCATAAACACTCAGAATGCTCATGCAAATGGGTTTTGCCTGAGGCATGTATCAGTCTCCTGAACCATCACCAGGCATCACTTGAGAATCAGCCTAACCCATTCCCAGTCAGCAAATTGGATGGTGACACCTTGTTTATAAGGGTAAAATAAATTTATAACACAGTAGTGAGGCATTCTGTACCAGATGGCCTCAGTGTCAGCATCCAGAACACATACAACTAACTAAATTTCCTAGGATAGATGTGTCCTGTCAAGGAATGTAAAGTGGCAACTAGTGCAGATGTGTTTCCTGCTTGGCTGTGTCTCTGGTAAGGGCAATCACAGTATGGGCATTTTGTTAGCTTTGACAGATGGCTAACAAAATGTGCACTTATTTACTGGAGCACTAAGATCACTAGTTTATTACTTTAAAAGTTCTTTAAAGGATGAAAATGACAATCATTTATCACTGCTGTCAAGAGGGAAATCTAGTTGTGATCTTGTGGATATGCTTCTGAGTATTCTGTAGCAAAGTAATTGTCTTTTTCTATAGAGATGTAGTGTGATGCTAAAAGCAATTAGTATCTACAATCAGATGCGATGTTGTTGTATAATAACTTGTTTTCTAAGACTCAAAGTTTATTGTCTTGAATTCTTGTTGAGGGCTTTCCAACCAAATAAACATGAGACTCTGATAGTCTTTGTGCAGAGTCTTCTTCATGGGTTCCTGGCAACATGTGTCTTTAAGCAAGGTTGTGATTCAGTGCTTTCCCTTGAGAATGTAGATATTGCTATCATTTTGCTTCAGGAGGAGTCACAAGAATTCCCTTTCAGGATCCAAGAGGAATTTAGTCCAATGTTTTGTCTTGGACACTGTCTGGGCTCAGCATCAGGGGGAGCCTGAGGTTCTGGAAACCAGTGGACACAACAGTTGGTACCAGATGGTAAAGAAAAAACCTGCAAATTGCCCTACAGCAAGAGGTCTGGAATGAGAGATCAGAGAAATTCACAATAACCATATTTAGAACTTGTTTTTCTGACCTTTACCAGTGGCTTTACATTGCATCCAAAAAGCCTCCTCTATTTCTGTTGATGTTCACCGTTAGCAAATGCTAAATGCAGATTAGCTCTGTCTCTAGAGTGCTGTGCTCAGGCTAAGAGGAAGGAGAGCACAGTGCCTTTGGACACAGCTGGTCTGCATTGCCATCCAGGAAAGGGAGGCAGAGCAAGCTTGGCCCTGGGCAAAAGGTCATGCAAACAGGCTGGTGCTCAAAGCTACGAGTAAAGTCTGCAGGCAGTCTTGCCTGAGATGATTCTCAAATTACCATACAGGGCTGCAATTGGGAATAGTGGATGTTTGTGCAAGCACAAGATCGACTAGCCAGCTCTTCCTCATAACATCTTTCTAAAGAGAAAATTTTATTTCCATTCCAGAACCAGTGAAGTTGGAAGAGTGAGATTATACTTTCTCCAAAGGCTCACTGAGATATAGTGGAAGTGTTTGGATTACAGCCTGTATCTTCTGCCTCCAGCCTTCAGCTTAGCCTTTCACTGTATCATAGAATCATAGAATTGTTATGGCTGGAAGAGACCTTTAAGATTGTTGAGCACAGCCTTTGTTCCAGCCCTATCAACCGCTAGGTCATTTTCCTAAGTACAAGGTATAGCTCACTGTGCTGCCTTCTTCATTTCCTTTTAATTTTGTCCCACCATATCTACTTCAAGAATGCTGAAACCTGTCATTGGGTCCTCTCTCTGGGTTGAATTCCACAGATCTTTTATACTGTCTGCATTTTCTTATATATGTACATTCATTTGATCAGTGACAGATTTACTTTTGACTGTAATGCAGCATTCAGCTCAGTAGGACGTTTTTTTGAGGTGTTTTAGTCTTTTTAAGATGAAAAAGGATTTTTTTTTCTGTAATGGCATTTTGAAAAAGAAACATTTTCAGGTAATGTATAATTATACTCTACAGTTGTCAAACAGAACGGTGGTTAAGTGGCTGTTCAACAACATGTAGCAGCAATGCTATATCGGGTGCTAACATTGCTTTCCTTTTAGGTACAATGTAATTATTGGTATTTGAAAGTGCTGATGTAACGTGGGGAAGTATTCTTATATCATAATGCTTATCAAAGTTCATATGTGTGTGAGTGAAAATGAATGTGTCAATCACTCTACAAACAAAATGAGTAATTGCTCGTTCTTGCTAAAATTAGTTTAAAAAAAGGTATGAGTGTGTTAGAGGCACCTGACTTGTACGTTCTGAAAACATATTGTCTTCAATTTATAGAGAAATAGGAGGGCTATAAGAGAAGATGATGCTTAAACATAGAGGACAGCAGAACACAATAAAGGCCATTCAACATTAGCCAAACTGGAAGGAGTTGATCGTATTCAATTTATTACATTTTTCATAGCATCCTAAATGAAGCATGCAAAATTTTTAGAAGACTAACTTGGGCCTAGAAAAAAAATACACCAGAAAAGCAAAATATTTCTTAAATTCTTGAGGTCAACGTGTTTTTTTCTGTAGTATTTTGAAATTTGGGCACACTGAAAATGCTTTGCAAAGACAACTCCGTATGTAAGCGTTTTGTGCATCTTAAGGATCCATTTCTTATAGGTATTAACTTCCTTCACGTTTTATCAAGATGAGAATGTGAAAATTTCACAAGTGTAATGCTGTCCTTAGACACTGCACATACTTGCACCCTTGTCACTTCTCAGAAACAGCATCCTGCTAACCTGTAATAGTTAAGACTGAGAAGATGCTTGATACTGTGCCCTACCTATGACAGCAATTTAAAAGACTCATTACTAGAAGTATAGTGAGGATAAGATGGACTTGTATTAGAATCTTGAATGGTTGCTCAAAGTATTTCTTTACTAAGTATTTAACTGAAAGTGTGTTTGCAAAACATATCTTTTCTATGTCTGAGTATTCTGTATTCACTTAAAAAATGTGGTAGCTGTGGAGAAATGAAAATGCTGTCGATTTTCAAATGGTTGCTGTTTCTCCACTGTTATTATGCTGAATCTCTTAAAACATCTATCTAGGGAGAACAGACTATATCATATGAAAAGTAAGCAGTCATATGCCAAACAGAAATTAGCTACCTATTTGTGGATTACCTGAAATGGACATTCCTTTATGTAACCTTCTCTTATTCTCAAGAGTAACTGACACTTTACTACAAGACAGGGTTACTTGCAAAGAGGATGATTACTATATGTGTCAGATTTATTCACAACCTTGATCAGTTTTGGTTTTTTTTCTTGGAATAAAATGTTGCTAATAGAAAAGAGATTTATTGTCCAAAACACGGAGCATGGGATGCTAATTGGAAACATAGATAAATGCTTTTTATGCACATAGCTATGACAAATGTGCAGAAGTTTTATTTGGTACCAAAGTCTTTCAGAGGTACAGCATCAGATGGCAGCTGCTTACTTTGTTATCCTGTGTCCCAAAGTGTGTGATACTATCTGTGAACCTCAGTTGTGACCTGTATATTCCTTACAAAATGGCACTTTTTCATATCTTCAGTGAAACATGTTGAATATTCTAGACCAGGAGGTGAGATGTTCAGTTAATGAATAGTAAATCTTTGGTACTAATTTTTCTAACTCCAAACATCAGGCAAAGTTAGAAGCTGACTAAACTTAGAAAGTGTTGTCACTTACTGAGTTAACAGATAGCTGGTGATAGAACTATCTCTGTATGGCAGGAGCAAACTCTTTCTCCCAGGCTTCAGTTTGAATCGTTAGCTTGGATATCACAAATAGCATAGCATTCACAGTCAGAGTCTCTCATCAAACAAAGAAGGATAAAAGTTTTGGGGAACAGAAAGAATGAGATGAAAATTTCCTGTCTGATTCTTCATTTTTCTTCAAGATGCACAAGGTAGCTGCTGAAAGTCTGGCAGACTTTCACTTGACATTAAATAAGTGTGAACAGCCCAGAAGTTTTTTTCCACACCTATGACACATGCACAGCAAAATTCTCTGTTAAGAATCACCCATAACTTCAGCTCAGCTTCGCTTTTCCCCTGAGGAGTGTTCAAAACTTCCAAATTTCTTGTAGGTTTTCTGAAAGGTCTTTGTGCAGAAAAAGAGCAGGAGTAACTCTTAACACTTTGACATCAATTTCCTGTTCCTTCCCTCCACCCAGGCACTCGGCTCATCTAACTGCTTTGCTCCTTAAGCTAGGAGGAAAACGGCATTTGGCACTAGAACAGCTCACTGTTCCCAAAGTGCCATCAGCTAGCTCTGAGACTGATGGACAATGGAAGACTGAATACCTCAGGGAGAGAGTGTAGGGAAAGAGACCTTTCTGCTCTGCAGCCCTAATTTGAGGTTGGCTCAGTTCTGCAGATACAGAAACTGATACAGAAACATACAGACTTGTGTCTGGCAGAGTGGTTCCTGAAGTATTAAATACGTTCAAACATAAATCAGCAGGGCTCTACATTCAATTCCCAGTGGTGTTTTTCACTCAATCATGTGCTTAATTTTTTGATATGTTTCAGAAACATGGTAATAAAGAGATATATCTGTGTGATGCTATCATTCAATTTTTTGAATACAGTTGTTCTAGGCAAATTCAGTAGCATCTGCCCAAAGTGAAGCATAAAGTAAAATCAGGCACCTCAAAAACAGATAAAGATAAATAATTTAAATGCTAAGTGAAGCATAATTATGAGTTTGGACTGATAAGCTCCCATAATTGGCACATCGGTTTTCTCTACAGGTGATTCAAAGATGAAGAGAGTAATGACCTGAGGCTGTTTAAAAATCAATAGTAAAGCAGTTTAGTAAGCATGCTATTTAATTCTTGAGCTTACATGCGAGGAATGATTAATTAAAAATATAGTAAAAACTCACAGAATTTTAATCTATTTTCCCTTAATGGCTGATCTGTGCTATTCCCTTCTTCTACAGATTATTTATCAACCTCAGTTGATTTAACTGAAGTTTGAAAATGACCTCCTTATTTTGGTCCTGGTAAGATTTTTCTATGTTATAAGACCTAAAATTTCCCCCATTAAATGCAAAACTGAATCTCCTAGATATTTCAGTAATCAGGGCTCTGAAGTAACTGTTAATGGGGTGACAAATAGTCTCAAGTGACTAGTGCTAATGTGAATTCATAGTTGTAGATTCAGAACCTGGAAGAACATAAATGGCTACATCACACTATCTAACAAGAAAAACTTATGCTATCCATCTACTAGAGTGGAATTGGAAGGAGTCACAGTAGGGCTAGATAGTGCCTGAAATATATCCTTAGTGCTTAATCTTAGTCAAAATTATGCTTACCTCTGTCCCATTTGAGGAGTCAAATCGAACTATGATTTGATCTTCACTATGACTTCTTCCATGTACTGAATCTTGGAAAATATCTTGGGCCTTATCTTTAAAATGCCCCTCAGAAGTTTGGATTTGTAATCTGAAAGATTGTGTGAGCAGAAAAGATGAAATGTGGTTTGGAACACAGTTCCTTTAGCAGTTCACTGTCTGTGGAGAGGGCAACTCCTTTGGTTTTTTTTACTGTATCCTCATGTGAGGTCTATAACGTGGCCTATGTGCACAACTGCATTAGGCACTCAGTATTTTTGTCTTCTGTCTGTAGTGAGGGTGAACAAATACCAACCAGTGTGTCACCTAATGCAGGAGCAGAAGGGACAATGACATCCAGGGAATGTGAAAGCTGCAAGGGTTTCTGCAGAAGAGAATGAGTGACTGGTCTCTGCTCTCAAAACCCTCTCCAAGCTTTGCTTATCCAGCTGCTGAGGAGACTGGTCCATTAAGAAAGGTTTTCAGAAATGTCACTCAGTTTTGTTTAACAAACAGAGCTTATTGACAAGTCTCGTGGCATAACAGGGTGGGAGGAGACTGAATATGACCCTGCGTGAAAGGTTTTTTGGTTGGAAAACTTTGGTAAACAACAGCAATGCAGAGAGTATTTATGTGGCTGAGCTCTCACTTAGCTTCAAGCCATACCACCAACTTACTTGGCACTACTGTCTCAACAGAAAACGGCCAGGCCAGCAGTGACATTCCAGCTGGTGTCTGCAATTCATATTCCTCTAAGACTGATCCCAGAAGCAGCAGCCAAGAGATGTAACCTATTTGAAATTGCTAGCAAGCAGTTGGTCTTGGCTGGCTTCACACAGCTCATTTCAGGTAGATGGACAGAACTCATGGTTTTGCTCTGTGGATTTTATGTACTGTCATTGCCATTTTGTGTCCTGGGGTTTTGGATGCAGGCCCACAGATGAATTTAGCTTTTTCTGCAGCTTTTCAAGCAACAGCTATTCACCAAAAAGAGAGTAAAGCCTACCAGCTGTTACTTTAGCACAAGCAGCACAGAAACTGTTCACATTGCTTGTCGTTCTGTGTTGCAAGCTCTCAGCTAACTCTAGAAGTGATAAAAGATGTGTGCTCATGCCTGCTAAAGGGTAAATACAGAAGACTGATGAAAAGCAGAAAGAGGAAAAGAATGCCCATGTGTTCTTCTTGGATGGAATAACGGCAAATGAAGGGTAGGTAAAACTATATGTCCCAGAGACATGTAATGGCTTGTGTTATTGCTGATCCTCTGTGCTGGTCAGGTGCAAGCTTCCTTCCTTTTACTTACTGCTAGGATGGAGAAACAAAATGCCAATTTTATTATGGCCAGGCAGAGGTCAGGCCAAGCTCTGTATCCTGATTGTGAGGTCTGGCCTGAGAATACACAGGGATGCATCCCTATGCCTGCTCAATTTAGTGCAGATGCACATTTAAACATCACTTCTTAGCCAGTAGTACAGGATGGGGAAGAGGAACCCACTGCTTAGTAAGACCCTTTCTGAGAAGTGGCAGAACTGTACCCCAATGTTTGCTATGAGCTAGGTGGAAGCTAGATTTCCCACATCTTGAGTGTTTTTGCTGTCAGGCTACTGATGTTGATGCCCAACTGCTGTTTTACCATGGATTGTCCTCATGTATGCCACCGTGGCTGTTAGCAGCCTGGTGTGTAGTTAGCCTGCATAGCTTGCTCTGAGGGATGTAAATACTTGAACAAGGAAGATGGTGGCAGGGCATATGCCACTGTGATCACCTTCTTTGGAGGCTGAACTCCCTCAGATTTCCCACAGAGTTCTGTGTTGTGGAAACCAGTCTGGTTCAGAACTGATGCTCTCTCTGTAGTCTCTGTACCACCTGATAGCCTGCATATCAGTGTTCCTTTTTAGTTCACTGTGATTACTTCAGAGAAATTAATTCCTCATTAGAAAATGGACTAGTTGCCAATCTTGGTTCATACTCACACACAGCTACATACCTTTGAGGATGTATTCTCTTTTGTAAATGCAGATAAACCTGTGATGAACTGTTTGCCCCTCTTATTCATGCTGACAATAAGGTATCGTTATTGTCTCTTTTATTCCCTGGCCATCCATTACTACTCTGTTGTTTGACAATCCCAATATACACAGTAAATAAAAATAGTGGGCCCGATTTAAGCATGGGCAGAGAGGCAGCTGTCTGTGGTAACATGCTGTAAGGGATGCTAAAATGGTGACGGTGGTGAAGGAAAACCACTATCCTGCCTCTGATTTTGCCAGGCCTGGAGCCTTGGAGAACCAGACTTGCTCTTAAATGTGACATGAGAGCTAAGAAAGAAAAGTCTCCTGCTAGGAGAAAGGAATCTGTTCCCTAGGTGAGATTTTTCAGCTGTTGAGAGAGATCCCTGTGCTCTACCTGTCTTACCCTCAAAATGCACTGAGATCCCTCCTCAAAACTGGCTTTTCTCTGCCACTCTGTTGTTCTGTCCCACTTCATTTTGTTCTGAGAAATCATGGGCCAGTTTTTAGAAACAAGGCAATCTAGTCCTTGTTATGGTTTTGGATCTTAAGTAAAAATATGTCAATATTAAGAGCTCAGTCCTGTTCATCCCGAGTCTGTGGTGAGAGGAACCTGGTATTGCTTTCAGGATGTGGTCTACATCTCAGATGTCTATTAAGAACAGGAAAAACAAAATACAGCTCTCCACCACACTGTATTAACAAACTATTAAAGGCTATTTTCCTTGATTTTCATAGCTAGCATCAATATGATGCAAGTATGACTGAACATAAAGAAAGTAAAATCCTTTGGATTTTCAAAGTCATTGTGGACACTGGTTTTACTGGTGAAGACTTACTCCTATCTATGGCTTCACTGTTATTTTTCTGTCTCCTGCAGTACAGGATGCATTTTAAATTTGTACCACAAATCCATAAAGAAAAATATTTACAGCGCCTGTGGTAGGGAATAATTTTAGATATTTATTAAAAAATAAAACCCCATGAAGTTCTTCTTTGAAAATAAATAAATTTCAACTCTCTACTTTAAAAAAAAAACAAAACAACAAACCCAAGCAGCATCATAGGGAATCTTTGTGCTTCATATTCTATCTTCACAGTACTCTGAAATCAGCTAACATTTTAAAAAATGTCACAGCACGACCAAGCACCAATGCATATTTTTTGAGGCTGCTCAAGTTTTTGGTGTGATAAATCAATTTGATTTTTGGGAGACTTTTATAGTGATAGGACAGTTTCCACAGGGCTTGCAAAGTTTGTTCCACCTTGGTATTTAGTTGTAACTAGTTTTAGTTGCTTACACCCTCAAGACTTCACTCATCCTGTTGGTCCCTGAGCTTAGCACCACTACTGGGATATCCCAGTGGAAATGTAATCCCTAAAGTTTCTGGAGACCGCATAGCCCACTGAATTTTGACCTTTTCATATTATAGAATGGTAGGGATTGGAAGGGACCTTTAGAGATCATCTAGTCTTGCTAATAGTTTGTTTTAGCCACGATGGGACAAATATTGCCACATTATCAATCAAACTCTGACTCTTGAGAGGAAAAAATCAAAACCTTGTCTCCTACATGTAACTGTACTTTCATCTCAAGAAAGACAACATTTGTAAATTCTCTTTTCATTAGCAGCTTCCATTTTAAAAATCTGCTATTAGACTTAAAATTACCCACCAAAACCCATTGGAAACAAATGCATATAAGAATTCCTGACCTTGGTTATGACTAGGGCAATTCCACCTGGGTAATTGAATTGCACAGAAAATACACCCTTATCAAAGTCCCAAAGTTACTTGTCTTGCCACTAAGCAGTTTTGAATTCATATAACTGAATCTTAAGGGTTGGAAGGGACTTTGAAAGATCATCTAGTCCAACCCCCCTACCTTGATCTTGGATAAGAGAAGTATTGCCTATGTAATCGCATGAGGAGAAGTTGATGTGGGAATACTTGAAGGTACTGAAGTGGCTAGGGAAGGATGTGGGATTTGAATGGAAGAGCCCAAATACCTACTTGGCCATACTGATATTATTGCCAATAAAAATGCATTACATAGGCATTTTCTGAGGTATGAAATGTTTTGAGCAAGAGGAGGCTGTGTGACATCCTTTGTAGCTGGAAATGTTCTCACAATCTTTGGCATAAATAGTAGCTTCTATATAGATATTTACTCTTAACAAACGAGTAATATTCCTGTAGATCAATAATAAAAATTATCTTTTTAGTCCTTCAAAATTTCCTTTCTGTCTTGAGAACTTTTGTTAAAACAAATCTCTGAAGTCACCACTGGTGTTGTGGGGTGATTGGATTGACTCGGAAAACATCTGAGGTGCTTTCTTTTTCTCTGAGACCTTCTGAGCCTCAGATGAGTAACAAGAGTGGAGTTTGGTACAAACTGTGCTTACTGAAGTACTTTTGTCAGATTGTATAGTTATTTTTGAAAGCGTGTCCTGCAAAAGAAGAGGATATGCTGGGCTGGAACATACATAGATTGGAGTAGCTCCCTCTCCACTTGCCTATGTGGAGCCACACTGTAGCTCTAGCTTAGATTTTATTAAAAGGGAGTTTAAAATCTACAGAATTTAAACTGTGTTTGCAATTAAATTTAAATGCTTCAGAATGTAATTTGCATAGAGGATAGATCAAATGTGCTTAATCCATCTGTGGTTTATGATACTGCAACTTGTAACTAAATAAGTAATGTTGAAGAATGAATCCTCTTTCTCCATCTGCCACAAGGCAAGGCTGTGCACAGAGCAGAAGAGGAGAGACAGATGCAGACAATGGCCATAAGGTGCTTACACATTCTCTTCTCAGACTCAGAAATTTTGTTGAGAAGAGCTTCAAGATCATGCAAGGAGAGTTTGCATGATCCACAGGATATATTTTCTTCCAAAAGCTGCTGCAAAAACAAGCCTGATACTTCAGTACATTTTGAATGTCACATATGATTTATGAAATGAGACTTCAAGTCTTATTTTCTTTTATTAGTAAATAAAAGTTTTTAAAAAGCTTATTAGGATAGACTGAGAATCAAGGAAGAAAACAATGAATCACTCTCAAAGAAGAAATAAATCTCTGAGGATCTAAAAAAAGAAGCATTTGTCATTCATACTTCTTCATTTATCTCCCCAGGCTGAGTTACAGTCCCATCTGTGTGACTTAATGCTGCTTCTGCACAACCTTCTTCCCTACCTCCTGTCTTGCCTCTTCTAAGTTAGTCATGCCATCCTTCTGGAGAAGTCAAGTAGCTGGAGCTCCTTTGAGGTGATGTGACAAGAGTTTCTTTCTCTTCCCCTGTTATCATTCATATTGCAGGCATTTCAAAGAGCAAACACAAATCAATACCCTCAGCTAACCAAATCAAGGAAAAGTTGTCTTTCACAATTATTTTCCAGTAGTGCTTTCTTAGGCTGCCACTATAACAATTTCTCCAAGTGAAGACCTGAGAGACAAGACCCAGTGATATTAAGTTGATCCTGGTCTTCACCTAGAAACACCCAAATGTAGCAGCTGCAAGCTAAAAAACATTAAGACTTTCTTAGGGAGTGTGGTTTGCATGCTATGGCTGGGTCAGGTGTACGGTACTTATTCCTGTCACTGTAGCAGCTGCTGGTGAATGATAATCTGCACAATGTTTTATCTCTTCTGCAGTTGAAAACTATCTTGTTCCTATGAATCTTCTCCTTCTTATAAAAAAGGCACCACAGAAAAAATATTCCTTGCAGATCTTATCTGTATATTAGCTCAGAGAATGATTTTTGCAGTTCATGGCTTCAGTTGCAAAATAAAGAGTTTGGAAAGGTTTCTGCAAGGTACTAATGGATACATTTCTGCTCTTCATCCTACTCAGTGAAGTACAGGATTAGTGGTGCTGGTAATTAATCTAAAGCTAAGTTCAAAAAAGTCGGGAAGAGAAGTGGAGCTCTAAAAATTTAGCTAACCGTGTTGAAAACTATTTTACTTTGGTTTCTGTGGGTTATAGTGACTTTAGCAGTGAACTCCTTGCTGATACAGCACTTAAGAGCTATCAAAAGTAAGTGGAGTTCCTCCTCTGCACTAAAAGTGCAAAGTTTGTAAGACTCCACATATATTCTCAGTCTTCGTTAACAAGGAAAACCCATAGAGAAGAAGTAGCACACCTATAATGTGCTTCAAGTATGATTTAGCTGGCTGTTTACTTACCCCTGATGTGTGATGTGGAGATATATGCAGTCAAGAAAACATTGGGACTCTGGGGTTGCTGTGAATGTTCTTTGGAGAGGAGAGGTTCCCTAAGTATTCTACTGAATCTGGAATAAGTAATTAGCAATTAAATTGCACTAAATCTGAAAATAAGAATTAAACCCATGTTCAGGATATATTGACTTGGGGAAGAGCAATTCAGCACTTAACTGAATCTTTGTGTGAGAATTAAAAGCTTAGTTGTCTGAAGATGACCTAGGGGTTGTTTTCTGCAATTGATTATCTACCAGATTACCCTGGTTGTTCTTTGCTCAGCAAAAGCTTTGATATCGAACATCGTCACATAGTCCCTCTGCAGCACACACGCACGTGCACACACACACATCTACACAGAGGCAAACTTTTTGTTTACACAGTATAAAGAAGAAATATCCCACGTTTTGACAAAGTTTGCTCTGAACTTCTTCCATCTGTTGAGCCATCTACCTTGAATATGTCCTCCCTGACCTTCACCTGGCTTCTGTGGTCAATATGTAACTTCCTATGGAAAAGTGTTACCTTTTAGAATTGCCAGAGAACCCATCCTTGCCCAAGGCCGTTGGTGAAATAGTGAAGCAAAGCCAGAATCTACCATTTGAGTTCTTGGAAAATGAAGAAACATTCATTTGAAAAAGCCTAGTAACTTGTTTATTTGCTGAAACAAATCCTTATTTTTAGATTATCTATACCCCTTCTTTCTTCCTTAAAGTAACCATATGCTAAATTTGCCACTGAAACTAGTGATAACTTTGTTATGTAGAATTACAACACTGTAGCAGCTAGCCAGACTCTAGTGCAGCAAAATATATAATTCCTGTGTGATTTTACATATTATTGACAGTGCTGCTATGAACTAAACTCTCCTAAATCTGGATCCAAGCTCTGCTACAGACCTATTCTATGGCCCACTTCACAATGTCTTTAGAGATCCCATGTACTGAGGCAGTGGGACAGAAATCTGTACGTAATATGCACAGATTATGTGGAACTATATTCTGTTACCATTACACTAGTAATAAAACTGCTGGTGCTTTACTGTTATAGGACTGAGTTTTTAGGAATCTCTGTTTTTAATGTCAAGTACAAGTAAGATATATTTTTACTATAACACTACAGATTCAGTTGAAAAGAGATTAAATAGCATACTACCACTATTATTAAGAAAACAATGCCAAACAGTAAGTAAATCGTCAAATAATAAATTATATTTAAAAACATATTGACTATTTTGATGGGACAGAAATGACGAAGATGGCTCTTAAGGTCCCTTCCAACCTCCACCATTCTTTGATTCTATGGGAGAAACTGCACGTCTTCAAATGGAAGAAAACTTGTGACAGTTTTCACTGAACACTCTTCAAAGGTCCATCTATAATCTAATTAACTTTTCCATATTTTAAAATACTGAAATGTGTATAAAGGCCTAGGGACATTCTCTGAGTTTGGACTATATAGATTTTATACCTCTACTGTTGCCATTATATAGTACATTACAGTACAACACAATAATATTGTGTCCCAAACTATCACAGATAAGGTCTTCTTCCTTGTATTATAGTATCATTTTCCCTCTGGAATGAAACAACAGAGAAAAGCAGTTAATTTCTTCTAATCAATTAAGCTGTCTCATCCACTTGCCCAGCGCTACTATATGCATTTGTGTCTGTGTATGTTTCTGTGATGTATTACTAGACAGGGACTGTCAGAAGGCAACATTTACAGGAGCAAAGAAGAGAGGTTTTGGGGATATGAAGTCACAGCAGACGTTACAGTTATCCCATTAAGACAAGATGTGACCTTTAAATGGAAGAGTGATACTTTGGAGGCTGACATTTGATATCCCAGTGTGTTCCCAGTGTATTGTAATTTGCTACAAAACAACGAGTAACATTCAACCGAGGCTAAAAGTTTATTTTGGAAGCACACAATGTGCTGTGAAAACAGCAATTGCATTTTATGACTTGCCAGGCAGTCTTTCAACATGCTAGTGAAATTATCAGAAAATGAATGGGAACTGCTTTATAAATACTGCATGAGAGGAGCTGTATAAACCAACCAACAAACAAAAATCTATGTTTAAAGACATATTACTCCTTTTATTAAAGCAGTATTTATTAATACATTAAAAAATCACATTGAAATATTGAAGACTTTTGCCTAAGTTGGGAAAACTAAAACAATAGCTGTTTCAGAATCTCTTTTCAGTGTCCTTTCCCTCAACACTGTTCAGTTCATTGACTGCTGGGAGCATAACTCTCTCTCTCTGGACATGACTCTTTGTGTTGCCAGAAATGTTAATAAACACTCTGTTCAGCCACAGCTCAGGAAAGGAGCTTTGATCTGCAGATTACATTAGTTACTACAAATGATGAATGCTCACATCTCAGAAGAAAGGTGGGAAAAGCCCCAGAGACAACAGATTGGTTGCTCTTGGAGGTGTGCAGAGATGAGGTTTTTGCATTGCAGAGCTCTTTCCCACACAGGGGACTTCGGTCTTGCACTTCCAATGCCTCTTCTGTTGCACTTTCTGGAATGAGAATGATATTTCCCTGCAGGGATGCTGTTGTGGTTGTATATATGCATTGCTAATATGTGTCTCATTTTTTTTTCCCAACTGATTTCAGCGAGGCTTTCTTAGCAGATGACCACCATATTTTACCTGCTACTTTACCAGGGAGCAACCCAACCCTGGCAAGTCCTGTTGTGACAGTGCCCGATGAGTGTGATAGCCCCTTTTCCTAGACTCACTCACTTCCAGGGTCACACCTTCACAAGCTTAGCTTGTGCATCGATCCTGCTATGAGGTACTCACCATCAGTAGTTTCTTTCTAGAAATGAAGAGCAGAAGATTAAAAGTTTGTTTCAATTTTTTTGTTGTTGAATATTTGACAGAGCAAGGTCTAGAAGATCCAAGGTGTTTCACCCGTGAGAAACAGGATAGATTGTGTTTTAACATTGTGTTCCTGTGTGATCATAACTGGGGTCTGCAAGGCAATGTTCTGGAACATTTGTGGAAGTAAGAAGATGGGCAGATTTCAGAGAAGAAATGTGTTTATCACTGGTATTTTGCATCTTTGTCTTGGAATATGCTAAGCAAGAGACGAAGGTGTCACGTTCAGAAGGGTGAGGCTGGTATTTGTAGTTGCTGGGTTGGGAGAGTTTTTCCAGCTTTATTCACTGAGACTTTGAAAATGTAGTGAGTTTACTGCTACAGAGTGAATTGGCATGCCACCTTTTCTGGCCATTAGTACCTCTGGGCTTTTGACAGCCAGCACTGTTCTGTAATTATTTTCCATTTCTACGTAGCTGTTAAATCCTATTATTCAATACAAAATGTTTCTCAAAATGTTTCTGAACTGTTTCATTAGCAATAGGAGATTATTTTCCAAAACAAGCAAAGCAGAAGTCAGATTCAGTGTCTCTAAAATTATTACAAAGGTAATTATATTAGTTCCACCAGTGCCAAATAGAATTTATAGCTATTTTTTTTGTGTCTAATCCAGTTATTAATTCTCTTTAATAATTTACAATTTGACTGTTGCTATGGCACCACTTTGCTTTGTACCTAGCAAACTGTAGGCAGGAAGTGAGCCAGGGAATGAACAATAACACCTAAAATCTGAAGTCATGACTAAGAAGGGAATTTTGAATAAAAAAACCACAAGCTCTGCTAGTCCAGACTGCCAGGAGGGTGAAATCAAATGCTGGAGGTAGGGCTTCAGTGCAACCTTATGCTGGCTCCAAACCTACCATATTTAAGGGATGCAGAAGTGTCTACATCATCTAAGCCTCAAATATGCTAAGTACAGAAATGTACATGTTGTCCTTTGTGATACTGTTTGTCTTTAAAAGTAAATTTTAGACAGCAAATTGACAACTAATAGTGGATCTCCTCTATTGTGTTCATAACTTGAGGCTGGAAAGAAGTGGCAGTTGCTTGCAAACCTCTATTCTTCCTTTTTTTTTTTTTTTTTTTTTTCAAACTGAAAAGCAAATTATTCAATTATCTTCTCAGGAGACAGTGTTTACTGTTCTGTTATTACCTGTTTGCCTTTTCATTCATTATTATTCTCTCCAGTCTTAACTCTTTGACACCAGTGAAGTTTTTTTTGCTTTGGTTTTAATAATTAAAAGAAGAATAATTATTTCTCTGCAGAAACGAAGCACTGTGCACTACAAGGAAAAGGAAAAGGGAAAGGAGAAGGAAAAGGGAAAATAAAAATATAAAGAAAAAGAAAATGAGAAAAAACAATAGAAACCCAAATGTATTGAATTTTCAATATAGATGATCAAAACTTACATGATGCCAAGACCACTTCTTGTTTATAGTTTTACTGATGGGAGAGCAAAACTCTTTCAGCTTTGTTTAAATTGTTAACTGAAAACAATTGTACATCTTAGCAATGTCAGGAGAGAATTAGTAAGGTGCCCATGGGAAAGATGTGATGCAGGATGTTGATTCCAGTAGAGAGCACTGAAGAAATATAACTGGATCACTGCTTATTACCACGGCACTCTGAATTGGAAGCACAAATGGCTGGTTATTTCACAGCAATGCATCTTCTCTGAGGCTTTGTAGTCTGAGTGTGTATCAAAGACGTCTGTATAGACTGTTAATAACTATCCAAACATTTTTATCTAGATACAATGGTACAATCCTCTTTTGCAAGGCTTTATCTAAACTCTGTAGGCTTGCAACTCTTGAGTAACCATTCTGCCATCTGATTGTAAACTACCTCTTTTCTGTTTCTTCCTTCCCAGCTTTTCATGAATACTTTTGCTGTGGAGGGATACTGCATGGAGAGCACTAATTTAAATGTATCTGGTTTGCTTTATCTTGTCTCTGATTATTAAATAAGCCATTTAAAATTACTTTCCTGTAAATATAATGGCAACAAAATTTCACCTGACATTTCTGGTGGAAAATATTGTGTTATCTAAAACAATCCAAATATTATAATTTTACTTTGGACATGATTGAAAAAATATCATCCACAGAAAGTTCACCTTTCTTTAAAGCATTGGAACAGTCAGAGAGAAAGGGAGATGGAAAAGTACTGTGAAAATTATCCAGCCTATCACTTACAATAAGCCCAAATCTTATCTTTTAGGTATATAACTGTCTTAGCTGCTGCCTTTTGGCAGCTCTATCAAGGATAATTCTTGACAGTAAATTTCAAATTCAAGTCAAATTTGGCTGAGATTTCAGTTTAATCCACCATAATTAATTTTAGGGTGGCATTTGTGCACTAATTTGTTATTAGACAACACTAGAAGCAGGGCTTTTAAAATTATTTTTGGATTGTTGGTGGTATGTCCCTTATGTGGTTAACTTTGAATGCAACTGCTGGTGAATTCCATACTATTTGCGAGAGATGGTTGCAGGTTAGGTTTGCTTTCTTTATCCCCTGCTCCCGGGAAGAATAAGTCTAACCTTGTACCTGGAGTCTAACATGAGTTCCTTGCCTAGCCCGCACAGCGACAGGACAACAGAATAACAGCTACTGAGGTACACATTTAACTCATTTTAAGAACTGAAGATTGATCTGGTTAAGCACAATCAAGTCCCTCTTGCTGAGCTAACACAGAAAGTGCTCCTTCAAGGTAAGCACAATTTCTCCTCTAGCCATTTCCTTTTTCAGGGGATGGGTACCAAATATAATTAATTAGGCATTTCTTTCCTTGCTTTGCAAAACCAGCCAATGCTGCTGGCATAAACAAACAGCTTCTCTTTTGAAAGAGCTTTCCAGTTTGGAAACACTGTTTATAGTTAGTGTGAATAATGTCATTGGGATCAGCAACTCACTTTTCATTAAGCCCAGTGTTTTTATTTTGCTGATTAAATTGTAACTTAATCAAAGAGGGATTTGAGTTTCAGGTGAATACAAAGTCAAAGGAATGTCCCATAATGCCTCTTTCTCCTGTCTTCAATCTGTCCATGGAAATGGTGTCAGTTCTCTATCTTCCCCCTCAGAGTACTCATTGTCTCTCTGTTTTTCCATCTTTGTACCTGTTCCCTCCATTTAGCCTATTGCCACAACTTCCAAAACCTTCATCCTAAGTGGCCTTCATCAACATGCTTCTTGATCTGTCAGTGAAGGTCTTCCTCACAGTTGATCCATTCTTGTAATGTCTTCCAATAAAATTGCTTTAGTTTGCCCTGTAATTTCTCATTCATCTTACAATACCCCAGCCTACCCTGTGGTCCTCCTAGTTCCCCACCTCCAGACCTTGGCTCTTCCATTTTCTCTCTACAGTGTGATAGATTTCCCTGTTCCTCATTGACTGCTGTTGGCTGCTGATCAAGAAGACCTAGCTCTGTAATTAGTGACTTGCCAGAGAAGATACATATGTTCTTTGACCTGCCAGTCAGCTGGGTGCCAATATAGAAGCGATGAACATTTTCATCAGCCTGCTAGCCAGGAAACCCTGTGTTCTGCCTGGGAATTACTGGTGCTCTGCCTGACATCTTGGCAGAGCAGAAGCATGCACAGGATAGCTTTTCTTCAGGACTTCTTTGACAACAAAGGATAAATTCAGGTTAAAGGGTTTCACCACAAAAATATAGTCTCATTTTTTTCACCAGAAGCGTGACAAAAATTACCTTCATACTCTGGTGACTCTCTTGCAAATGCAAGTCAAATGCCTTAGCAACCAATATTTTTATTGGATGGAAAGCTTTAATCTGATCAGTAGATAACCAGAGTGACAGCAAGTATTACAGTGTTATATTAACAACCATTTACACTCTTTTCTCCTTGGGACAGCCCAGCTGGTGGTCATCTCCCATCTGCAGTAACTTTTTGCTGCAGCCTACAGTTTTAAATCTTGCTGTGTAAGGAGGCTTGATTTAAGGGAAGCTAATATGGTGGTGTTTGTGCACACACTGTTCCTCCTCCTGAGGAATGCCCTGGTGTGGTATGCTTTGCTTTTATTCTCTTCTGGCCTTCCAATTTTTTGCCTGCCTCTCTCCCCTATTTGCTCTCAGTTACCATGCTTGTACCACCCCATCCTCTGTCTGACAACCTCTCCTGTAACTTTAATATCCATCCTGTGCAAGAAACATAGTGAATGTTCCCACTGTCCTCTTGTTTCTCAATTTATAACCTATGTATCCTAGTTTTCGGAGCTATTTCTTCAGAGTAGCTGGGCTACTAAAATTATGGCTATTCAGACACTGTTAATAGGCCTTGGGAGGGAATGCATCGTTATGCCTGACATTTTCTCTACCTCACACTATGAGTTTCTTTTGGAAAGAAAAATGGTTCCTTAATAAAAAAAGTGAGGATTGCCTGGTCTAAGCTCACTATACTCAAAAATCCTGCTGGTACTGATGACTGCAATTAGACCTGGATAGAGAAGACAGCTTATTTAGGGCTAAAACCTGTGACCTCTGTAGCTTCTAGGAAAGGAGCTGAGACAGCTTTATATTTTTGGCAATTGAGACCTAACAAGGTGATATAATCCTTAGTGTAGTATTCATTTGGGATCTACCTCTTCATCAGGATATTTTGTTGCATCTGCCTAGCATGCTCTGATTGATGACCTTACTGTTGCATGTTTGCATTAATACAGCAAAGAAAGCCCCAAACAGTAAAAGCATTATGAATGTTCCCTAAAAACGCTTTGGGGGAGGAAACGGGCCCTTTTTTCCTTTTGTTTCTTTTGTTTCTCTTGAGGCTGTGCTGTTTCAGAAAAAAAAATGATTAAGACTTAACTGAAGTTGCAGCAGGATGTGCATTTTGAAATAACTCAGTTGAGAGCCTCATTTCAATGAAACACCAACCTGCATTATTGTTCTTCTCTCCCCAGTCCTAAAAGCTCTCCCTGGCATTTAAATGACAGATCAATCACTCCAGCTCCAGGCTAAGAAATCTTTCCTTCAATATTACTGGACAGGTAGGTTTTCAGCTTGACATTCTTTTCAGCACAATGATTGCAACTTGTAGTTACAAATTTAATCTTGCCTTATGAAACTGTAAGAGCTTATTCTGATATGGGGACTTATATGCTACTAATTTGCACCTTCTTGTGAAAGACCTGTATTTCTTATGAAATTCCTAAGCAATGCAGGACTTTATTCATATGTAAAACCATCGTGTTGAAACATAATTAATTTCTTAACTGGAATAGAATGACTTGTCTGCAAAAAATAACATATGCAATGCATGTCCTCCCTTTATGCACATGGAATATAATTTTAAGCATATCTTGTGGTTTTTTTTTCAGTCTTTGTTATTCTAAACAGTTCAAACATAGATTTAATACTGTTCTTGTGCCTGGGATCTATGCCTAGACCTGGGAGGCCTAGGAGCAATGCTGCTGGTGAGGATACACTAATGATTTGTGACTGGTCAGTGAACTGAATGGAACTCTCTTTGTTTCTTATATGATCTGTACAAGCACTTTCAGCAGGAAGACTCACAGTTGCCAGTCTATACCCTTGCTTACTTGAAATGTTTGGTTTGGATTGCACTGCTGGGAACATCTGTGGTTTCTCAAGTTCTATTATACTGGTACTCTCATTTTCTCCTTGCAGTTAACTAATATCTAGAGTTAGGTCAATGTCTAGCCTCTCTTCTGGAAGGAGGATATTCTTAGCCCTCTTTCATGAGAAAACATATTCAGAAAGACTTATCTGAACAGGGAAGAAATGAAAGTGAAATAATTTATTTGTTTCAAATTTCAAGATTTCTTTTGTTTTGGGGCACATTTCCTTCTCTTGTTACTTGGGTGGGTCTTGTGGAAAGATTTTCTGTTGCTGTTTCTGTCTGCAGATGCACACATTGTGCTCTAACAGGGCTCAGTTCATGCAGCTCAGTTTCTGAGCAGCTGTGTGAAGGCGTGTTTTGGATTTCTATCTCCTGTTGCAAGTGAAATCACAATTTACACCTAATCCTGTGTGAAGGAGGGGTGTCCAGCAGTTCCCTCTCTTCCCCAAGGGTATAAAGTAAGTGTTTTTGAAAAACTAAGTGAAAATAGTCGAGACCATGACTAGAACAAATTAATTCAGTGTTTGCTAGCTAATTCATTCTGTATTCAGATGGCACTATTAAATGCTACTGTTAGAGAAGATAATTTAAGTGTTATCTGTGTGTTGATGGATAAAAGAATGAAAATGGAAAATGTACAATGAAAAGTAAATATTCAGGAAATGTAAAGCATGTTCATCTTCTCATGAAGCCTGTAATCTAGCCCAATCCAATGCAATGCAATCCAAACTATTCACATAGTGATGCTGTGCTCTGCAAAGGTAGTTCTGCACTCCATGTTGACTAGTGTTCCACGTTGATTAAAGACAACAGCAGAATGCTAAGGAAACCCAGAAAGTTCCACTTGGAGAATTTTGTCAAATTTAGGAAAAAATGTGGTCTTTTAGAGGAGGGAATTTAAAAATAGTTAAAGGAAACCCCAAAGTCACTATGAATGGATTGGTTTTCTTCTTTCATCAGTCAGTTCTTGCAGGGTTCAAAAGAGACACTGCAATATTAAATTAAGCAGTTCAGTTCACTTTTGTGCATATCCTCTGTAGCTCTTTTGAGAGTAATACACAAAGTAGCTGCTATATCCTCAAGGTAGCAGTATTTTACAGACTAAAGCTGAAAGGAATTCCACAGACCAACAGAGGTTAATACAGCTGGTTTTTCTTTTCTGGAGACAGAAGAGCATTTGTTTGTGCAAACTTCACGTTGGCTAGTGAAGCATGGTAGTGTTTTGCTATGGATGAAAAAAATGCTATTCAAGAAGAAATATAATCTCACTTCCCCAGGTGTGTGTGCTTGTATCCTCCATCAAGAGTTCCTTCTGCAGCCCATGACCAATAAGAATAATCTGCCCTATATAACAGAGGCTTGAACTCTAAAAAGAGAAAATGTGGATTTTAGAAGAAAAGCAACTAAGTACTAAACTTCTTTTCCAATGTCAGGTTTCATGTCTGACATGATTTTTTAAAGCAGTATCCAAGGCACTGAGGCAAATCAGGGAGGAGAGGATGAAACTGTGCTTTGGGTTATAGTTCAGACGTCCTCATATACTTCCAATGTAAGATTTGCAAGTTGCTTGTTTTCTTTGTGTCTCTGTTAAAGTTTGAATAACTCCCTGCATTGTCTGGTGCCATGATAAAGATTTGACAGAAAGACAGTGTCTGTGTCCTGTTAAATATTATATATATGAGATAGTGATAGTAACTCTCCTAACTAACAGCTGATCTACTGTGAAAATCAAACTTTTTTTTCTGAGGATGGACAGCAAATTGCTGTCTGCACGATAGAGCTCTTCTATTTTTTTTTCCTTTGGTGAGAATAAGGCATTGGCATCCTATCAATTTACAGACAGGGAACAATGTCTATGGGATCTCTTTTTTTTATCTTCAGTTGTTGCTAGTGGAGGACCAGAGCTGGGAACATAAATCTTGAATCTGAATTCTCAGATAGATAGTCTCAGGTTTTGTGCCTGTCTTGCTTTTTTCATTGTTTTTTATCTGTGAAGATTTCTAGCACTGAACATATCAGGTACTTAAAGAGGGAGATTTAACCGATCCATATAGAATGAGACATCATTAATACCAAGCTGTAATAGACAGTAATTGAAGATTACTATAGATAATGCACTCATGAAGCAACACAAGCTTAACTCAAGGAGCAGCTGGGCTAAATGGTATGTCCACATGGATCATCCCAGGAATGGGAAATGGCATAGAGTCGTCAGCAAAGACACATGTATATCCATGTGAGAACATAAAGGTCAGGAAGGTCTTCAGGGGATGTTTCTTTTTTTTTTTAAGTTGGAAGACTTTTCCCTGACCATTTAAATTTTAAAGGCTGATAATGCTGAGACCAAACAGGGATATGGTACAGCTTGCCCTGGAATGATCTTCCTTTCTCCTCGTGCAAGCCAAGCATTGCTGTACTTAGAAAAAAAAAGCCTGCTCTATTGTAAAAGGCAAGTTGCAATTGATGCTTCCTGCATGTTCACTGGTGACTTGATGATGGCTAAGGAGCCCTTGAAAATTATTTGGACGGATGTTTGGACAGAGCAGGGTTGTAAGAGCGCCAATTTAGGACTAGCAGCATCTACAGTAGAAGTGTTTGGGAAGACAGCAGCATGGCCATGCCCCATTTGTGTCCCAAGGTATTTGTCAGGCTGTGGAAGGAAGTTTACCCTTCACATCTCCTGTAAATCTGCCATTACTTCTCACTGGCCTTATCCTTTAGAACCAAGCTGCTTACAATTGGTATGAATCTAACTATAGGACATTAAAAATAAACCATAAAAATCTCTAGAAATAAACTCAAGTAACTCTTCTAGACTGAAAACTTTTCACTTTTTAGTCTATTATCTCAAGAGATTTTAAGTCCAACATTCTTGCCATCAGATAAAATTTCTGCCTGTGGGACTGGTTTGGATGACAAGTAAAGCAAAGTCCTCAGCTTTTTTATCTTTATGGAAATTTACAACAAGCTCCTCAAACATGGATCAAGGACAGAAGGAAGTGCAGAGTTTAGATGATAATAATATTGGTTATTACAATGTTCTGCAGCTCAGTCCAGCAGGGATGGAAAGCTATCAGCAGATGTCTCCGGAAAGGCCAATGTGTTTGCTGCCCTTTTTCTTCAGGCTTCACTAAAAAGGCCATCTGAGATCAGGCAGCTAATGCAATTATCACTAAAAGCACAGGCTAAAGTTTCAGGTCAGGAAAAGACAGAAAGTGTACCAACAAATGAGAAGTTTGCTGTTCATCTGGGCTTGATGATCCTCACATGGTAGCTTTCTGAAGCTGGATGAGATGCATCTGACCTGCCTCAAATGTCAGTTACAGTCAACCAGCTTTGCTTTATGCCCATGTGTGTAAGTATGCTTCCACATGTTTGGTGTTGATGAAGGATGACAAAAAGCAATATAGATGAAGGAAAAGTGCTGAAAACTAGGAAATAACGACAGATTGAGTATGAAGTGGTGATGGTAGTTAAAAAACAAGGAAGAAAAAAAATCCTGAGTATTTAAAATCAAAGCATGCAATATTGATACTGAGTTGACTGCTCTTTACAGAAGTAGCTCATTTGTGATGTTGCTATTTCTGATTGTTAATTCTGTCTTCTGAGAGCAGTAATTTGGTGACACCACCTTTACCAAAGGATCACTAGCCAAAGACAGACCACAAAAGGAAATGTTTTTAAACAGTTTGTAAACAAATGAGATAGCTAAGAGGCTTCCACTGAAAAGCGAACATTTACCAACACCTGTTCCCTGTATTTCAGATGCCGCAGGATAGAAACTGTCCATAAGCACTGACTTATAAAAATAATGACAACTGTAAAATGATTTGCTGTTTCACTTGACTCTATAAGACCACTAATGTGTTGCTAATGAAGCACCCAGGGTGTATAGCATCACCTTTGCTGGGACTCTGAGAAACAACCAGCCATATGTACAGCAAATGTCTTTGGCAACACTGTGTGGCCTTAACTGGAATTTCTGTGCTGTTGTAGTTTTACGACTCAATCCTTAATGTTATTTAAACATCATTTTTCTGTATCTAATTTATTTATTGTCTCCAGTGGTAGACACAGAGACTGGTGAGCAAGATTATATTAACATTTCAGAGTAATAATAGAAGAAAGCAATTATCTTTGGGCATAAAAATAATTTTAATTAGACAGTAAAGTGGGAATGGACAGATGATGAATCACTATACTATGGTTTAATCAGACAGTCAGAGAGTGAAATGTAGACAATGAGAAAAAACAGTCAACTTGAGTCTCTGCATTACCAATAAAATAAATACATTAGTCCATAGTCTCTGAAGTCATGGAAAGACTTGGAGTTTGCTAAACATTAGTGGAAATATTTTCTTTGTTTTAAGATCCTATCAAACCAACAGCAGCTTTATATCCATGGCCATTCCCCCAAGTCTTCACTGATATTTCCTTCTACCTCAAGCCACTATGTCTTTTTCTGTCACATCAGAAAATCTGAATACGAGTGCCCCTTTATGGCAATGCCATCTGACATTCCTTTCAGGTAAACCTGTGCATAATGCTAGATTTTGGCAGTGGCCTTCTTGGTACTTTCAGTTTTCTAGAGCTGAAGATGAGACCCAATTGTCAAGCAAAGCTTTTTATAGCTACAAACTGCATCCATGGCCCTGTTTTATTACTGTGCCAATTTTCAGGTCAAATATAGCAAAGTGATCCCCTAATGTAATGAAAGATGAAACCAGATGGTGTTGCAAACTCAGTGTAATTTAGGTGCTGCGTTATACAGTATCTATCATATGATAAACAGGAGCTATTTGCATATTGGGACTCTTGAAAGCTCTGCACAGAGCTAAAACGGACTAGATAATTCATCATGATTTTTTTATCAACACACAAGGATGTGGGCTAATGCAGTTCCAGTATATATATGTTGCTTAGCCCGATAGAGACAAAACCACAGCTCAATGGCAGCTCTTTGGAACAGGCACTTGGAGGATGTGTGCCAGGATGTAGTGTGGCTGGGGACTCCCTAAGGGCTGGGAGTAGCAGGAGTGTCCCCAGCATAGGCAGGACAGGGCAATTCCCAGGGCAATGGGATTCAGAAAAGTGAGTGTGATGAGTCAAGATTTTCTTTAGTTAGTCAATAAGAAGAATAAAGAGAGGCATGGCTGGGAAATATCTGCATCTCACTGTGGTTTACAATATGAGATTTGTGCCAAAGCTGGTCACTTCAATGAGAGCTTCTTGAAAATTAATGGTTATTTCTCCAGTTTTGTTTCCAGAGAAACACTGGACACCTTCTCTGAAAGTGGGATGTAGGATATTCTAGATCACACTGGTACACACCAAAATAATAAATATTTTTGGAGTGATATACTCCATCTTTCTGGGTGATGCCACTTTGTTTTCCACAACATTTTTTGTGGGCTAAAGGGGCTGTCAGGGCAGCTGGAGTGAAAATATCAATCCAATTGGAGGGGAATGGTTGTTTCCCTATGGTGTGATGTGCAGAGTGAAAGTCAATGGGGAATAAAAGTGACCACCAGAAAATGCCTACTGATCTCTATGCTTGATGGCATCAGCAGTCATTTAGATTAATTAATCTTATGAGAAAAACAAGTAATTAAATCTCAGTGAAAATCTGCATATTTTTTGCTTTCCATATCTGGTGTTTGAAAACCTCTGTTAAGTACATGGGTACCCTCTCAGGAACTTGTGCCCAGGTACCAAAGTTCTGTAGAGATCATGTCTCTCTAACCAGCACCATAGTGGCACCTTCTTCTTATGTATTGAGAATTAAATCCTCAGAAGAAACTCTTGGAGGCAAGGAAAGGCGGGACAGCAACTGACAGAGCAGGCATCTGAAGACATATGGTGAGTTCCACTGAGGGCAGCTCTGAGAGACAAAAATTGTCTCCAAAGCAGAGGAGATAAGAAGCGTGGAAAAGTATATAATTGTGCAGCTAAGAAAGAAGGTGATTGGCATATTAGTCATTAACTCCTAGAGGAGCTACTGGAGTTTGAAGGGAAACTGAACTCCCTTTCAGTGGTGCTATAGATATAATCACTTTTATTAGCGACACTGAAGGAGGTTGACTGCTGGTTGACTTTGAGATGAAGTAGACAGCGCTACTCCACTTCATTCAATGTTGAGGCTAATCTGACCAAAGACAGTTCTTCTCATGTGACTTCAAAGAGGGAAGTTAGTAGCCTCTAATGTCTAACTCAAGAATAGCAAGATGATGCTGACCAAGAGTCCAGCTCAGCTAAGTAGCACAAATTCATTTTAGTTGTGATTCCCAATGAGTTTGTGAGCAATCTACAATTGAAACATTACCTCCCATGACTGTTGATTGATGGGGGGGAAATGGGGTTTGGGCTAACCCCACTACCATGCCAGCCTGGCCCTGATGGCCCCATGGAGCTTCTGGGGATAGATTTTACCAGTGAATCTATGCTGGTTCTGCTGTCACCAACATTGCCTGTGGGGCAGCAGGCCTGCACTGCTTAACCACAGCAACTATTGAGTTCTGATAGCTGTTGAAGAGCGCCTGATGGACATAAGAGTAGCTGTGACAAGGTCTCTAGAGATAGTAGGAGACTCAGTTTATGTGTGTGAAACAGGCACCAGCTGTTCTGAGGTCAGAACTGCTAGGGAGAGCTGATGACTAATGAGTCATTGGATTTTGTTTCCTGTTTCATAATGATCTGATTTCTTTTAATTTATTCCTTATGCATTAAATAATTTCTACCAATTCTGAAGTCTATAGCTTGTCTGAGCATTTGCTGAAACAGCAAATGCTTTTACGTAAACCTACTGCTTGACAGATACAGAAAAGAAGGCAAAATGAGTGTGAAAATATCTAAAGAAGAGAAAAAAAATTTCCTCAGATGGTGTTTGTGTTTGTTTCACCCTCTCCGTCCAATTTGTGAGGAACAAAGGCAGGGTCTGTGATGGCGAGAAAGCAGCACCAAGCTGCTGCAGGACTACTGGAAAGACTTTGCTGCTGCAGCCTGGCACAGGCTATGCTCTCCTGGAACAGCAAAAAAGCTGCCATGTGCATGGATATGGCCAACTGACTGTTGAACACTGGCAAATAAAGGCCCCTCATTTACTTCTGATCTCATTTTTCTGCATTCATCTGCAGTACAGTCATTTTTGAGAGATCTGTTTGTTCTGTCACACAGGCAGCACCTGAAATTCTTCACTCATGTTCAGTGACAGGACTGTCTCTCCTGAGCAGCTGATGCTGGGCATGCCCACCTCCCCCTCCTCTGCAGGACTGAGTATGAAGGCTGTATACATTTGATTGAACACATTCGGCTCTATGGCCAATTGCCTTTTTTCTCTCTCTCTGCCTTCTCTCTGTTATTGAGCTTCACTGACCAGGCACTAAGCAAACAGTATTCAGCACCTGCGTTTAGTTTCTGCACTTACAGCACATAACTGCCTGTGGGATCAAGTCCTAATTGAAAGAGTAATCAGGCGTGACTTCTTGGTGATTGCTTTTAATGACCTCATCCTAAGCCTGTCCAGAAGACAAAGGCAGCTGAGGACATTAAGCATCAAAGATGGTGCTCAGTGTCTTGCAGATTTGGATCTTATGTGACTAGACTTTCTGACAGTTGATGTTTAAACAAGTGTCAAAACCAGCTTGCAAGTTAAACAATGATTTACTCTCTGCTTCCATATCTGAGGAGGCTAAAGAGCTCAGTCAAGAAGCATTTTAAAATGAATGTAGCTTTAGTTTCTGCACACAGGGGGAGAGAATAAGTAAGGAATGCATTTTGGAGAGGATATTTACTGTATTTTAACACTTATGGATGGCAGGATAGCTGGGAGGAAAAAAACTCCAAACCTTTTATTCATCCATTCAAGTGATAAATGAGTGTGGGTAATACAAAGGGATTTGACTGAAGCATTTTCTCTTCTCTCTTGGCACCCCAGGGCTGCTCTCTAGCACATTGTCCTTCTCATTTGCCTCTGTCTCTTATTCCAATCTTAATTATTCCTTATCTTAATAACTTCTAGCCCTAATTTTGTGTACATATTTAAGCTGTGAGCTGTATATATAAATACCAATTTACAGTACTCATATGATATAAGCCATGTGCAAAAGAAAGCGATAGAGAAGCTGAACAGTGCTGAGTACTTAACATATGGGAGCAGACTAGGGTATGCAATTTAAAGATCAATATTACTTCTCCAAGCTGACTATAAACTACCAGTATTTATCGTGGTTACAGGGTTTTAAAAACATAAATAAAGAGCAATGAACCTTTATGAGATCTCTGTCTGACAGGGAATTGTTAATAGAAATGCAAAATTCTGTGTGGTCACATAGCTTAGGCAACACTACCACAGTTAAAACAGAAATGTTTGAAGTGTGGAGGACTGTGGCACATTGATTTTAATGACAGAACTTAGTCAGCACTGTAGCTGCTGCTTCTGCTTTGCAGACCGTTTAGACATAGATAGTTTTGGACAGAGCAGAATGGCATTATTTACTCTATTACATCTACTTGTTTTGAAGAACAACTTATCCAGGCACATGCAATGATGTATGCACGCTCCAAAGCCAAAATAATATTAACTGGGGCTCTGCCCAGTCACTCTTGACTAATGAATCTCATAAACTTGCTTTTTTGTTTTTTCCCAGCCCCTAACTACTGCTCAGCAAGGAGAACAGCCTTTCCTGCAACATATCTGTATGAACTGTAGGAGAGATGGGAAAAAATTTCTGTTATAGTCACAGAAAAGAATGTTAAAACTGAAATTCTGTTATAGGCAGACAATAACCTTCCTTTTGCCAGATGAACCCATGCTTCATTTTATGCTTCATTTAATGCACGTCGTAAAACAATTCCATGAAACTTTATGAGCTAACTTTACAAACCAACAAAAATGTTGCAACTGTATTTTATGCCAGGCTTTGAGGATTAATTTTCCTGAAGCGTGCAGATACCTCTGTCTCCAACAACATACCTTTCCCACAATGTCTAATGATGAAAGTATGCATTTGAGGAGTGGGAGCAAGGGATTTTCTTCTTTAGTCAAGGCTTTTCAGCCACTTCTCACACCTGTAGGATCAACTCTATTGAAGAGCATCTTGACTTTCTCACTCCAAAATTGACAACTGTGTAAAGTAGCAAAAAGGAGGGAATGGAGAGATAAGCAAAAGAAAAGCAAAAAAACGGAGATCTGCATTCTCCTAAAGCATATGAACTAAATGGACTCTTTTGCTCCTTTCTATATTTTACCTGACCAGTGAAAACTCTTACTGATTCTACCCATTGTCCTCATCTCCCCTGCTGTCTTAAGAAGAAAGAGTCTCTGATTGGTAATTCTTTTGCCATGATTTGCCATGGGATAAATCTGACAGTTTTAATGCAATCAGAATACACCTGGATTTCTTTTCACCACAGTTGTCTTATTGTCTTATCATGATTCTTCAGCTTTTCCTGTCTCCTTTTTTTTTTTAATAGAGGGGAAGTGTCTGGAAAAGTCAGATTTTTTTTTCTTGTTAAATGGAATCCCCCTGTTTTTGTTGGATAGTTAGTGCGGGAAAGTGCTGGTGAAACAGATTTGGGAAGTATATGGGGGTGTTGTTTAGTTCTGGACATAATTAGCTGCAGTACAACTGATCTGTGTAATATGAATTAGTAGGCAGTGCTGTCTTGGAAGGCAAAACCCCCAGAACCACTAATTTATAGAGGCCTTCAAAGTCTCCTGCTTTAAACAACAATGAGTCTGATTGGCAGTTGTCCTTCACTATAAATACACTATGTAGAGGGTGTCATTGTTTCTCCAAGGGGGATGGAATGGTTGCCATCTACAGTTGATCTGAAATGCCCAAGTTAAGAAGAGTCATGGGCATTCAGCTGGTATCCTTTATTTACTGAGCAATAAAATATAAGGCATTGCTTTTATTACCAGTGCACCTGGGACATCCAAGCTGACATCCTTAACTCAGAGCACATACAGTGGTTGCTCTGAAGCTCAGGACAAATAAGAAGAGTGGGAGTGCTCAGCGTAAGTGGCTGCTGATGACCTTACTGTCAGTTGTCACTCCTACTCCAACTACAATTTAACATCTTTTGCTTTTCATATACATTTTTACCATTTTCTCTTAGCTCAGAGCAAAGCAGAGTCAACAATTTAGCTCCACCTTAGCTATGTGCTCCTCAAGCATGCGTGTCCTGAAATCTCTCCTTTCGGGTATCATGATTTAAATGATGGCCAAACTATGTCACTTTCCAATTTCCAACTGTAGCCACTGTGCACAGAACATCTGTGCTCTCCCATTAAAAAGCTGTTCCTCATAGCTGCACTTCATTATGCCAATCTGAGGGATTTTTTTTTTTTTTTTCACAGCCTGAGCATTTTAAGCAGAACACTGGCTTGTACTAGAAGCAGAGGAGTAAGGCCAGTGTTCTAGATACACTGACGTGCAGACTGAGTTTCCCACTCGGTCTGGAGCTCTTTGTCAGAAGGACTTCTAACTCCTACCCAATTTATATGTGAGTCACATCTTTGTATTTACAGATTATAGTGATTTCCTGATTTCTGTTTGGCTTACAAATTTTAGTATCCTCATTAATGCTGAGTCTACCCTTAGCTCAGATCTGTGTTGTCAGCTTGTAGGTTCTTTTCAGAGAGAGGATATCTGCACTTTGACCCTCTTCTTAGTTAAAGTTAATATCCTTCAACAGTATTTACAATTTCCCCTCTTGTTGGTTATCTCACCCTTAGGCTTAGGTTGGAGCCTTTTCCTGAAATAACATTGTATGGATGAAAATGTCTAACCAGCAGATGGTGGGATGTTATCAGGTCAAATTTTGATGGTTCTTTTTTCACACTTGAATCCACCCTTCTTTTTGGTTTTATTAATAATAATTCCAAAGGAATACAGATTTGTTGGCTCACAGCATTATCACAGCAGCCTGTCTTCACCCAGGCTGTAAAACTGAAGGAAATGGAAAGCTCTGAGAAGGCAAGGGAAAGAAGGAGCTTGTTTTGGCTTTATCAAGCCTGTTTAACCTTCCTGTTAGAGATCTGCTAAAGGAAAATAATTGCTGTGTCTACCAAATCTCTGTGTAGAATGAAATCCCCATGCATATAGTACCTACTATCAAAGGCTACTGCTACTCTGCACCTGTACCTTATATGTAGTGTGTATATTTAAAGATCTCTACAGTTCTTGATTTTAAATATGTTGGCAAATCTGGGTAACTTACCTTGACAAGGACTTCCACTGCTCAGAGTACCATTTATTTCCCTGTGGTTTTAGCTGCAATGCTGGAGAGCAACATTGAAAGTTTGGTTAAATGGATTGCAGTTAGCAGAAAGAAATGGTGAAAGGAATATCTTCCCAGAGAGCTGAAGATAAAATTCAGTAAGAATTTCAAATGTTACAGGAACAAAACTTTCTAAAAGGATTCAATTCAGTGCATTAGACTGAAAAATATTGAATAATGCAGTAGAGCTCTGCATGGATAACTGGGGAATGATTGAAGTAATTAGCATAATACATTTTTTTTTCATTCAAAGAGACTGTGGTTATGATGGGTTTCTACCAACTGCAGGAGCCAACACAGTCTGTGGTGCTCTGCAGTTATGTGTTTGTGCAGGTAATAGACACCGTTACTGCCCCATCTTATCTGTTCCAGCATAACGTCAGATTGCTTCGACCTGATGAAGCACAAGTGTGCTCACGAGCACTCTGCCACGAGAGGGTTGTCATAGATCCAACAAGCATCAAATGTCATAAAAATTGGGCTGGACTGGCTAAACTTTCCCTCCCTGCCACGTGGCACAGTATGATCTGGACTCTGGGTTTTATGTGAATGAAAAGGGTCTTTGGGAAAGTTACCAGAAAATGGGGTAAGTGGCTCTTAGCTGTTCTTTTAATGTGGGATTTCAGAAGATGCTTTCAAACATCTTAAAATTTTGATCTCTAGTAAGCTTAGTGTAAAATATTGGAGCTTATTAGTCTTCTTAGCCTCTATGCTGAATAAAATAAGAAATGCATCATAAAGATAGATCTAGCATTTTTTACTCCGAAGGAATATTAAACTTTTAAGAACTGTTATGTCTTTGAAAAAAGCACCATCAACATTATAATTGTCTCTTTTAAAGACTATTTTCCTTTGCAAATAAATTAGTATCTCTTGGGTAAAACAAAGGACCAGTTAAAGGAATAGATGGTTAACACTTCAGTCTTTGAATGTCTATGAATACTGACAAAGAACTTGCTACTAGATATTTTTTCCTGACAATTAAGCCTATGTTCTATAGGAGTTTTACCCGCATATTGTGTGTTGTATAAGTGTCCCCAGATGCAAGATGTACAGGAACTTTTGGGTAACCTTCACTCATGGTAGAGTTTAGTCTTTGAGATCTCTGCGCATTTTGTAGTAATTAATCATGATTTTAAATCTCTGTGGGCATTTCACAGTAATTAATCATGGTGAGACAAACATCTCCTTGACAGCAAGCAGCCTCTCTGCTTCTAAGAAGCTAGTTATCTACAGTCAGTACACAATCTGTCTCATGCATAGGTGGTGTAAAATGGATTTATGGATCTGAAATAGACTTGGGCAGCAGGGAGCAGTAGTGTGACATGCTGCAAAAAAGAGCATACTGCAGTATTTGAAGACTAAAATACATAAATGAAAATGACCTTACATACAGTTGGAAATATTCAGTACCTAAAGTGTATCTGAAGTGAGATAATTTGGGGTGCTAATTCCTTGGATGGCTTTGAAGATACTCCAAGTTTTGAAGGTGGGACTCCTGCAGCTGAACTCCTGGGGTACACTAGCTCAGATCTTTGTCTTCACCTAGCATCTAATAATTCTGCTAAGGAGAAAAATCTGAACAAAATGAAAAGGAGCACATTCACTTGTTTAGATTAGCCATCAAAGTGACAAATATGTCTTGATGCCAAAATGAAGCTCTGCAAACCATCCTCCTGAGAGGAGGCATATGCAGGTGCACTGCTTTTGGCTCTGAGTTAATTTTCTTCACAGTAGCTACAATGGGAGTATATTTTGGATTTGCACTGAGACTAGTGCTTATATTACAGAGAAGTTTTAGTTATTACTGGAAAGAGCTTTCAGAGAGTCAAGGCCTTTTCTGCCTTTCACTCCATCGTACTAGCAAATGGGCTTGAGGGCACAAGCTGTTGGGAGGGGACACAGCTGAGACAGCTGACCCCAAACGATCCAAGGAACATCTCAGACCATATGACATCATGCTCATCACATAAAGCTAGGGGAAGAAGGAGAGATGTTTGGAGTGGTGGTGTTTGTCTTCCCAACTCAGTTTTACATGTGATGAAGCCCTACTCTCCTGGAGATGGCTGAGCACCTATCTGATGAGAGGAAGTGGGGAATTAGTTTCTCTTTTCACTTTGTTTGCATGTGTATTTTTTTCTTTACCTATTAAATTATTTTTATCTCAACCCAGGAGTTTTCTTACTTCCACTCTTCTGGTTCTCTGTCCCATCCCAACCAGGGGAAGATTGAGTGGTGCTTAGCTGACAGTTGGTGTTCAACCACAACAGCAGGGCAGGTGGCTGCAGCATTCGGCTATGTGGAAGAGAATGGGCAATACAAGAGACTGTGATGTGTTGTGAAATGTGCCACCTTATAAGTCCTTTTTGATTACAATCCTCTAGTTAGTGGCCCACCTTTCAGTGCCTCAGGCACCTTGCTGCTTCCTTCATTTTCATATCGGCCCCTTCAGGCCACCAAACAAGAGTGTAGACCCAAAGTGAGACTGTGGTGACATGCTTTAGAGACATCTGAAATCTGACACTGGAAACAGAACACCTTGTGGAGAAAGAGAGATCTGTGATTATCAGTGTCAGTGTGAATTAATGGCTCTGCAGTGTTTTCTGCTAGGAGATAGAGATAAGCAGTTCTTGAGGAAGCCTTATTTGCTTAGGAAAAAACCCTGAGTACTGGTACCTGGGAGAAGTCTGGGCTGGCTTTTATTTTAATTTAATTTTAAGGACAGGTATATTATTATCTGTAGGTGAGTGTACAAGATATTTTGCTCCTGTTACTTCTTAGGACAATCACTAAATTATCGATTATTTCAAGAAAAACAAGACCCAGCACTCAGAAAGATGGGAACTTTTCTTCCCTTCATCTCTCTCTTCTCTCCTTCTTTTATCCTCCTCTTCTTTCATCCCATGGCCCTTCCCCTTGGCTTCATATCACTGATGCCCCAAGTTTCCATTATTTCCAAAACATCCTCAACAGCTTTCTGGGTGTTGCATTGTCTCCTTCCTTATGATTTCCAAATCACTAAGCCTTCCTGAAGGCCAAATACTTGTACAACAGTGCACAGCCAAAATACCCTAAATATATTAACAAAACTATCATTACCCTTTCTTACGACATTCGGATTATCATGTGGAGTCCCATACTTTGACACTGAGAGGTCTGATGCCTAAAGTGAAAGACAAAAGCAGCTCAGCAGGAAATCAGTGGCATGTTTCAGTGCATAACCTGATATGATAGCCTTCAAAGTTTTCATGGTTTTCAGAGACAGGACTGAGAGCATGGTCTAGTACAGAATCTCTCTTCTTATTATCCCCTCTACTGTGCCCTTGTGAGACCACATCTGGAATATTTTGTCCAGTTCTGAACCTGGGCCCTTCAGCTCAAGAAGGACAGGGAGCTGCTGCAGAGAGTTCAGCACAGGGACACTAAGATGATAAAGGAAATGGAGCATCTCCCTTATGATGAATGGCTGAGGGAGCTGGGGCTCTTCAGCTTGGAGAACAGGAGACTGAGGGATGGCTTAATTCATGTTTGCAAATATGTAAAGAGTGGGTGTCAGGAGGATGGAGCCAGGCTGTTGTCAGTGATGGCCAATGATAGGACAAGGGGCAATGGGTACAAGCTGGTACATAAGAAGTTCCAAAGAAATATAAGGAACAATTTCTTCAGTTTGAGAGTGATGGAACACTGGAACAGGCTGCCCAGATGGGCTGTGGAGTTTCCTTCTCTGGGGACATTCAAAACTCACCTGGACCAGTTCCTGTGTGACCTACTCTAGGTGGTCCTGCTCTGGCAGGGGGTTTGACTAGATGATCTTTCAAGGTCCCTTTCAGCTCTTAAGATTCTGTGATTCTGTGAGATATATGTATGCATTGAAACAAACATTAGAAAGTGTATGTAAATAAATTGCAATGCAGTCAAAAGGGATGAAAATCATTCAGTACTGAGGGAACGGTGCTACCTGCTGGGATTGGATATGGGCTGTCTGCAACAAAACTGTATGCAAATGATCTGAAAGTGAACTTAAGCAGAAAGACCAAAGGAAAGTTACTGTATTGGTGCTGTTTCTAGAGAAACTACCCTGAACATAATATCTCAAACCCCACAAGGTGTCCTACAAGCACAATAGCTTGACTGGATGGACTCACCTACCGTCTGCTGTGGAACAGCATCAGCTACTCCTCCCCTCATGCCCTCCCCACACCACCATGTCTGGTATTGGTCAGCAATCTGAACCATACCAGTGACTGGAAAGAAGATTGCCTTGAGGAATGATGCAGAGTAAAACTTTGCCCTTTTTGAGCTCATTTCATACTTGGACTACAGGATTACCTGGATGCAATACAGTTGTCAACTCTAAAAAATGGTTTCCTTTCTGTTTTTAAATGTCTCCACTGCTTGCTCCTAGGTAAGGAGGCTTTTTGTGCACTGAAGTTCATTATTACAGATTATATTTGTATATATCTGTGCAGAGAGGAACCTCATGAGGTTCGTCAAGGGCAAGTGCAGAGTCCTGCACCTGCGGTCAAACAACCTCATGAACAGATTGGGTGTGACTTGCTAGAAAGTAGCTCTGCAGAGAGAGACCTGGGAGTGCTGGTGAACAGCAAAATAACCATGAACCACCAATGTGGCCTTGTGGCCAAGAAGGCCAATGGCATCCTGGGATGCATCAAGAAGAGTGTGGCCAGCAGGTCAAAGGAGACTCTTCTGCCCCTTTACTCTGCCCTGGTGAGGCCTCCAGGAACTGGAGTCCTGTGTCCAGTTCTGGGTTCCTCAGCTACAGAGGGACAGGGAACTTCTGGAGAGAGTCCAGTGCAGGGCCACCAGGATGATCAGGGGACTGGAGCATCTTCCTTATGAGGAAAAACTGTGAGACTTGAAGCTGTTTAGCCTTGAGAAGACTGAGGAGGGGGTCTCATTAACACTTAAAAATACTTAAAGGGCAGATATTGAGAAGGTGGGGTGAGTCTTTTTTTTTGTTGTGCCCAGCGGCAGGAGAAAAGGTAACAGACATAAACTGGAACACAGCAAGTCCCACATGAACATGAGGAAAAACTTCTTTCCTGTGAGGGAGCCCTGGCACAGGCTGCCTACAGATGTTGTGAAATCTCCTCTGGAGGTTTTCAAAACCCACCTGGATGTGTTCCTGTGTGACTTGATGGAGGTGAACCTGCTTTAGCATAGGGTTGGACTACATGATCTTTACAGGTCTCTACCAACCCCTACCATTCTACAATTCTATGGTTAATCTGTATATTGCTACCTGGAACGTGAATGACACAATAAGAATTTTTAAATAGTAATGCAGGGGCAAAAATTAAGGCTTTTGACTACTGCAATTTTAGGTCAAGTAATCTTCACCAAGTTGACTTTACCAGTATGTATCAGAACCTACAAATCAATCTGGAGATAAGTTTGCAAGTGTGAGGGAAAGAGAAAGTATCAGAGTGGAAATGACCCCTGACTGTCCTAATCAGAGAAGTCTCATTCCTGGTCAGGAGATGTGAAACCTCTCATCCCAAGGAGAGTGGTGTCTTGGAAAGTGAATCTCAATTGTCGTGATGCCCTACCGAAGTAATTCTTATGAAAAAGCTAAGGTGGAGGTGTAGTGTAGGCTCTGTCCCTCAGAATAAAACGTCTAATTATTCTAGCTGTGCAGACACAAATATCCTGGAGTTATATCTCAGTCAGATCAGTTCTCTTGCATAGCAAACACAGCAAAGAGGAGGAGAAGCATTCAGCACATAGCTCAGAGGAGCTGTTTCAAGTAACAGAAATCCAGCATTCCCTTACTGGGAAACGTTTATAAAAATTTGCCAATGACAGAAAAATGGAATTAATATAATGAATTAAATGCTTTTGAATATATTGTGTGTGGCAATGATGAGATCATGTTTGTAAGACAGACATGTGAGACCACAGAAATCAATGATTCTCTTTGCCCAAAATTGTTCCACTTTGTCCTGATTTCAGCTGCAACAGTTAATTTTCTTCCTAGTAGCTGGTACAGGGCTGTGTTTTCAAATTAGTATGCGAATAATGTTGATTACACAGAAATATCTTGGTTATTACTGAGCAGTGCTGTCTCAAGCATGAAGACCTTTGCTGGTTCTCCTCCTGCACTGCCAGCAAGAAGCTGGAAGGAAGCATGGCCAAGATAGCTGACTCAAACTATCTAAAGGGCTATTCCACACAGTAGTGTCATGCCCAATATATAAACTGGGGAGTGTTGGCCAGGAGGGGCAGATTAGGAGGCTCAGCCGTTGGTCAGCATGTGAGAAATTGCATTGAACATCATCTTTTCTTGGGTTTTTTTAAAATTATTTTTGTTATATTCCTTTTCATCAGAATCATTATTATTACTGTATTTTATCCTTGTCATTGTTATTATGTTTTATTTGGTTTTAATTATTACATTGTTCTTATCTCAACCTATGAGTTGATCTCCCTTCTCCAATCCTAAGGGAGTGGGGCACAGAAGTAAATGAGTGGCTGTGTCGTTAGTTGTTGGCTTGGGCTAAATCACAACACACGTAAAATTAGGGTCAATCAGCTGACAAAGTAATGAGTAGATGGCTATTCTGAATGATCACAATTCAATGTGGTAGGATACGATGCTAGGACAAATGAGTTTCACTGTTGCAGCTGTGACTGCATAGCCCACTGTATTAAAACCACTGTGTTGTTATCATCCTGATTCTGAGAGATGCCCTAGCCCAGCTCCTAGAGGGAGAGGGCAGATGATACCAAGATCACTGTCAGCTTTGTCTGGCTGACAGATGCCTTTTGAAAAGCAATAGTGCTATAGTTGTCCTCATCCAGTGTTTTTTTTTTTTTTACCAGCTTTTCCTACCCCGTTTCTTTCATTTTGCTTTATGTTTAAGGAGACTTTATTCTAAATAGTTGAGACTGAGTCTTTCGAACATCTCCAAAAGAGCAGCTAAAAGGCAATATATTACACAGAATACAACTGGTGTCAGATTGGCAGTCTGAGATGACTGACAGAGGCAAGTGTTGTGCCTAAACTTCTCTAACAATGAGGCTACAAATAAAACTTAGAAATGAAAGTTATGCCTTCTCTTTTTTGCCATGGTTTCTTTTCTTCTATTGTATACACTTTGCTTGTTTGTCTTCAAGAAAGCAGGATCAAGTTGCAGCAATATCTCCAGGCCATGCTAATAAGCTTTTATCTTTTTCAAAATCTTGCCAGCATATTCTGAGTGTCACACAATTTATAAAAATGTGAACATGTGTATTCATAGTAGTCCTATTGCCATTTCCAAATAATGAAGGCTGGATTTGAGCAACTGATAATTGCTATTGCTGTCACTGTAAGCAAGGGGAGCTTTCTTGACTCTATATTCCTTTAAACTTGGACATTCAGGTGTTGAACAAACACAATGATTAATATAAATACACGTTTGTATAGAAAATGCATGCAGATTTATTTAAATTTTCTAGACTAGAGAGTCTGCTTTATGTCTCTTCCAGTCAGAGAGAGCCAACCCATTTCTTGTTGAGCCACTCCATACTCAGTACACATTCATCAAACTGAGATGTTTATGGAATAACTTTGTACAAGGCAAGGTGGACAGAACAGCACCTCAGTAAATGTTTCGAGACATTTCTCCAGTGTTGAAGGATGTAACATATAAGGTATTGTTAAAGTAAAAATCTAGGGGGAAAAAAACACATTGTAGGAACTTCTTTGTGTGAACTATAAAGAAAAATTACAGTGCAGTTACATCACATTCTTTGGGCAAATTCTGTCTTTGCTTGGTTTAGTTCTCACACATTGTTAGCACCTAAATAATAAAACCCAATAAAGATGGGTCATAAATGCTGTAACATACTGCAGTGTTGCTATAACTGAAATTTGGTTATTGCAACTGCTGGTGTCTGTCAGACCTGTGTACACTCATCAAAGACCTTACAGAGGCTGACTGACCTTACTTCAGACATTGTCCTTTGATGCTGTGAGCTGACATCAGTTGCCATGAGGTCAGAACACTATCCCTAACAAGTAGTTAGGGATACCATTACCATCTAGTGGAAAAGTGTAACAGAGCCAACTGAATGCTTGTCTGTGATGTGATACACCTTTTGTTAGGTCTTAGCAAGGTATCAGCATAATTTCTGTAAATTCTGCATAAACAGACTTCTTGCAGGCAGATGCAGCAGTTCACTTGAAATAAGAATAGCCCTGACCAGAGAACTGGAACAATATCTTCAGTCTTTCTGCATTGACTCTAAGAGATGCTCAGATCCTTGCACAAGCTAAATGTGGATCCTTGGTTACTCTCATTGCTTTTCGTGCCAGCCTATGGTAGGGTAATGTCTGCAGCTCTTTAGTATCTATGTGTCACTGCTTTTAAGGCATTAATATCTAGTACACTGACTAGATTTCACACTAGAAGTCTAGGGTCTAGGTGGGTCGTATGTTGGTCCTTCTCAGAGTGGCAAATATAGTTCTTACCAGTGTTCGAGTATTATTAGTAGCTATTTCTGATTATCCTTTGCTTTATAATATGAAAGTCCATGTATACTACAGCACTTAAGGAAGAATACCAAAACTTCAGAACAGAAATATCTATTCAATACATGCACACTGAGGTGTACACACCCCATTGATAACAGGGATATGTGTTGCAACTGGCTAACTACACAAGGTGGAAAATTCACCCTTTAGACAAATGAAGTACGGCTCTGATGAAAGTCATTTAATCTTTGATCTTTCAAACCTAGCTTTAACATTACCTTCATTCTCCAGACTATGATCTGGCAATGTTTTAAAGTCCTTTCATATTACCTTTTTGGCTCTGGAGACTGGTTTTTGTTTGTTTGTTTGTTTGTTTTGTGCAATTGTACCAAAACAGGGAAAACAAACTTACCTGGTCTTCTGAATCAAAGTTTCCTTGTTTTCCATTACCTCTGTAAAATCATCTTCCACAGCCTCATATCATTCAACTCAACCTTCTGCTCTTCATCTCATTAATCTGAACAATGTACCTGTTTCAAAGATAATACAGTCCCCCTCAAAAAGGATACATTTAGATCCATTGCATGCACAACATCTTGTGCTGAAAGGAGAATTTTCACAGAATCACAGAATGGTTGGCTTTGGAAGGGACCTTTAGAGATCATCTAGTCCAATCCCCTGTCAAAGCAGGTCCACCTAGATCAGGTCACACAGGAATGTTTCCAGGTGGCACTTGAAAATTTCCTGAGAAGGAGCCTCCACACTCTCCCTGAGCAGCCTATGCTAGGGCTCTCTCATTCTTACAGTAAAGATGTTTTCCCTGAAGTTTAAGTGCAACTTTTTGTGTTCTAGATTTTGTCCATTACTCCTAGTCCTATCACTGGAAACTACAGCAAAAAAGTGTTGCCCCATCCTCTTGACATACACCTTTTAAATACTTTGAAGTATTAATGAAGTCCTCCACCAGTTTCCTCTTCTCCAGACTGATCTCTCAGCCTTTCCTCATATGAAACTTTAAACCTCACCAGGGTGAAAAGAGTGATATCCATCTGTGGGAAAATCTAAGCTGAATGTATTAAATTTTGTTAAGGCTTGTCTTTTCTGGGGCAAGTCAAGGTTTGGAACACACTTTTGATTTATTTCTTTCATTAACATGGAACACAAGTAGAATGCTGCTGTTGAGCTTACTGCACCTGTCCTTTAATGCAAAACCCAGCCATTATCAGATGTAATTAGCATGTTTGAGGCAATATATTAGTCTACCACAAATGCTTTTTAAAAGGAAGAGGGCAGTTACATTGAGTGCATTTTTACTTTCCTGAAGAGCCTAAAAGCTTTTTAAAGGAGCAAAAAAAAAAAATTGTTCAGACGAGAAAAGCTGAATCAGGGTTCCTCAGGAAAATACTGTTATGGCTGGAGAATTACTGTTAGCAAAACAGTGACATGGAAACCAAAATACATAAATTTAAAGATGTTGATACCAAAAGTATTTAAAAAAAATTCTGGTGGCATCATTCATCCACAGAACCTCTATACATTACAGCTTGCACAGGAAGATCAATAACACGGCAAAAGCTGATGGAGGGCTGATCCCTGAACAATGTGGCGATTTTAATCTAATATATAACTGAGTAGTAAAAAAAGAGACAAGGTGGGTGGAAGACAAACACATATGATATTTTCTCTTTTATGCATAGAGCAAAAAGAAAGAAAGTTTTCTTTTATTTGTCAAAGGTATTGTGGCACAGTCCAATGACAAGAAACCTGTGAGAGTCAGTCATAGAAGTACCCAACTTGAGAATTTGCAATTGTAAAAAACAGATCTATGTGCAAGTTTGAAAGTAATCCAAGATGATCTACAACCTACAATCTTGGGCCTGATGTGGTTCAAGTGGTTTCATGAGTGACCTCAGCAGAAAGAGAACCTACTCAGAATAGTTTGCTGTAGTCAGATGACAGGGAAAGAAAACATCAAGTATGTCTTTTGAAGGAGATAGGAAGTTCATTACCAACCCTCACCTGGACCTGAGTTTTCCAGATGACACTGTTGTCAAAGTGCCAATAATGTCCTTGAGCATCTAAGTGTTGAACACCAACAAAGTGACTCTATCACCTGTTTGATATTAATGTGAACACAACAGAAGACAGTTTTCATGCTAACAATTCAAGAAAGATGTTGAAAACCTGTCATATTCAAGGAAGACAATAAAACATTGAAAGGATCAGAGAAAAAAGCTTAGGAATAAATCTTTTGAGAAGGTGAGGCTGTTGAGTATACCAAAGGAATGGTTAAAAAATTATTTGTCCCTGAACACTTGTGTGGGGAACAGCTATTGTAAAAGAGGGTTCTCAAACCATCAGGATAGTAGAATACTAACATCTAGCAGTTGATAGTTGACAAAATTAAAAGTCAAGACAATGAGTAGGTTGGGTAATTTTTTTTTTTCCCCATAATCAAAACAAATATCTGCTGGAGCAATTTATGAGAGTTCACAATAACTTCTTTTTGCCTTGGAATGTTTTTGAAACAAGCTAGTTACCTGATGAATTGCTCCACAGTTGCTAGGTTTGAATCATCTAGTGGCCTCTGCTTGCCTGTCAGAAGGAAGAAGCATGGTGGTGCCTTGGAACCTGCTAAAATTTTTCAGTCGTTTCGGATTTAAAAAATGTGAAGCTTGTCATATAAGTAAACTAATAGTTCAATACCAGCCTAATTTGTCCACTGACACAGATGCACAAGCGTTGATAACCAGCACTAACTAGCTATTAATACTGCACTGTGCCTAGAGCAAGGAGCCTGTGCTTCCTACTGGAATTTCTTTTGTCCACACTCATACTGTAATGGAAATTTCTCTTCCTGTGCTGTCAGTTGCCCCACAGTGTTTGGTTGCAATATCGTGCCGAGGAGAAATGTTCTAGAGAATATTACTCTTCTTTCTCAATGTGTAATACATTCTCATCATAGTTGATAGCTTATTTTGCTAGCACAAAGTGAAGGAGCTAGAACAGAGAACCCATCTGAAGACAAAATCCAAAAGGTGGCAAGAAGGCCATCAATTAAGAGAATCCAGAAGAATTGATTTTATTACAGAAAACAACTGGCAAAGCTGCAAATATGCTTGGCTGTGTAGTGCAAATAGAGTTGTAATAGCTTCCATTTTTATGCTCTGACTTGAAAACAGACTGTTGTACGTTTTCCATGTGCGTTTTCACAAGATTACTTTTTCCTTCCACATGCCACCTGCCTGGAATCAGTCAAAGAAATTATTCCAAAGTGACCTTCTTGTAATAGTATGCATATTAAATTCATACACAACCTCAAATAAAGCACAAGTTTGCATTACTGAATGTGTGAGTGGAGAGAACAGCAGCAATATTAATTTTATTTAATGTTATGCCTACTATATCGAGTTAAAAGATAGGAAGATTTACTATCCATTTCAAGGAAAATTATTACAGTTTAATACTAACATTCTCAGCATGTTTTTTTTCAAATCTGAAGTGTAATAATGGAGAAATAACATTAGAAAGCAAATTTTGCAGACTATTGTAATACCATTATAAGTCTGGCTGCCTTGTGGAGGGTGAGGATGACAGTGGGGCTGAATGAAGGCAGTTAATGGGGTCTGCCCAGACCGTGTGGTACCCAGGCTGGCCCTGTCATTGTGGGGCCAGTAAGTCCCATCCATGAGAGTAGGTTGGGTGTGGCAGTGGGTCCATAGCATTGGTTGCAGCCACAGCCAGACCACAAGATGCCTGGGAGCCCCTCGTGTTCCCCAAGGAATGAGGCTGTCCCTGGCTATGCTGGTGGGGAGCTTGCCCTGAGCCCTGGCAAACAAACCTCAGGAGGGAGGATACTCTCAGCACCTTTACACCAGCAAGAAGAAATGGGAAAAATGCAGGCATGTCTATGGGCAGACAATGTAGCGAGTTTTGGGGCATGTATTTCTCAGTGAATATATAAGACCCTGCTTTGCAATATTGAATGTATGATTAGAGCTAGCAGTAGCAGTATTAACTGCATTTAATGTGGTCCATTCCTTACTGTCCATTACTCTATGAAGCTACATAAATGCCTACTGGTTAGCTCCTCTGTTGTATCACATTTGTGATTACTTTAGCACAGACATAGATGACAATTTTCCCTGCCACTTTGGATGTGCACCTTTTCTTTGTTATTTTCCTCATTTTGTCTGAAAGGAGCTTTGGGTAATGAGTCTAACCAGTGCATTTAATGCCTGCACACATCTGTCTGAAGCTGAACACGGTGAGAAATGATGTCACATTTGCTGGTGTCATGGTTTAACCCCAGCCAGCAACTAAGAATCCTGCAGTTTTGCTTACTTCTCCCCATCCCATTGGGAGGGGGAGGAAAATCAAGAAAAAAAAAGTAAAACTTGTGGACAGAGATTAGAACAATTCAATAACTCAATTTGAATAAAACGTAATAACAATAGTTATGATAAAATGTACAATAATAATTGTAATGAAAAGGAATATAACAAAGACAGACATAGAATTCAAGAAGATAGCGTCCTGTACAATGCAATTGTTCACCACTCACTGAGCAATGCCCTGGCACTGGTCCACCTGGTGATTCACCTGTCTCTACCAACTCCCTCCAGTTTATATACTGGGCATGGAACTCTATTGTATGGAATAGCCCTTTGGCTAGTTTGGATCAACTCTCCTGAGCATGTTGCTTCATATCTTTTGTGTATCTCCTTCCTGAAACTGAAAAGTCCTTCACTTGAGATAGGTGCTACTTAGCAACAACTAAACCATCAGTGTGTTATCAATATTATTCTCAAGCTAAATCCAAAACACAGCCCTGCAACAGCTACTAAGAAGACAATTAAGTGTATCCCAGATGAAATCAAGACAAAGTGGAACAATTTTACTCAGTAACTTTCTTGGGGTGCAGGCTACTCTCAAGATTGGGCTCTCCACTTACTGGCTAGTTTGTGGTTGCACATTTTTTGCCATGAAACCCACACAAATGGCAAGTGAGTGGTGAAGCAGCATCTGAATAACCCAGATGTCCACCAGTAGCATGGTCGTGACTAAGCCACGTGAAATCCTTGTCCCAGTACCATCAGGTTTTAGTACTGTTCCCTAAAGAGTTCTGCTCCTTCTCCTCCTGCTTGGAGAAACAGTGCTTGTCTCCTCATGGCTCTTTCTCTTCTGAGGTACGCCTCATCCCTCTGCCTGGGGCAGATGGGTGCCAGGGACACGTGGCTTTGAGAAAGTACATGGGTATGCCTTTTTGTAATCTTTGGTGAAGAGCCAGAGTATAACACTCTCTGTATATTTGATTACAAGGCATTTCACTCCCTAAGCTTTGATTCCCCATGCGAAACAGAATCCTATTTTCACAGCTTTTAAACTTGCAATGCCAGTGAAAAAGCAATTACATAGCAAAATAGATATAAAAATGATGACAGTCATCTATCTCTCTGAAGCTTTTTGCAGTTTTATTCAGATTTATTGAAGGCTTTTCCCCCCAATGACATCTTTCTTTAAATCCACTTCATCTGCCATAATACCAAGTCATCAGAATGTCCTCAACGATGAATCATTAGAACATCATTAAAACACACTCCTTAGCATCACTTGTGGTCACAGGAATGCAACAGTTTAAGCCACAGCAGCACGCTTGGAGCCATCTAAATGTTTTTTTGAAAGCTGATACAATTTTCACTTAATTACGTTTTCAATTTATACAGACATTTTGCAGTGATTCATTGCAATTATCATCTGTATTTAATTTAAAGCAAAAAAACTGTATGTAATATTCTTTGGCACCCCACAAAAAGAACTTTCATAACTCAGTTTTCCCATAGAAAATATTTGTTAAAATACCCCTAATACTGGTGCAAAGATGTGAATAATTGTAGCTGTGCATAGCTGTGTACAGAATCCTTTCAAATTTACCAGAAAAGGTGCCCATCTGTAACAATTTTGGGTCAGAAGACACAATGTGTCAGTTTATAGGTATCTATGTTTGCAAAAGATATTTTGACAGCTTGTCCAGGAGCATCCCGTGTCTTTGTGTTAAACCATTATCCAACTGTGAAGAAATGCACATCCACTGAATGCTCTTGAACCTAGGCTGTTGTTCAGGTGGTTGGTAAGGACAATCCACAATGGTTGTCCGAGTGTACATGAAAGTAAGCAGAAGCCAAAGGCAATACCAATAGAATCATAAGTTAAATGCAACTTAAGCATAAGATGAAATGACATCTGGTGAGACTGAGTGTGCAATATTTTTGATTTTATAAATTCCATTGATTTTAATAGAACTGGATAGACTGTATCCAAAGACAGAATTTAATCAAGTCCAAACATGCTACCTGTTTTCCCTGCTGTTTACTACACCAGTTTCTAAATCCTGAATATAAACAACCTCACATCCAAAGTAAACATGCCTAAGGTAAAGATCAGTAACCTTTCTCAGGCATGTCCTCTGTTTACTTTTTGTGAAGGTGTTCCACTGAGCGTCTTCAGTTTGGGTAATCTCAAAAAGAGCCATATTATCAAAAATCTATGTCTGGTTTCTAAACAACTGGTAGCTTAATGGTGATTCAAAGAGGATAGGCTCTGTACTGGTATAAATAAGAGTAGCTTTAGTCTTGTGTATTGTGATACAGAATTTTCTGCTATCATGGCAGTTTTTTGTCTAGTGGTCATATCTACTAACACTTGAAGGGAATTATTATCCCAGATTATCTGCAGCTGAATACTTTCGAATTAATGGAGTTACAGAAGAAAGAAATTTTTCTTCTTATTATAGTTATCTGTACTTTCACAGCACCTGAGAAAGGACTGGAACATCATTACAATGGGTAATACCTGAACTTAGATAAATTCCCTCGTGAGGGATTTGCAGTTACATGTAACATAAGATATAAAAACTTGTTAAAAGCAATAGGAAAAACATAGGACATTCTATGACTGTAGGATTGGTTAGATAAGTAACATAATGGTCCTAATTGAATAGATTTTATTTCAAATGAAATAAATAGATAGATAGATAAATAAATAAATGCCAGCAGTCCTCTCCCTCATTTCTTTATTGCAATAAATGGACCATTTACAAAGAAGGGACTAGCTCATAACTCTCTGCATTTGGCATCCTGTTGTTTGCCAGGATATTTGTAATTGAATCAGACTATCTGAGCAGTTGCTCTGTGACTGAAATCACTTTGATTCAGTCAAAACTTAATGCTTTGTTGAACACTTGCTGTTTTCTGAGCACAATACTGTCCTCAGTCTCATGTTGACAAAATTTGCTTATGTTTTATTGTCTCAAGGCAGAAGAGAGTAGAATCCTGAACCCTAGCTTTTTAAAAGCTATTTTAGATGTAGTTTAAGTTAGACTGCTTCACAGTACCCTGAGCATGAAGTAAAACTTGTGTGTGAGAAGCTAGTGTGGAAGAGCTGCTGCAGCTGAGTCCTGTTATTGGTTCTTTTCCTACTGCTCAGTCATAAAGACCCTTTCACGTGGACTTCTGAAAATGCTGCCCATCATCCTTAACATGTTTGGAGCACTGTGCCTTGTTCTGGAAAGCTGTCTTGTACTTCACATCTCCAGAGAGAATGATAGCTGCATTTGTGACTTGTACCATAAACCCTCTGTTCAGGTGTTTCCATCACAGTGCTTGTCCTCCCAGAAAACAAGAAGCCGGGGCCTGTGTGAGATTCTCATATGGAACAGGACCTAAGACAGTAATTAAAATGATGAAAACACTCACTGCTCCTGAAATATAGATACTGCTCACTGGAATGACAAGAAAAAGCCTAGAGAGAATAAAGCATGTAGCTTAACAGATGAGTGGCTATGACATACCACAGTGAACAGCTAGGAAAGGGGTGGCCAACAGTGGTTCAATTTTGGGTTGTTTTTTGTATGTGGGAAAGGACTCCTTCTGTCTGCGTGGAATCTCTCATTGACGTTGCTGCATGATGCCTCTGAAGCACAGCATCAGAGTCTTGATAACAACTCCCCTCCTGGAGGTCTGGGTGTCAGCTCAGAGATATCATGGCTGGGGGGAGCCCCATCCTTTGCAGACCTTGGACCCAGGCTCCCAGATAGTGTTGTGGCGACACCCAAGCCAGGCTGACCTTGCTTCCCAGGGGAGATGCTTTCAAACTGAGCAACTGCCAGCTGGCCTGCACTGTGCCTTGACATGTGTCACTGGAAAGAAAAATGACAAAGATTGTATCTAGGAACCTGTTTGTACATGTTACAACATCTGAAGATGTTTGTTTTTTTGTTGTTTGTTTGGGATTTTTAAAGAAAAAGATCTATTACATCTTCCATAAACTGGAAGACAAAAACTGCACTCAGTCTGTTTTCATATAATGTCATTGTGTATTCTCCAGCTTGCAGAAATGACAATCTATTCCATACCACTATGTATATCACTTGATGTTTTCTATCAACCAGTTTTACACAGAGGAGAGTTTTTAATGATTTAACTCCTTACTCAGAACAAATTCACGTGAAACTACAGTGATCTTTGATTTCCTTTTCAGCTGCTGCTGTCACGTAATGTCAAAAGCAAAGCTTGTCAGAGATGCTACCTTGCATCTCCTAACTTGGTTTTCTGTAGTCTCTTGATAAGTTGAATGCCCACAGTTGCTCAGAAAGCAGAGCATTTGTCATTTCTGGACTGAGGAAGGAGTAAGCTTAGATCCAGGAACCTTGATATTGCTTCATGACACACGCATCCTTTTGAGGGCTGATTAACTGGCAAGGAATTAGTTTTGTGGAGTTAATGGGTTAGAGTAGCAACTTAGATGTAGCAACAAAATGACCACGTATGCACTGTGTTTAGGAAATTCAGATGCCAGTACCTCATTCAAGCCTACATAGAGCAAGTATGCTCAAAAAAGTATACTTTGTTGATTTTATTAAACAGAAGTACTTGATAGGTCACAGTTAATGCACAACTCATGTTTTTGGAAAGAAACATGGACATGGTAGCAAAGGAAGATAAAGGTCTCAGGTCAACTAAAAATCACTGAAGAGAAGAGGTGAATTACAACGGTTTTATTCTCTGATGGTTAAAGATGCTTAAACCAGAAAGGTCTAGTCATACCTCTGATAGCCTGCAACATTATTTTTGAGGAGAAAAGAGGTAAATTTGTACTAGCTCACATTTTAGCAAATAAGGAAAGATCCCCAAGTACCATTCTAAAAACCCCTTCAAGCCTTTTTTGGGTTTATTTCTATTGTGGGGAAAATTTACTCTTGAGACAAATTTTCTTCCAGACTGTGCTTAGGTACAGCTCTATAGCATTCTACGTTTTTAGGTTATAATTTAACAATGCTACTTCTCTATATTCTTGGAGGGGTTTTATTTTGACAGCCCTTGTAGAACTTGAGCCAAGTCAATTCCCTGAGAAAGGACAATATTATTTCTACCTAGGATTAACTGTTTATTTGGGGAATTTCCAAGTTCTGTACTGGAGCAGAAGGGTATAGACAGCAATGAGCATGCATAATCCCTTCTAGATATACCAAGGCTGTAGTCTGCTCTCTGTCTATAAAGTTGAGGGGATTATATATATTGCTGTATTTGAGGGAGTAAGGAAATAATGTTTCAGTAGTGATATCCTTTAGCCATAGGTGAAATTCTAGCCATTTTTGGAGACAGAATTCCTGGAATATTTTGAATATTGAAGTGTCTGGGATGAAGTTTACCTTTCCTGTAGCATCTACCATAGATCTGTGCTTTGTATATAATGGAGCTGATAAGATAGGAATGTCTTAGCCTCCGCTGAGCAGTGTTCCCACAGCATCTAGGCTGCCTGTTGAGTCCCATCCCAAAGACTATGGGGTGGGCACGAGGCTGGGAGGCAACCCAGTCAGGACAACTGACCCAAACTGATTAAAGATATATTCCATGTAATATGACATCATGATCAGAAACAAAAGCTAATGGAAAGGGAGAGGAGGATGACATTTGTTATTAAGACATTTGTCTTCTGACACTATCACTATATGTGCTTGGGCAGTGTCTGAATGGGGAGTAGAGAACAAGTCTTTTTGTTTTCCTTTGCATCCACGTGTGGCTTTTGCTTTTCTTTTATTAAACTGCCTTGGTCCTAGCCCACGTGTTTTTTTGTTGTGGACCATACCCACCTGTCAACGAAGCACCGTGCAGCCTCTTGTTCATCTGCTGTCTTGCCATACCCCCACGTTCCATAGGATGGCTGAGGTCCTAGCAAGAGGGGAGGTGAAAACCTAACCGAGGGCCTTGTGGATCAAGACAAGGGCAGGGAGGTCTCACTGTCAATTACAGACCTTCCCCATCCTCTCCCTTTTTCCCAAGCTTAGCTTGCTGCTCTCAATATCTCTACCTCCTCCCTGTTCAATGATGCAGGGGGATAGGGAATGGTGGATGCGGTCAGTCCCTCACAGAAGGTCTTTGCTGCTTCTTCCGAGAGGAGAAGGACTCCTCACATTCTTCTCCTGCTTCAACACAGGATCTCTCCCATGTGATACAGTCCTTAACGAACCTCTCCTGTGCGAATTCTTCCCAACAGCTACAGTTTCTGCTCTGAGACTCTGCCAGTGCAGATCTCCTCCATGTCAGCACAACTCCTGGAACATTCTGCTCCAATGCCAACTTCCCACAAAGTTATGGACTCCTCTGGGCACATCACCTCTGGCATGAGGAACTCCATGCACTGCTGACAGAGCTCAGCTTTACCACTCTTCTCCACTGGTTGCAGAGTGATAGCTGCCATCTCACCATAGGATCAAGGGATTCTCTGCTCCAGCACACCTCCTCCTCTCTTCCCTCACAGACCTTAAGGTCTGCACGGTTGCTTCTGTCTCATCCAACTCCTTTCACCAGCTTCCAGAAAGAAAGAATCCTTCACTTCTGGCTTCTTCTTAAAAAGTGACGGTGGAGATGTGCAATTGGCTCAGCCCAGAGGCGGGTCTGACTTGAGCCAGGGAAAGTTTTAAGCAACTTCTTATAAACCCATCCTTACAGCCCCTTCCCTGTTACCAGAAATGGCTCCACACAAACCCAGGACATCTGGGTGGATACCTGGTCAATCCAATACAATATGTTGCAAAATATTTTTAATTTCAGCTTAAAGTGTTTCAAAGCATAACTAGGTGGCTGAGGTGTTTTCAGGTCTTGCTGGATAGGAAGAGAATCCAAACTCTGTATTATTCTATAGAATCACTCAAACTCTGTGTCTAGGAGAACGCTTTTCTGTCTTTGCATGCTAAAAATGTCTAAGTTTCTTGACCATTTGCCAGAGCAAGAGATCCAGTCTAGAAACTTAAGTAGTTCTTGTTACAAGGAAAGGTCTTTCATGAAGTTATTTTAAAATTCCTAAGAGATCTCATTCTGAAGCTGTTCACCTGAATCTACAAAAGGAATTTATAAAAGTATGCGATCAAAGTAGCATAAAACAAATTATTAACTTTCCTAAGATTAAACTATGTTTTTGGTTGCTCAACTAGAAATGAGGATTGTCTCTATTAAACTTTTGCATTAGTACATTAAGCTCCATGAAGTAGAGCTTATGTAGGTTGGAAATTTCCATACACTGTATTATTATGTTATGGTATATTACTTTTGGAAGAAATTTTCTATCAATTTTAATTTGAAAACATACCACTTGAAGTTAGAAAGCATTTATTAATTTCCAAGGCTTAGTGATACAAGTAAGGATAATAAAATACATTATTTTTAAACTATTTGAGTGTGAGAAAGAGCTGCTGTGTGTGATAAGAATATAGACAAAATTTGCAGATAGTCTAGGACTGACACTGGTGTTTAGTGAGGTTCAGAAGAGCATCTAAACTACTGTCATATATAAAATCTACTGACTATAAGGTACATTTGAAAACTATATTTCAGGAGTCACGTATCAGAAACATTTTGGTGTTTTGCCGTGGACAGTGCTGTGTTAGCTAATGAATGGTAACTAAAATAAATTCTCATCTGAGGTGGAAAATATTTCTAGCTTTAGGAAAATTATATGTAACTCCATCTTGGAGATGGTTCATGGTAAGCTGCCAGCATCTCAGTTCTTACTGTGATTTCATACACTAGGATAACCATCCTTATATTAATAGATACCATAGGCAAGACTAAGTATAAACAATTTTAAAAAGGAAAGAAATCATTTAGTGTATCAGTAGCTGGGAAAGAAAAGAAATTTTTACTTCTTTTCATAATTCCTTATGTATACTAACAGAAGCATATGTTAGTTTGTGCAGTTGGAGAGAGTTATTTCAGACTCCAGCAGTTAAATCTATGTGAGCAACATTTGCCAAGTCCACTTGATGGACAGTTGAGCCCTTCAGAGTGGTTTAGGAACAATGTCTTCATTTGTGCTTCACCTGCTTTTTCTGACTGGGACATGGAAACTTCACCAGCACTACTGAGAGAAGGAGTGTGGCAATAATTTGCTGCATTGATTTTGACATTAGAGCAGAACTAGGGTGAGTTCTGCGTGTCTGGGATGTCTCTCCAGTTGTCCACTGGACTTTACCAGCAGGAAATACTGTATTTGAACTAGTTCTGACAGAAACTTACCCAAATTCTTCTCAAAAATAATCAGCCAAAAAGTCATTGTTATGTCACCACATAATCTATTCCAGTGCTGGGCCTCTGTGTTGTTAGGAAACTCTTCTTGAAAACTGTTATTGAGTTTCCCTTTGGTTTTCTCTAATTGAGACTAAAGCACTCCACTTATTTCAGGGTAGTAGATAATTCAGACTTGGCATGTCACAATGTGCACTGACAGATGCCCTCATAGTTGTATTGTGTATCTCTCATTCGTAGAAGTCTGAGTGCTAAGTAATGGATTAGTAGTTAACTATGCCCATACACAAAGCAAACAAAGGTCTTTTTTATTATGTTTATGCAATTTATGTATGTTAAATTGTTTATTTGAAAAATATAACTACAGAGCCTCTTACACTAACTTCAGATCACATCTAAAATGCTCTTTGTGCTAAAATGCTCTGTATGTGAATAGAGATTGAAAGGAGAAGGAGAAACAGCTGGTCCCACTGCTATCCACAAGCATTTTGTAATGACTTTTTGCTTTATTAAACCACAGTAACTGCTTTAGAAAGTGTTGATAGACATGCTTTAAGTTGCATGTAGTCTTAATTGTTATGCTTAACTGTTATGTCTCAATTGTTATCATTGGCCATGTAGCTGAGGTTAGTCTTATGGGCTATGACAAAAATCTAACTGTTCACAAACACCACCAAGGAGTCAAGAAACACAGCACCGAGCTGTGAGTTAAGAAACATAAATACTCACTCCTAGGAATGACTGAGGAAGAAAAATAAGAAGGTATTTTCTGGTACAATGGCTTGGTCATCTCTTCAGTGCAAAAGTGATATGATATGGAAATACATAAATGTGCTGCTGTACAGACAGGTCATGGGATCCTAAAGCCAACAAGGGAAACTCAAAGTGAAAGAATAGCCAGGCATCTCCTCACCCCCAAATACAAGAAATTCCTGATCAAACCAAACCACCACAGAATATTACCTTGTCCATCTCCTGCCAAGCAGCTAATGTATTTTCACAAAACAGTGTCTTGGAGTTACCCTTCTCAACTGTTTTTTCTCTGATCCTTATACCTCTAGCTTTAACTGGAAGAGCAAACAAGGTAGTTGGTGACAACCAAAGAAAACTCAGCATTGACAGTTAATTACCCAACTTTTCAGTCACTGAAATAATATTTCAAAGGTAACTCTCCCCTCCCCATCCCCTCTCATACTTCTTCCTGTCTCAAAAAAGACCTAATGTGCCTAATAAAATGTCATGCTTTGAAAGAGATTACTTAGAACACATAAAAAACTATGTCACTTATTTGCCTTAAACAATGGAAGACATAAGATTGTAATTAAGGCTTCCAGCTCATGGCAAGATAAAATGCACACCATGATAGTAAAGCAAGTAGTTGCAGCAGGTGGTAAAGTTATCACCTCAGACAGAGTCTATTGTTCCTTTCTGAGCCTGTGAGCTGTTCTCTAATTGACAAGGAAATTAGGAACAGATGATGATTTTGGAAACAAATCTGCTTTTTTTCTGGAACTATCAAACTTATCTCATGCAACAGCATCAGCTCAAGTGAGGAGAGCACGTGTGAACAAAGAGTTGCAGCTTGAGATGTGACCACATTACCCATCAGTGTCCCCCTGGGTCCTGTTATAGACAAGCAAACCCAAAAGCTGGTACCTTCACGGCTCTAAACCATTTAGTTCTTGGCATAGCCTTGTCACTTCTTGTGGTGAGAAGCCTGGGCAAGCAGGCATGGAGGTTATGGAGTGAGTAACACAAGCACCTGTACACACACATACACATATGTATAATTGTATTAATACTGCCTACAGGTGTTCTCCAGATTGAGAATGCAAGGCTTGGCTGGGTCAGTGGGTAATTAGGTGACTGATAGTCCTGCTCAAGCAGCTGTCACTGTGTGTGCAGAGATCAGTGATACGGCCTGGATGTAGCCTGTCCTGGACAGACAGGAGAGGCTTCGTGTAGGGCCAGCTGCCCCTTCATCACCTAAGACAGTCACATTTTCACCAGAGCTGAATCGTCCCCTGGCAAGGCATGCAGTCAGGCTGATGTAGTGCGAGGTGTGAGCTTGCCCAGTCTCGCCTTCCCCCAGGAATTTGAAATCACTCTGTGTACCCAAGTTATGTGTGTTTTGGCTTTTTATCTCCTGCAGAGAAGCAAGGCTATTGACTGCCTTAGAGTTGCTCAGTAACTCCTAGACATGTCTTAGAGCCAGAAACCTCTGTAAGCTCTGTACGTTTCTCATCTAACTTCACTCCATTTAAGGATTTATCTGAAAGGGCAGAACCTTTCTTGATTGAAATCTCAGAGTTGAGTTCAGTGAAAGTATCTTAGCTGTCAGGTGCATGTACACCAAGCTACAGCCTTTTTAGAAATTAGGTTACTTTGGACTTGGGTTTTGCATGACAAAGCCATGCATTGAAACACTCTTTTGAAATATTCTTGTCCTATTCTTATACTCCTCATTGTCCTCCAGCACACTGTCCCATCTTCATCCTTATGCACCATCTTTCCAACTCTACTCCCTGTGGCTACACTGTGAACTGGATCCATAGATCAGTATTTAAAATAATCCCCTCTTTTCATTAATATCTGTCTTATTTTTGAGCTGGATAGTTCCCTGAATCATTTAACAGTGCAGCCTTGGAAGCAGGTATTCTGACACCCAGAAGAACAACGACACACAGCACCAGGTAGGTGAGTTGTAGGGCACGAGTATCTTAAAAAAACTCAATGATTCATCTTGCAAAACCCCAGCTTAAGTCTTTGCTACTAAAGTTACTCTTCCAGGCATAAACTACTTACAAATTCAACACACAGTATAAAAGCATGTTAAAATAAAACTCTTGTCTACCATTTTGGACACTCCCTGGATGATGATGGTTTTCAAGGCTTGATTTACAGTTACTAGAACTGTCAGTTGAAAAGAGGGAGAGTACTTCCCAATACATCACATCTGAAAATGGTAAATATTCATTCCAGTCCTCAAAAGCAGTAGAAGAAAACAAATCTGTAATGCTATAAGCCTGAAAGTAATGTATAAAAAGACAGTATTTTCTTTTTCTGTCATTGCTGAGGACACAGCCTTTCATTTTCCTAGACTTTCTTGGAATGAAAAGTTTTGATTTAGAATAAAGGGAGGATTGGGGGGAGGATTAAATTAAAAAAGAAACTATCCAAATTAAAGTTTCTACAAGCAGGCATTTACTAAGAGTTTAAGCTCCTGTCACAGTCAGTGCATTCACTCATGCTTGGGGAGCAGTTCATCTCACTCCAAGACAGTTGCTCCAGGTGAAGCTTGGTTTCCTGAACACAGGCTGCTTGTGGTGTTTGAAATGTCCAGGGGATCTGCCTAGATAGTCAGATAGGACAGGCACATCAGACCTCCACTTTCTTGTGGCAGCAACCATAGACAGGAAAGATAATTCACAACATCTAAAGTTACACTAGACACCTGTATTTAGGCTTCTGAATCTTACCATAGCAGTCAAATAAGTTTACAATGTCAATATGTGGTTGCTGTTATCACTGAGTTGGTGTCCACAGAATTTAGTAGAATTCAAATGGGCATTATATCCTTATGTATAGAGGTGTAAATATAGACATCTTACTCTCAGTTTGAATCCCATTCTATTTATCAAATCAAATAACTAGTTGTGTTTTTTTAAAGAAATCAAATATGGGTATTATATTCATATTAATGAATATTTTTAATATATATGAAACTCTGCTAATAAACTGAGAAATCATCCCAATGTGGCAATCCCGGGAATGCACAAATTTGGCAGTGGCTCCATGTGTCTGTGGTCTTAAACATGGACATCTCAGACTTTGACACACAGGGTGCTACATGAGACTCAATCTTTATTTTGTGCATCTAACTGAAATGACTAATAAATAAGAAATGATCAAAACAAGCAAATATTGATGTTCACATGAATGCCTGTGGTTTTACAACAATATTCTTCCAAAGTTTTTACTAGGCAAAACCATTTTGCCTATATGAACAATGATGAGGAGAAAAGTTGAAGGGAAAAGAAAAGCTCCTCTAGTCCATTCAGACAACATATAGCAACTGCAGGATGATACATTTAATTGCATATATTAATGTTGCAACCTTTCACCCAGAAAAAGCAAAATCATCCAAAGCTTGAATGTACATTTTTTGATATGAAAATCATTTTCCGATGTTTTGTAGGAGTAACTAAGCCCTGCTGTGTATTCTAACACCAGGCATATTCCCCATCCAACAGCTAACTGGGCAAAACATGAAATTATGAGTGTTCTGAGGAAATGTTCTCATTTTGATAAAAACAGTATTCAGCTATCATTTATTTCACTTTCTTTGTTTGTCACTACTTACCTTCTAAATAATTCAAGAACTTTTTTTACAGGTGTAGCCCCAGGAAAGTACTTATGTCAAAGCACTGTGAGTTATTTGTGTAAATGATGGAGTCTGACTAGAGGAAATGTATTTAAAACATGATGAAACACCAGACGTCTAGTCATACAGTAAATGATGGTGACATTTTTATGCTGGGCATTAGCAAACTAATGCAGAATTCCTTCTGTTTAAATTTGGTAATTTTAAAGCAGATAAGTGTGTTATTTGGTTGCCTGGACACATTTTTTTTTTTTAAATTAGAAATTAATTACACTGCTGCTTATATTTCATCTGGATAGTGACAGGTTTTGGCATTTTAAGAGAATGTTTTCTTGAGGTCTGGATTTACATCTGATAAACTAACATGTTGGGAAGTAAAGAGCTACTGTGCTACTCATGAAATACTATTGGCAAAAGCAATGAATGTGATTTCTTTTCCATTCTGATATTGATCAAGGTTGCCAATTAAAGAGATGCTTGATTTTTATTACTCTTAGATTTTGAGATTCTCTGCTACTCAGATTTTCTTTAATCTATCTATAGCCACAGAGAATGTTTCGGGTTTGGAGAAGAAAAATCCTTTCAGTGTTGCACTGGAAATAAGTTATAGGGGAACTCAAGTCCTCAGACACTCTAATTGCACTAATGTTCTCGGGCAGGCCAGAAGAGAAAAAAAAAAGGAAAGAAATAAAACACTCTAGAGGAGAGGAAATTACCAGCACAATACAGAAGCACTTGAAGCAAGAGAAATAGATTTTCTTTTGATCTAATATTGTTAGTATGCAGGCCTGAATAAAAGAGATAGATTAATTGGAAAATAGCCCATAGCCCGTTCATAGATAATGAACTACTTATGAAATCTTTAAATAAGATGCTCTTGCAGATGAGATGACTACAGTGCTTACTGGAGCACTGCTGCTTCTAATTTGGAGATAAATAAATCTTGTTTGCAGTAAACTGACAGACCTTTCAAGCTGCCACATGGCTTTGGAGTAGCCTGCAGATTTTAAAACAAGTTAAATGACTGTTATGAAAAAGGAAGTGCTTTTTGAAGTGCTGCTTGCTGTGGCTTAAGTAGAAATGGAAATGAGACGTAGAGATGTTTGTATAGCCAAGTACCATTCAGAGCCAGCGTGCTTCTGTCATCTCAGAAGGTGGCAGGAGGGACCCAGTCACCAGTACCACTCATTTTCACAAGTCCAAATCCAGTCAGCCCACAAAGCATCTTTTGCAAGCAGCTTCGGAGAGAAGTGGAGTACCACCACCACAATGTTGGGAGTGCAGAGGGCATGGTACCAATCAGCTCAGAGTCTTCTGATCTGTCTGAGCCTGATGCTCACAGGGTATTGGCAGGAAAAGAAATAAACTCTGGCACAGGCACTGACATAGTGATAGCAGAATTTGTAAGGCCAAAATAGGCCATTAGCTCAGCACATGTAACTGAATTTTAGGCAGTTATTCTTATCTTGGGAGTGGTGACTTGTACCTGACTAAAATACATTTGCAATGCTTCCTTAATTTCTTCCCACTAGCAGGAGTGGTCCAATTCCCTGTTAAATTCTTAGAGCTCTTAAAATCTGATTTCTGGTGTAAGTATTTTATGGAAAACGAATCTTGATGTTAGACTCCAACGCTCATTTAAAAATTGCTGATTCTTTAGCCCTGCCAGCTGTGAAAGCCATGCATTGGACTATTGCTGGACACAGATGAAGGGAGTTCATTAAAAAGTATTGAACCAATAATTCACTGATGTTTCTTGCTGTATTTGCCTAGCTCTATTAGTTCCTAAGTCTCTGAGACCTTTTTAAACATGTGGAGTGAGACTGAGAAAATAAAATGAATCCGTTCTAATGGAGACATTTGTCACCAAGGCACATCAGCAAGCCTGGAGTTAAAGAACAGACACTGAGAACATGAGGACATTGCTGAAAAAAGGTTAAAACCTATGATCACAAGAATTCATAAGCTGTACTAGTCAAGAGCAGCTAATGCCCCAGACTTCATCCAACTCCTTTTGTCTGATCAGCAAAGTGGAGCAATGATGATAGCTGAAGCACTGGCAGTCTGAAATACAGAAATGCTGAACATCAGGAGTAATTCTTTCCCAAATAAATGTCATGGCAATGGCTTAAAAACTGTGTGGCTACTTAAAATACTCGTCAGATACCTAAAGGTCAGAAGAAAGTATACTGAGGTAACTACATTACTGAAGCATTCTCTGACCTTCAGACTTCAATAGGTACACAGAAAAGAAACAGAAAAGAAATGTTATAGTCAGAACTTTGAACTTGAATGATGAGGAGTAGATTTTCTATTGGTGTAAATGACTCAGTGTTGATAATCGTTTTATGGAATTCATAAATTATTAGGCTTCTGTTGATTACAGTATGAATTACATCTAGAGAAGCTGTTTCTTAGTCCCAAATCAACCAGGCTACCTCTCATTGTAAGAATATATGTTAAATATAAACCAGTACTGAATCCTTGTGAATGCTTATCTATAAGGATAAAATACTTTTATTCTGTGCTTTGTATCTCTACTTCTCTTTCTACTTATTACTTTTGGTCTTTTCAAGTGTGTATGAAGTAAGATCCCAGTGGTGGTTGAGGATTCTGTTCGAGCATATGCTTTTTGGGTAAAGGGCCTCCCATACAATAGACTGCCAGCTTCTTTATCCCAACATGATTTTTGTACTTTAAGAAATACAAATAATAATTTTTAGTAGTGTACAAACTGTTTATTGTCAACTTCAGAGCTGTAACAAAATGATATGTTTTCATTCTATGGAAAAAGAAAATAGATAGGCAAGTGACAATAGCATTACTGAATGTATAGAGTACAACACTGTGTAGGAAATGTTCATTCTACAGAGCCCAGTGCTCCTGTTTTCAGTAACAGAGAAAAGCAGCAATATATACTCATCACTGTGCTCAGATTTGCTGGCATTGGGCTGCTGCCACCCACATTGGCAGATAAGCTTTTTTTTTCTTTAAGTTCATCATTTTTACATCTGAAGGAGCAGAAGTGACAGAAATCAAAACTGCATAGGATGGAAAAGAAAACAAAAAATATGGCTGCTAGTAGTGTGCAAACATGACCATATTTCTGTAGTGTTATCAGCATAAAATGAAAGTTTATGTTTGAGTTTTAAATTAGAGAAAACAGGCAATAGGGTAAAGTTTTCATGAGGTAAGGTAGTGGCTGATAAATGGATGTTGTGTTTACAAATAGTAAGGGAAAGGATGTGAAGTCCAATTTGTAAGTAGGAAATGAGAAATAATGGTAGCTAAATATTAGGCCACAAGGAGCCATAATTTCTAATTGTGGATTGTGCAAGCCATGATGTTTACCAGTTAAGACTAACAGTATTTTTAAAAGTATCATTTATTTGTGTATAAACATATCCGCAAAATGGTGGTTCTCCAGAACTGTAGGTGCTCTTGTCTGTTTTCTGTACAGTCTTATGACCAAAAATAATGACACTCAATACCAAATTAAACATAGGGACAAGGGCATGGAAACTCTTATGGCATTTTCTCATTTCAGTACCTTAACCCATGTACTTCATCTGACTTTACAAGAGAAGATTTGCTTCACTGCAGTGGCTCAAAGAGTAACAGACAGGACTATGCAGAGGGGGTAGAGACCACCTTTTTTCCTTCTCTATACTTCTTCCAGGAGGACCTTGCTAGCATAGTCCTTACAGCTTTTCATTCTTTAGAAAAAATGTCTCAGATTTTCTTCCACGTATTAAACTATTCACCATGCTTTTTAGATGTGATGGAGCACGCATGGATACTGCCTTCTCTTCAGAGCCAAGATAAAATTAATCTGTCTAAGCTTTGTCAAATTGACAGAAAAAAATAGAGAAAAGAAAAGCAATGGTGAGAGTTGAAAATATGACAGTCTGAGAGACAGGACAGCAACTGTCTCTGCTCTGTGCTACTCCTGGGCACTTGATGCTGCAGCTGACTGGACAGCTGGGTAAGTAGGAGGTTTGAGAAATGTCATGTAAGCTTTTTTCCTTGATGAGCATAAAAGATGTCTTTACCTTCTTCTCAAAGGTTACATTTGATGAGCTAAAATACCCTTCAAACACAGAGCAGTGGCTATTTTCCAGCTCTTATTTCCTCTTAACTTTCATATCTCTTTTGAAGGTAAAGTATTATGTATTTATAAGGACATAAAAAAAAACCTTTACAATTGAGAAATACCATTTAGAAAGTTGTATCTTTATTTACAGAATGTAGTCTGTGTCTTTTCTTGCAACTATTTATTAATTAATTCAGGAACTCATCTCACTGTCTTTTCAAAGAAGTAAATCCCTCTCTTTCAGTGAGTCACTTTCAATTTATTCCGTATTTACTCTGATGTCTATTAAAAATGTATCAGGTTACTTTAGTCTGCATGTTAGGTTAGTAGTTGTGAATTCTTACTCGGAATTTCATACTCTAAAACTGATTTTTCTCACTATAATACATTCCCTTGTAACATATTTGATTGTCTTCTAAGATAAGATATGTGTTTTCATTTGGAGAAACTCAGCCTTCACAGTGCTGGCAAGAAAAATACACATATAGGTCCTGTTTCAGTTTACCTATTTGTCCAGGTGTTATTTTTTTCCACTGGCTGTGAATGTCAGTCTATGTGGAGATGTCTGTGTTGTAAGCATCTCCATTAGGCAGATAAACACTGTCAGTATCTAAATATGAGAGAACAAATCTGTTTCTGGTAACCTTACAGGCATTTAAGACCACTTGTGGCATTTCAGTATATAAAGGAGGCTTATACAAAAGACTGATTTTTTTTTTTGACAAAGCCTGTAGTAACAGGACAAGGGATAATGGTTTTAAACTCAAGGAGTTTTATCTAATTTAGACTGGATATAAGGAAGTATTTTTTTTTTTTTTATGACAAAGGTGGTGAGACACTGGAACAGATGTCCTAGAGAAGCTACAAATTGCCTCATCGTTGGAAGTGTTCAAGGTCAGGTTGGATGGAGATTTGAGCAACCTGGAATAATGGAAGATGTCCCTGCCTATGGCAGGAGGTTGGAATTAGATGATCTATAAGGTCACTTACAATACAAACCACTATATAATACTGTGATCATGTGGATGCTCCACTTTGTCTTATAGGTTTCCACAGATTCCCAGGAAGATGTGTTAGTGCCTGTGGGGTGGTGCCAAGTGGGAATAGGAACCTGAGCTCTGCTATAATGCTGAAAGGGGTAAGTGGACATGTGAAATAACACCTGCAGAAGTAGACATGCTCCTTCCATCTGTACATTATGGAGAAACATTCTTAGCACACCACCCTCTGCTAGGGAAGACCTTCCAGAATGACGTGACTGCTTCTGCTGAAGCCAGGCCACATGGAGGATCCCTGGAGTTCATAAGAAGGAGCTCAGAAGTAAACCAGAGCCTGCCTATAGCCCAGTAGGGAGAAAAAACATGTTTTTGGGAAGGGTATCTCATCATAAGACTGTATCCTTTCAACTAAGCAGCCTTACTGATCTCCATAAACCATAGTCCTTCCTGCACCACAGATGAGAGACTCAGTGATCCCACTTTTGCTAATGTGACATTTCCCAGACAGGTCCATTGCCTTGGCCCAGCCAAACTGTGTGGATAACCAAGTGTTCTCCAGAGATTTTGTGGGTGATGACGCTGGAATCCAGATGCCTACATTACCTGTATGTGCCTATGCACTTTTCTGGTCTCATTTGTATCGTTGCCCCTGGAGACAGCAAAATGAAGGCAGGTAAGCGGTGCTGCTCAAGGAGAAAATGATAGATGTTTCAGGAAGGAGTCTCACTGGCTTCAGAGGTGTTGTCTGGGATCTAAGAAAAGAAACAGGATACTGACAGTCCCTATATTAGTGCAATTAGGAAACATCTTGAAATACAGTATGTGATGAAGCAAATCAGATGTACTGTCATTGTGAGAACCCCTTTATGTTTAAGTAATTGGTAGTATAATTTATGTATGAGGAATAGGAATACTGATATTACCTATGTTCACGCCCTTTTCAATTTGTGCCAGGTTGTTTTAGTTATAAACACAAAATATGAATAAGTCTATGTCAGAAACTAATTTTTTCACATAAGTTCATTGTGAGTTTTTAACAGGTCAGCAAATAAAATCTCCAACATCTGACCAAGGTATATTTAAGATCATGTAGTGTATGAGCTCTGGAATAAGTTTTATATAACTACCAAATACTGAATAAAGTTGTAAAATGATTTATTGAAGTAACAGAGAGTTATATGGTAGATCTTATGTAGAAAATAAAATTGTAAAATTCTAATGAAATAGGCATTTAAAACTGGAGTTGTTGTGTGTAATTTATTCCATTATTCAAGTATTAAATTACTTCTGTGCAATAAACCAGGATAAATATAAGGCCAACAATTATGAGGATGACAAACAGGGAAAGGGAATTAGTATGCATTGCCATGGTGTAGAATCAAAAAGATACAAATGCAGCTGTATAGTTACAAAAACATAATTTTCTCTGTAATACCACGTATAACAAGCTCATCAAAAGAGCAGGAGTTACATCTGCCTCTGTGGGCATTTTTAGGTCTTTCTAATTTTTTTATGCCACAAGCTGCAATAAAAATAAAGTCTGAATATTTTAATGAAAAAAAAAATCTAGATTTTTTTTTTCCCCAAATAATTTCAACAGGAATACTGTTTCAATATTTTAATTTGAGTTTCTGTTGCTTTAAAATAATATTGAAAGGAAGTTTTTTGAACCAAGAGAGGCTTTTCTGATAAACTGTATTGAATCAGCATGCTTTAAAATGACAGAATCCTTTTTTTAATCATTAATTTATTTAAATGATGTGTCCTCTAGTGTCAAAAATTATGTGAAAAAACCAAAACACTCAAAAACATGAACAGAAGTGCTTAAATCTTTGCTAAAAGCAAAGAGATATGGACTTTAAGTATACTGAGATCCAACTACAACTGCAGCAGAGAAAATTTTGTTTTGTTGTAACAAAATAAAAAAAACCAGTTGTAAACTGTTTTTCTTTTCTGAGAGCTACAGATTTTTCTGCAAAGAAACAAAGAAAAAGTCTTAAGAAAAGTTGAAGATGAACTAAAAGAAGGAAGGGAAACTGAAGGAAGAAAAAGCAAAATGCACTTAGCTTTAGGACAGAAGCATTCTATGTAATTTATTCATGCTCATTTCAGCCTGTGATTTAGGGGGTTGTCAGGCGATGACATTACAAGCAAGGCCTCTCACAGCCAGGAGATTTGATGTCAAATTCACATCCTCAAGCAAAACTGTGCTGTCAAATCTAATTTTTTATTAAAAAACCCCACAACATTACCCTCCTTTCACAGTGCATTACAGAACTAACATGGACTCAAGAGATCGTCAGAGTTGCCTTGTTATATTTGCAAAATAGCCTGATACAATTGCTCTGAAACTTAATTTTCTTTACTTAACATTGGCATGGGAAGTAAATTCCAAAATTTAGTCCTCCAGCTGGCCATATTTGTAATTGCAAATTATCATACAATATATTTGTTGACTTTCCAGTGTAAACATCAGTCTTCAACTACTGCCCTATAAAAATATTTGCTGATAGAATATTTCTGAAGCAACATGAAACTGAAATTAGTAAACCTAAAGTATATAGAATTTCACAGGAAAGTAAGTCACACAGGAAAATTTGTATCAATACATGTTATTGACACACTTCATTCAATTTAAAATGTCCACAGTACAAAATGAAGCAACCAATCCAGAGGGAATACACTGGGAATGTTAACATTGTAGGACTAGATGTCATCTCCACAAGTACGATCCACGACTTTAAGAAGAGTTTTTCCTCAATATTTTGCTGTTATTGAAAATGTGAATCAAGACCAACATCACTGGAGAACAACTGGATGTTAATGGCCTCCAGCTGGCTGGTGAAAAATCTAGTGAGAAACAGTGGAAGTCAGACAGAATTGAATTAGGAATAAGGAACAGTTGTAACAAGAGCTGTCAGAGCAAACTCTTCAAAAGAGAACAACAGAGTTTTTCAGATATCTGTACATCTTCAAAGACCTAAAGAAATTGGAATATAGTGTGTTTTAATAGCTAAATGCTCTGGGGTTTGGTTTGTGAGTATCTAGGTGAAATGTAATGTATTTTGAAATACAAAAAAAATCAAACTTTGTAGTCCAGAAATCTGTTACATTTCTGAACTTTAAAGTCAGAAACATATTACTCAGTTTTTATTTCTTAGGAAAATTCTCAGATATGTGAGTGTGAGTACTATTTCCAAGACTGATAGAATGACACAGGGAGCTTTGAACTGCTGTGTATATTTTATACCTAGGAGATTTTAAATATGAAAACTTTGCTAACAGTAGACTCTGCAAGAAAGTTAAGATGACTGAAAAAGGTAATCTCAAGACACATGATGTGAAAATGAGGCTTTCCTCAGTTCCTCTGTTAGTGTTTGACATATCTCCATAAAACATTTGCCTTATGAGTGACCATTTCCTGCTAGTTTTGAAAGAGAAAACTACATTATAGTAATGCGATTACCCTGGAGAATGCTATTATTTGGAAGTCTAATTGACATCCACTCAAATGAAGTGCATTTTTGTTTTATAAAGCCCATATTCAAAATCTATGCAACTTGAGCTTTATTTGCTTTTCCCCATGGCACCACGCGCCTTTCTTCATGTCGGCTGCAACACTTTTAACAACAAAATATTGTACTGTGCTTCTGAAACTATTTTAATTTGTACAGCCACCTCTGTTTTATAGTAATAAATTGGAGCTGCATCCTCTAAAAAGGAAAAACACCCAGCAATTTGTACTTTACATTAAAATATGAAACATAAAAATCTGAACTGCAGTATATGTTTTTATTAAATTCAAATGGAAACATTCCCCGGTGGGCAGGCAGGTCCTGCTAATAAGCTTGTTTATCAAGATTTTGGTTAGTGTACTTAAAATTAGAGCAGAAGCAAAGTGAACCTTTTCTTCTGCGACAGAGCAATGGAACAGGCTGCCCAGAGGGGTTGTGAATTTACCTTCCTTATAGGTCTTCAAGACCCACCTGGACACGTTCCTGTGTGACCTAATCTAGGTGAACCTGCTTCTGCAGGGGAGCTGGACTACATAATCTCTAAAGATCCTTTCCAAACCTACCATTCTATGCTTCTATGATTCTGTGTTTGGCAGTTGCTTTATCATAGAAATGACAGGTTCAAGTGACTGTCCTAGCAGGTGTCCATAACAACATTGAACTGGTATTTAATGGTGCTAATAAATGACAAATAAAAATGCAACACTTGAAGTTTGGAGCAGCTCACTGATAAGCAATTTATCAAGCAAGCTGAACTTCATTGAGCTTCTTAGGGCAAGGCAGCTGACAGCATTGATTATTGATATATCCTTCACAATACCAGTTGTTAACATGGAAGCAGAGTCAAGTAATCCTCAGAGGCTACACAGCACTATTCACAGCCTTCATTTATGCTGAGCATCTGCTTGATTTTATCATAATTTCTCTCCTGGTTCTCCTGTATTTTTTTTAGATTTTCTCAGGGATCTCATTTTCATTTGCAAAGGACCTGTTTTTTGTTGTTGTTGTTGTTTTTGTTTGGTTTTGGCTCACCTGAATTCTGGGAGGTTTTGTGGGAAACTACTTCTGTCTTCATTTTTAGCCACCATTCCAATTTTACCATAGAGTATTCTCTTATGAAACCCGTTATAATGTCTATGGTTGTTACTTGGAATGAAGTTAGATACAAACGGCCCCCATCAGAGAGCAGGCAAATTGCCTTTTGCAGGCCTGTGGTGTGCTCTGGGACTTGCAGAACAATCTTTAGTGTAACATACTAGCTTGAGGTAATCGATTCCTTGAAAATATCATTGAATTACCTACAACATTAGGGCAATACTTTCTATGGGATGTTTTTCAGTAATTCATCTTAACAGCAACTATGCTGTCTAACTGAAGGGCTGCCTGCTCTCTGGTGAACTCTGATGGTTTCTCCTACAATACATTACACTCTTCTTTGAATGTACAAAACATGGTTCCCTATGGCAGCTGCTTCTTTGCAAAGGCTTCAGAGAAGAATTATTCTGTAATGTAGACTTGAAACTGTTTGTAGGTTAGAGGAGGGTTAATGTGTTATCTTCTGAGCTTACTTTCACATGGTTTTTCAGAAGGTCAGTGTCTTACCTTACCTGAGAGCAAAGCCATCAGTGTGCTTGCCAAAGCAAATCGTGCAGTCACTACAATCTATCATGTATCTGAAACAGTGACTTTAGGTAAAAGGCCACATATTGGTTTGAGTGGAATCTCAATGGAGGGTAGAGAACATGACTTAAAAAATTATGTCTGCCTGCTCTGAAAATCTGATTTGTTAAGAAAGAGTTTCTAAGTCAGCTGCCCCTCTGAGTAGAATTCATACAGAGCTTTGCAGCATAGTTAATGTTGAATTACAGCACCATTACCACTCATCAGTTATTTGCTCAAAGGTCCATTTTTCACATGAGAAGCTCTTTGAAATGTGTGGCCACCTTTTCACTCGGTTAGATTTTATGGCTTATGAGGTAGCTGCTCAAAGGCAGTGTCTGAGATACCAGAAGTTTTGTTATGGTAGAAGAAAAACTGATTATAAACTCTCAACTGCTCTCAAAGGAGTTACAGGACAAATCATTTCAATGCCACTTATGATCTGAGGTTTTGCAAGTGTCTGATTAAAAGTACTGATGGGCTGTATTTAGCCTCTGGACCACAAACTGGCTTCCCTGAGCTTAAGGGTAAGAAAATATTATATCTTAACCTTCAGGCCACAGACAAGTGCCAACTGAGTAAGATTTGCTGCCTTTCCTCAGCTTTCCGATGTTTCTTTCAGGTGACTTTACATTTTCCCATTATTTCCCACCAGCACCAAAAGATCAGTGGCTGAGACACAGGGTAGAGATAGTTACATTTTTGTAAAGTAATTTTGTTATGGAATTTTTTTTTAAGATTTTTTGTTGTTGTTCAGGGATTTGGGAAGTGCTTTCCTTTGAAAACAATTTGCAGGTCCAGCGAAGTGATCTGAGCAAATGGAGAATCCAGAGGGAGAAACTCTGAGTTTCTCACATTGTCCTTATAAACCAGTGACTGCCATGGGGAAGAACATCTCTAGTGTCTCACTCTCTGAGAGTGATTAGGATTCTCCTGTGGGATAAGAGAATGCCATGGTTTTCCTACAGGAGGAAATTTGTTCCCTTCCGACTAAAATATGAGAAGCACACTTCCATGTTTTTTTTCCTATATAGTTTGGTTTCAGTGCATGGTGAAGTATTTATGAATCATTTACATGTACAGGCAATGTAAGTTTCTCCCTTATCTAGTGTACAATATTTACATATATTTTTTTTTCTAATTTGAGATCTGCTGCTGCAGATAAAAAATAGATTTCTTTCACTAATAAGAGATTAAAAAAATAAACCCAGAACTTTTGCATCATATTATAATTATTTGAATTGCTTGATATTTTCTTGACTTTTGTGTTTTTGTTATTTCTTTCCTGGGTAATTCATTCATTTACTGTGACTTTGTTTGGAAGCCTTTGCTCTACATTTTCCTCATGCTCTACCCACATCCTTGTAACCATATGGTTGTTGTAGGAGTTCTCTTCATTTGAAAGAATTCTTTAAATAATGTAAGGACTGGGACTTCTCACTGCACAAACAAATAAAACTTGCTCTCCAAGATGGTTCAGCTAGCAAACCTGTTATTTACCTTGGGATATGACAACCGTAACTACATTTTCAAGGCTTATTTTGAAAGGTTGGTTTCTCAAGAGGCACTAAAGTAAAATCACATCTGGAATTTAAACCGAGTTCTATGCTTGCTATGAAAAAGTGTTTGTAACTGTTTCTTCATGACTTTAAAACCTATTTATATGTTTATTAAATTTAAAAAAACCTTTATGCTTCTCAGCACTATCACTAATTTGACATCACAAAAGTCATGCCAAGGGTATGGATAGTAGCAATTACAGGAACACACATTTTGTGGCATGTATTTTAGCTTACACTTATCAGTTGTCAATTTCTGTTATTGTCTGAGGGATTTCTAGAGTAAACCTTTTTCAGAGTAAAAAAGAAGTACATTTATGCTGCTAGAATAAGTTTTTAACAGGTGGAAAATAAAAAAGGATGCTTATTTCTGTTATCTAGCCTCATATTATCATTGTGTATTTGACAAACAATAAATTCCCAGTTCCTCAGAAATGAATACAGGCTTCTAAAATACTATAATCCAGCATACAGCTAGATACTCCTGGCTGGTTTAAATTTTACTTCAATGTTATTCAGTATAAGTCTTTGCTTTAAAACAGAAAAGCTTAAAGCTGAAATACAAAGATTAACTAACAAGACACTTTCTTATTTACAGACTTTAGAGCAGAATATAACAGTTTCTTCTTTTTAAAGCTTTGCAATTCTAGTGATAAGAATAGCTTGTTTTCCCACAAGACAGTGGCCACAGGTTTATGCATAATGAAAACTGGATTAAAGTTCTGTATAAAACAAATATGAAACATTGCTACAGGGAGAACAATTAATTTAGTTAACCCATGGAAACAGTGAATCAATTACAGCATACTCCTTTTAAATGCTGAGGAATTATTTTTTTTCAAAGACTGTTCCTCATGGAAATAATTCATCATGAAAATTAATTTTTAATTTTTTTTTATAATTTGAAAAAGTACCTTCTAATGATAATAGGTTGTACATCTTGTTATAAATACTAAGAGGCATATGAAGATAGTATTCTCTGTCTAATAAGCCAGTGGTATTATTACTAGATAACAAAAAATACACTTCAGAAGTATATTTCAGACTATTTATATGTGTGATGGCAATTTGCTTCTGTTAGTTGTACTGCAGATTTACACACTGATTTTGAGTTAAAATTTATAATGAGACTTGTCCTGTGGTTATTTGTAAGCCTTTCTAATGTCATAGAATCATAGAATCATTATAGTTGCAAAAGACCTTTAAAATCAGTGAGTTCAACCACTAACCTACCACTACCAAGACTGTCACTAAACACTTAATCTATGCATCTTTTAAATATTACCAGGGATGGGGACTCCACCACCTCCCTGGGCAGCCCATTCTAATGCTTAATAACCTTCTCAGTGGAAAATGTTCTTGCTAATGTCCAACCTAAATCTCCCCTGGTGCAACTTGAACCCATTTCCTCGTGTCCTATCATCCAGCAGAGATCATATCTCCTGTTAGTCTCCTCTTATCTAGACTAAATAACCCTAGTTCCCTCAGCTGGCCTCATAAGACTTGTTCTCTGGACCCAAGAAGATCCTAGGATACTAAGAAGACAAATAACTCAAGCAGCACAAAGAAATGATGTTGGAAATACTGAAACTGATAGCAGAGAGAAAAGCTATTGTGAACAAAGTGACATGTTTTAGTATTTATATCAACTGCAACATTGGCCTCATCACCTATGAACTGGCACTAAAGTTATCATCTTTCTTGACATGCTCTGAAGAACTGCATAATGAAATGTGCAGTTATGGGAGATGAGATATGCAGAAAATTCTCTCAAATCTGCAGCCCAGTGTGCTTAATTTGCACATGACATCTTTTCGCATATGGTTTCAGAGGAGTCTACTTTATGCTGAAGACATAAACACAGCATCATTCATGCAGCTGTTTCAGCAGGGAGGTACCAGACAAGATGTGCCTATCACTTTTACAAGTTGGTGAAAAAAGGTGTCTCCAATTGGACAGCATTAATGTGACAACAGAAAACATCTGCAAAATATCTGTTGAATGCCTGGAAAACCTGGCTTCAGTCCCACTCATTCTGTGGTTACATAGAAAGCCAGCTATTCTGAAATTAAAAAGAAAGACTGCTTGCACAGTAAAATTAAATTTCATTTTGGATCTAAACTTCCAAAATGATTGAAAGGCAAAAATTTCACTAAATGCTTTTACAGTTTTCCATTCCCTTAGAGGATGGGAAGCATCGTAGTACTTTGTGATGTAGGAGGACTTATCACATATATCAAGTCTATTTGGCAAATAATAATATCATATCTTACAAAAGCTAGAAATAGCTCACATAAATAATTCAGAAGAGAGAGAAGGTAATTAATATCACTTAGCTACCTGAAAAGAAACTGCCAGTCTAGGATTGCCATCTAGGTTGGTCATAAAGGTTGCTCAAATAGGAGCTAAAAATTTACTTTTCATACTTAGACTTAGGTGTAATGAATTCTACTCTAAATTATTGTGTATTGTATGTTTTTGCAGATATTTTCTGAACAGAAAAAATAGATCCAAGAAGCCATTAGGAATAAATTTGTTCACTCTGATTATTGAATGATAGTAGGTATCAGGGACTGTTTTAATTATCTAAAATACAGTCATTTGGGGATCAAAATGCCTGTGTCTGTACCTTGGCTCAGGTACAGACACAGTTCAGGTATTTGAGTTTCTTCCCTACAAGAAGCTGTGACCAGAGCCCCACTCTTATTAAACAGTCTTAAGATATACTCATTTAGTAGCTGAGCTAAAGTATTCTGTAGAAGCAGGTTTAATATACATGGTTAAAAAACATGTCCATCTTACTCATGCACTCTCTGTACCCTGCTGGGAACCCCAGCAGATCTGTCCTCTTCAGAGCCCATAGAAGAGTGCTAGGTGTCACCTTCACCTGTGTGGAAGAAAATTCCCTCCAAAAGAAGCTGTGTTCCCCAGTTTTGAACATAAGTTTGTAAAGGCAAAAAAAATCATAAATTTGTTATACAAAAGCCAAGACATACGGCATGGTCTCAAGAACTTCCTAGTGTCTCCTGAGCACTTTGTTTCTGAGCCATTCTTCTTCCTTCCTACCTGTTCCTCCAGGCACCTGTCAGGCTACCACTACATGAATGTAAATTGCATTTAAATTTTAAAAACATGTATTTTTAAAACTAAATAGAGCAGGAGATACCAGCCTCTGCAATCAACCCTCAATACAATTCTTGGTGCAAATATGGTGTGGGAGAGCTGTTGTTCACCTGGATGATGCCAGGGAAGAGTATTTGAGTTTGTGCCCTGGGAAGCATGATGTTGCTCTGAGAGGTGCAGCCTCCTAGATTTGAGAGCAATAGGATTTACTTGTATGGATCTGAGTCTTACTACATCAGTTGATTTCAAGTCTAGAGAACTGTCCCTCTGAGCATAAAGCCACAAGGAGCACCCACTTAGCTGGGCTGCCTGACACCCAAGCATGATCTGCAAGCACTAGATCCATTCTTATACATGTCAGGGGTTTAACATAGTTAAGATAGGCTTTTTTGCAAAAACCCAAGATGAATCTACTCAATCTTCCCTGTCTTTGCTTCCCTGTAGCTCAACTTTAAGACAATTTGTTGCCTCCATATTCAAGAGTCTCACTGTTGTATTAGGTTAATGGGACTATGGCTAACTGCCAGATCCAAGTCTATATTGCTATGTGTAAAAATGTACTTTCTGAAAGATGATCTCCTGTGGTTTATGCTTGTTTTTTAACCATTTTCTAGTTAGGAAAGACTTTGAAAGCTATAGCATAGAGACATTTCTCTGCTTGCAGTTCAGCTCTAAAGCTGAAAGTACGCTATGTCTTATTAATAAGTAACTGTTACACAAACCGCTTACCACATTTTTGGACATTATTAAAATAGCTAATTAGAGCTTATACATAAACTATAGAGGATAACTTTTAAATTAGAGGGCATTTGTAAAAGCTCTAGTTATCTTTATGATTACTAGATAAACACTTTAATGGCTTGTTTAGCAGATATGGTATAGTTTTAGGCCAGAAGGGACCATTAGATTATCTAAACTAACCTCTTGTATGTCACAGGCAATTAGACTTCACCCAGATACTCTATACCAGTTTCATCAGCTTGAGTTAAAGTAAATCATTTAATTATTCACCAGGCTATGTTGTGTACTGGAGATAAACAGAGCCTGAAGACTCTTAAATGGCAGGAGCTAATATGTTCGGATGATCTTAGAAGGCATGCCCCATACCTGCAAGGCAAATGCTCTGTCAGACTGAACTTCAGGAAAGAATCCAAATCTTGCAATCTTTTTTTACTTGAATTAGAACATATAGTGTAAAGTATGCTGGCTGTCATAAATTGATAGTGTTATCCATAAATGTGTTTGAGATTAATTTCTCATTCTTTTATTCTTCACTAAGTAATAAGAAAAAAGCATATTAAAAAAATTCTTCCATTCTCCTGCTCTTTGTTTTCTCCCTTCCTTCTACCTTTTCTTCTTTCCCAAATATGAAAAACAGAATCTTTTGCAAAAACACTGAAACATCACCAGCCATGCAACTTTGTGCTGTAACTTAGAAGCAATGCCACAGGGCTTCTACAGTTCTGCTTTGATGACACATGGACACATCAAACGTGCCATGAGCACACTGCCTGAACAGCCATTACATGTTAGGTTCCTGCATGGAGCTCAGCACTTGGGCTGTGGCCATTTGTTCAGGACTTCTGGGCATCCTGAAAGCAGTTGGAGGTAGTACTCTGATCAGATCTCTTGGTATTCAGCTATTCTGGACAGATGTGCACCCTTGCTGGTGCAAGAGAGATGCTTTCTGCATAATCTGTCTCCTGGAACTTAATGTCAGCAGTAGAGAGAATAGTCACTCTGGGCAAAACAGGACAGGTGAAGTCCTGTGTTATAGAAATACATCAAGCCATTTAAAACAGTGGAATTATATTTGGGCTGAAGGATCTAGCCAGGAGCACATGAAAAATCAGAATGGTCTCTGAGAAAAAGAACTATACAACACTAATAAGAAATTTATAATCTGACCAGACGGTGAGAGCCACCTGTTTTTCTGTCCCAGTGAACCATGGGAGTAAGCTTTTTAATGCTAATATACTGCCAGAAAGCAAAAGGAATGATCTTGCAGGCTAATAGAAATTTTGTGGGTTAAATTTACACCAGCTTCAAGCCTGCTGAAATCTTGAAGCTGCAGATTTGATATAACAGATTTAAAAAATACAATCCATTCGTCAGTAAGCCCATATGTTGGGTCACTTAAGGTAGGAACTGTCCTCAAATGCTAGAGGGACCACTAGTGCACTTCAGGTGAAATAACAGTAGATGTAAAGGTAACTTATCAAAAGTATCTGTTTTTGATTGTCCAGACACCATGAAACAAAAGCTATTTGACCATTTTCTTACAGCTGTAATACTATTACAGCTCTAACACTATATTTTTCAGTTCAGGCTTTCAAATTCTTGATGCTTGCTACAACAAACTCAGATTACAATTTATCTACAATCCAGTTTACAATGCTTAATTATATTTTATACAGAAACTGACATTTTTTTCCTCTTTATTTCTTGCCCTCCAAAGAAAATCAATCCAAATTTAGAAGTAACTTATAATCTATTGAAGCATTGTCCCTTGATGATCTCTCTTGTGAAGGACAGGGAGATATGATGTTTAGGAAAATCAAGATCATCCTCCACATGCTGTTCTGCAAATACTTTGTAATGGCTAATCCAGCCTTCATGCTTCATGAAGATAAGCACCATAAAAATATCCTAACCAGGAAAGGGTTAGGAAGCATCCAGGGTGCTGCCAGCTTCATGTCCTCAAGTCATGTGGATCAGCTGGGACATTTACACTTAACAATTGTCATGTTACAAGGCCCTTTCTTCAACACCTCTGATGTCTTCCTTATTTAACATGGCAGTTGTGGTTGTGAAACTCTTGCTTCTGCTGTTCTTGCTCCAAATATTTTCCGTATATTAGGATTATTTTATAGATTTAAATTGTCTTTTTATTAACATTGGACAAAAATTATGCATTTTTTAAACTATTTTTCTTTAAGATTAGGGAGTGGGAAACACCTCAGTTTTCTAAGCAACCATTTTCTGAGCTATTTTGTTTTGTAAGCGGTCACATTTGACCTGTCAGGAAACTTTCCTGTTTTAAACAAAGAAATTGCAATCCTAGTTCAGAGATTTACTTCTCCATTAAATCAGTTCTTCTCTTTCAGCTCTTCTCTGTTTCTTCTCTTAACTAGACAAGTTATTTCAGATGTTGTATTGTCAAGCTGATCAAATAAGGCAAGGATTATTTTCCAGGGTCTTGCATCATTTGATCTCTTTTAGAGCTAGGTCCACTTCAGTTTGTCCCACTCACAGTTATTTGTTTTTGGTTTTTTTTTTTTAAGAGGAATTTGGAGCAGGGTGAGTTTTGTACTTCTCCTCTACTCTTAAACTGTCTGCATGCCAGGACTGTCTGCTGTCTTGTACTGCTCATTTGTTGAGACAGCAGAGATTTCGCTCAAGAGAGCTGAGAGTTGTGGTTTTCTTTCCTCTGTGGTGGTATTGGTTTTACTTCTCTCGGGCAAAAGTTGCCTCTCACAAGCAGGAGATATTTTCTCCGTCCTGTTCAGCTTATCAACTCACTTCAGTTGGCTGCAAGTACAAATGTTGTTACATATTTATGCTAGCTTCTTTGATAATGTTTCATGGTAGTAAACGTATTTATTCAAAGCAGCCTACTTTACAGAGGTAAGTTCTTGAGGTAAGAGATGAAAAACCTCATTTATAGCACACAGTAAAATGGTGCAGGTCTTCATATTAGTTCCTGCAGTTCATAGTTGCCATAGTGAAGCTACTTGCAAGGGTAAGAGTTCAGGCAGTATAAGAATTCATCCTCACAACATAGACATAAATATAACTAGGACTGATGCTTCATTCACTCTGACAGTGTTTCCACCCTCCATCACCCAGCAGACAGCCTCTATATACTCTGATCCGTTGGGAGCAGAATATCTCATGGACCTAGTCAGAAAAGCTGGTGTTTTAGTCCTTATTAATCTTCAACCATGACATTGCCAAAACTCCTTGTCAACAAAAAGGACGAAGAGTATAAATAAGACCATTTTCTTATTTCCTTTGCTTTTCTCTTTCTTCCTTTTTTTTTTTTTTTTTCCTTTTTTCCTTTTATTTACTGATGTAATGTAGGGAAATGGTGGTTGTTGATTTGTACTCAGGTATTACAGGAGGACTCTGAATTACGGATACTGGCAGATTTTTACATATGGACTTTCACAAGTTACACCTCTTGAGGCAACTCAGAACAATCATCTCTCTCCTCTGTGCACCGTCTAGAAGAGAACTGGACAGTACACAAAGCTTGGCAATAAAACTGTAAATTTAAATAAACCTTTCTATGTAGTGTGGGAGTTGCTCTCCATCTCTCCAAACTTCTTGATTAGCTCCTGTTGTTGTGACATGTAAGGATGAAATTTATCTGAATTTTTTTTTATTTGGTTTTAGTGCTTGGTTGCAGAAATTAAATATGCTTCAGGTAAGGCTTTGGGGATAGATGAGCAGTACCTTAGCTTTGTGAAACATGATGAAAAGTCTCCTGTGGTATCAGAAATCACCTATGTACACAGCCAAAGCTTTAACTCCCAGGGAAGTAGTTTTAGTGGATAAGTAAAACCACATCAAATTCTGAATAAAGCCAAGTTCCTTGACAGATTTGTGCTTGCTATATCTTTAAACACCCTTTAATGATTTCTAGATTGTACCAAGTTTGAAGAGAGATTTAATATTACTGGTGCTCAGAAAGAGTAGCCAGATGGACTTTAACAATATGGGTAGAGAGCTTTGAATATTTCAGTTGAGGTCAGTCACCTAACATGAAGTGAACAGATACTAAAAGTGGTAGTCTCATTTTATCATGCATCAGTTTAACAAATCTGGTTCATTTGACATCATAGCACTCTGTATTTGACTGTTTATTCAGTTAATGTTTTATTGCACTGGGTAATACTGGTTGCATCTTCAGAGTACAAGTCATCTTCAGGGCCTATTAGAGTCTTACAAATCATGAAGTCAAGTCCAGCAACAACAGCCTGGATGGTAAATTTGACACAGTGCAATGTGGTACAGTAAATTGGACAACAATCTGTCTGTAAAGGTGAATAAAGACAAAGAAGAAGATGAAAAGGGACAAATTAAGAATATATTCTGGCCTGAAAGAAGCAAATTTTACTGCAACAGATCCTCCCATCTCCCATGACTCTGGAATAAAGTCAAACACTCTGACACTATATAAATTTATCTGATCAGAAATTTATTTGCAAACTTAAGACAGAGAAAAAGTAAGTTGTGGCAAGCACCATCTACCTTGGCTTCAATGAAGTCTTACCTATGAGACTGGGACTCCTGTTATTGCTTTCTCCCTACTGTGTCCTTTTGCTTCCTGGTATAATTTTGTTTCCCCTCATCTCACTTTTTTTATTTTCTGTGCAAAAAGTTTGGTTTGGCTAGTAAACGTTGCAACTTTTTCAACACAGCCCTGAGCCTGGGACAAGAGATGTTAATAAAACTCCTGCCTAATCTGATTTGAGTACAAGTACATCAGGTTCTGAGGCTGCTGATAAGATGATGATGTGACTGTCCTTCTCCGCAGCAATGAGCCAGTCCTCACTACATCAGAGCTGCAGGTTTTGCTGTGCTATTCTTTCTTTCCTTCTATCCATTCTCTCCTTCCTTTCATTGTTCTCTCCCTTCCTTCTCCTTTCTCATGATTTGTCTGTTTTTCTCATGGGAAGCAGGCTGGAGTTTGAAAGTAGCAGCAATTTCCACAGCACATTCAGATTAATAAAGTTTTTCTGGACAGAGGGTAGCTAAAGATCATTTAATCCTACAAGAGATTATCACTCAAATGGTTTAAGTCCTTATATAAAAAACAAAAATTCATTAAAAATATGGTTAAAAGAAGCAATTTTATTTTAAATTATTTTAAATGATTTAACTCTGCTATTTTCCTTTATATTTAAAGGGAAAAAAGGATTGTAAAGACTTCCAATGGATGCTGCCTCCATTAGACAAGGCATGCTGAAATCTATGAACTTGCAATCCAATGCCTCTTTGATTTTCTGTTGCACATTGACAGAATATCTATCTCTTTACAGTCATGTAGCCCATCAAAACCTATATTGCACTTCATACTTCCTTGTTCTGTTAGGAAGAATAAGGGCATTCCGGCCCTCTCACTCTACTTCTGACATACCTCTGTATCAACATAGTATGACTCCTTTAATCTCCATGAGTTTGTGGCTGGGAGACAGGAAACTCAGGAGCCAGAAGGAAGACTGAGTTCTGGAGCATTTATATGCAGACTTTTCCTCCAGTGACCTTGAACTGTGATACTGCTGAGATGTGCCCCCTGCTCCTGGCTGGAAGCATCTGATATGGAAACAGCAGCTGCAGCTGCTTCAATTTCACAAGAACTCAGATCAGAGAAAGGTAATTTGCAGGAGTTTTTTTTTTTTTTCTCCTCCTCTTTAGCTGAAGAGACTCATGATTCTATTGCACAACCTGGCTACAGGCCCAGATCTAATGAGGCTGCAAAATTGCTGTAGCTAGAGCTGGAACATCCCCTGTCTTTAAGTTAGACAACGGAGACTCACGTTATTTAAATTATTTGCATCTTGCCCATCTACTATATGTAATGAAACTATTCAGAACATGGCAGAAAAAATAAATGCAGCTACTAGACTTAACATTCCTGAATGAAGTTCCAGTCATCTGTCTTAAAGCCACGTGGCTCTCCAGAAGTATGTGACCAATGTCCCCATTCTAGTAAGCTCGTTGGTACTCCCATTTGGCCTCATGGACCTCCTTAAGGTATCTGGTCATCTTCCATATAGCAGGGTTTGGCCAACACTGAGGACTTTTTGGAAATCTCAGTCTCCCTCATTTAAGACGCTATGAATTTGTGAAAAAGATTTTACACTAAGTAAAAGCATTTAGACAATGTAGAGTCACTGTTGTGAGCAGAGAAAAATGAAGCAAAGGGACCATTACATGGCTGTCAGAGCAGAATTCTTCCATGAGTCATTCTAATAACCTGCCTTCACATCTGTAGCTCTTTCAAATGTATTTGTATCACTCTTACAGGCTCACTGAGCAATTCATTCTAAAAATTAATTTCTAGTATACAAATAACAACAGTCCCTTTATCTCTGACAAAGAGGGGAAGAGGTAAAAATGAGATTTGCAGCCATTTTGTTTTGCAGAGGTAGAAGTTCCTTTCTTCCACTGCAACCTAAGCAACATAGGACATATAATGATATAAAAATGTGGTGTTTTACCGGGTACAAAATAGGAGAATATTTATCATGTAAAATAGTATAAATTAAAGAGAAAACATACTGTGGATATTTTTGTAAAAGTCCAGAAGAAACAGAGGTATTTTTATCCTTTCCTCTCTTACACAGACATTGTCTGCTGAGCCTTATTTCCTTTATTTGTGATAATTCTCCTGTGATTCTAATGAGTCTTCTGCTCAGACAAAACCAAATCTGGAGAGCTGCTTTGATATATCTTCCAGTGAAAGCTGCAGAAGAACAATGACAAGTCTTTATGATTACTTGGACAAAGTTCTAAATAATTTCTTTGAATGAATTTATGCTCAAATACTGGACAGTATCCGAATCAGAGCAGTTGAGTCTATGCCTGCATGACGTATTTAATGTAGACAAAATGCTTATTGGCCTGAATGATCTAGGGAGTCTGGCAGATGCTTGTCATATAGACAGCTAATGAGAGGGAGATGTGTGAAACTTGATTACCAAACTAGATAACCAAACAGGATAGCAGACTTCTCAATCTAAGTACTCTCATGAGATTCTAAAAATAACTCTTCAGAAGCTAATCACTCATACAGCTTTCAGTGGTGGGAGTGGCTGCGTACTGTAGGAAACCACAGGATTTTCTCTCCTTTGGCGTTCAAGTCATGTACTCTACCTGTATCACTCACTAATATACTGCCATAAAATAACACCTGATTTCCTAACAGTCCTTTAGTATTCCTGGTACATACAATTACTCTGCTTAACAGCTTTAGCAGCAGCCATTATTCCATGAAAGTAAAATCTTAGGTTTATTTCTTGTTCAGAATTTACAACACTCCTAATTAGCATTAAGAATTCTCTGGTTTTTACATAAACAGTTAAACAACCAGTGGTCTTTGAAAATAATATGAGCTAATTTATGCCACCTGAGGGTCTTCATCCAAGAGTTCTGAGAGATCCTATGTATCCAACTGCTGATTAACTGTTGCTGCTAGTAATTTAAGTCAGCCAATGTACCAGAGAATGATCAATTGGCAATTATGACATAAAGAAAAGAATTAGGAACATATTGATAACAGTGAACTGTTTTGATACATTACACACAGAATTTCCAAATGGGTTTGAATAGGCCTGTTACAAAAGGCTTACTGAAAATAAACTGTCATAGTACGAGAAAAAAGTTCCATCCATGGATTAACATTGATACAAAGATAAAGAGGAGAAGACGGGAATAACAAGACATTTTAAAATGGAGATAGAATGACTTTACTGTTCAGCACATACATCAGTGATTTGGAAAGGGACTGGATATAAGTGTTTACTGATCTTACAGAACTAGAGTAGTCAAAACCAGACTTACCAAAAAGTGCTGAAAGAACTTCTCTCAGCACAGGCTGCTGGGGTGAGCTTAGATCTGGCATGATTCAGTGTTGATTAACACAAAGTAGTGGGAACTTCAAAGATAATCCCTGCTATACTAACACACAGCAGTGAGCTCACTACTCAGAAAGTCATCACTATGGACAATGTTGTGAAAAATGTGTGAATGAGCTTGTTACTCAATGACAGTCAAAAGACACATGCAATTATAGAGTCAGATGGGAGAACAAAACAAAAAAGTATAATTACAGTAGGAGCCAAAGTACAAATCCATAACTCCTGCCATTGCTTGAATATTACACACATCTGTCATCTTTCTTTTAAAGGTGTTTTAGAACTAGTGAATCTGCAGAGAAGGATAAGTTTATGAAGGACAGGCAGGTGAATTCATTCTCATATGAGAAAGGATTAAATAGGTTTAGGATTCTTGAGTTTGAAAAACAAAGAAAAGGTGCTGAATGAATGAGGTATGACCGAAATGAATAAAATCAAAGCAAGTATAAAAAGGGATGAATATGGAACAATGCTGCTGCATGCTGCTCCTGCCCACAGTCTGAGTTAACAAGACATAGGATAGGTTTGATACGGAACTCTGACAGACAAGTTAGTGTACTGTTAGACTAAGATGATAAATCCCATCTAAGATGATAAATCCAGCTTGTGTCCTGTATAATATTTTTCAAACAACAGCTTTAGTCTGGGGTTTCATTGTTTAGTCTGTGTTTATATTTCCACTGTATAATTACAGCCTCCCCTCTCTGCTCCTAGTAGAAATGCAACAACTTTGACACTTGAATGTCACTCCCTAATTCATCAGTGAAATACTAATACCTCTTCTGAGAGCTTGAAACTTATTCTTAGCTCTTCACAATGAAATGTGGGACTCACTGTTTCTATCTCAGCCCAATTTTGGAAATACTCTGTCCATGAAACTTGCAGGACAGTAGGTAATGCATGTAAAAGCCTGAGCCTGAGCATTAGCCAGGTGCCTCGTTGCACTTGAGATCATGAGTTAAGCATTGTCTCATGATCTGGAAAAGTGCCTGAAGTATCTCTTTGACAACGCTAAACAAAGTTCACAGATGCCTTTTAAAATGAAACTGGAATTAAGGGAAACACTGTTGATTTCTGATGATGAACTAGCTATCTAGCTTGCTTTTGGACTGGAACTTCAGTCACTCACTAGATAGAAAATCTCCATAGAACTGATGGTTAGGTTACACTTGGATGTATGACTTTAATTCCCTTAAGCCACAATGATCATTTAATTCAGAACTGACATTTCCTGAGTGAGTCCAGTCAACACCTGAAACACTCAAGTTTTCAATAGAAGTGGTTCCATATGTGTTATGAGGGCTTGACCCAACACACCATGATTGAGATGGAAAGCCATCTTGTGTCTGTAGCCCTGTAAATTGCAGGTGTGGAGTAAATGCTCAGACTGGAAGGTCCAAAAAGTAGAAATCTGGAGAATATACAAATGAAAATATTATGCTCAAGGGTTTAGGCAATTCCAAGATTATGTGAACATTATTCACATTTGACATAAACATCTAAGGTCATGATGGGTCTTTTTAGACTTTTTACTTGTCTTTAATCCTTTGTTTTGTCTTGTGCCTCCTTTACATTTCAAACATTTAGAAATAAAAAAATGCTAGAATCTTACTTTTTGTCTCACAGAATCTTAAGCGTTGTCTCACCTGTGTAGGAGGAGTAGCCTTGCAGAGAGACTCATATGGTTTGAGAGAAGAGTAGCCCACACTGAGTTCCTGGGCACATGCTCTAGATCATCTAGACCATTCCCTGGAAACTCACATACATCTGTTGATTTCCTGAAATCACTCTTAACGCTATCAAACTGTAAAGGAACAGGTAAAGACAACACAAACATGTTATTAAAACGAGAGAATTTCAGTTTTGTTTCTAGGTTACTTACAGATAGCAGACTGTTTACATCTCAAGGCATTTTAAACAGTTCCTCAGAGCTGAAATAAAGTCATTGACAAGTCATAGAATCATCCTGTCCTCAGACTTGTTAACTAAAAAATGGGAATTTATTTGAGGTGAAATCTTCTCCTAAGGACTTCTGCAGCATGGTATCCCTGCCAAGCACCATTGCTTTTAGGATTGGTATAAAAAGATCATTGAACTGGCTAAAAAATGTAACTCCCTAAAATCCAAGAAATACCCTGGTTAAAAAGCAAGAATTAGTGGCCAAGGACAAAAAGCTAAATTTCTTAAGCGAGTAGAGCCACCAGAACTTCTGATTCACAAAATTATGTTTTCAAATAGCTCATGGATATAAATCCACAAATAGAGGAGCCTTCTGTCCTTAAAATTGACTTATAAAGCTGTGTCATGAGACATTTTGGTTAACTCAGCTTCTCTTTAATCTCTTTAATATTGCTTCTGTGGTGTCCCAACCAATGCCAGGCTTAATACTTTGTCAGCAATAGAAAGATTATTTACAATAGGCAATTTACAATATTCAAAAGGCATAGAATCACAGAATGGTAGGGTTGGAAGGAACCTGTAGAGATCATCTAGTCCAGCCCTCCTACTAAAGCAGGTCTACCTAGATCAAGTCACACAGGAGTGTGTCTAAGTGGGGTTTTGAAAACCTCCAGAGAAGGAAACTCCACACCCTCCCTGGGCAGCCTGTGCCAGGGCTCCCTCACCTCAACAGTATAGAAGTTTTTCCTGAAGTTCAAGTGGAACTTTTTGTGTTCCAGCTTTGTCCATTACCCCTAGTGCTGTCAATGGACACTACAGAAAAAAAGTGTTGCCCCATCCTCTTGACATACACCTTTTAAATACTTGTATTAATGAACTCTCCCCTCATTCTACTGTTTTCCAATGTGAAAAGTTCCAGATCCTGCAGCCTTTCCTCATAAGGAAGATGCTCCAGGCCCCTGATCATCTTGGTGGCCCTGTGCTGGACTCTTTTCAGCAATTCCTTGTCCCTTTTGAGATGGGGAGCCCAGAACTGGACACAGGCCTTCAGATGAGGCCTCACAAGGGCAGAGTAGAGATGGAGGAGAACCTCCCTTGACCTGCTGGCCACACTCTTGTTCTTGTCAGACAAACAAGACATGCTGAGCCATCCCACCTTTGTTGACAGACACTTTTAAGATATCTTTCACTGCTTTAATGTACCAAGGAAGAAAATGAATGAGAGTCATTATTAGCTCATGGTAAAGCCACACTTTGTTACACATTATAAGTAAGGTTTATTACACATTATGAAGTATTGTAATTGTATTTTTGTTTCAATTGATCCTCTCTGTTAATTCCTCTCATTTTTCAGCTCTGTGTTCTCTTTTGTATTGTTGTTTTTCAGACAATACTAGGAGCAGACAGAGAAGTTGCCAGGTAATCACACAAGAAAGTGCCTGGTGGATTTTTGAGAACATACACGAACATCTTGTGTTACTTGCATAGAATTTTAAAAACCAAAGAGGTACTCTTTATGAAATCAAAATTAATGTTCACCTCTCTTGAAGAAATCAGTAGTTCAATTCTTATCTGCTGCACTAAAAGCTGACAGCAGAGCTTTTAAAAAGGGAAGTGATATTACAATAGGGAAAGCAGGAACATTTCTGAAAGCTACAGAAGCTTCAGCGTATTTTCATGTTAACTCTCTGTGGGCTGTAGCCAATGCACATTTTGACTACTTAGAGATGACACATGAGAATGAGAGTGTTACTGGAAAGTGATAATATAGATTTTCTTGACAGCAAGTAATAGGGAATGCTTCTGCACCATTGTTTTAAAACAGTTGTGAACATCATCCATGTGCATTACATGCAAATTATGATTGTTACATATACCAGCAAATTTAAAATAGACCTATATTTGGAGTCAACAAAACACTATTTCAACAAAAGGGAAAAAAATATTTGAGCGGTAGTGGCTATGAAAGAGCTGTGATAATCTATAATATACTCATCCTCCATTACACAGAGAATGAAATTACAGTAGTCGACCCAAAAGAACACATTTTTCTTACACAGAGAGAACTAACCCTAACCGTCAGATTTCGTTTGTTCCAATGAACAGTTGTGTGGATCCGAATCCATACTAGCTCAGCAGGTCACCTGATGCTACCAACTTGGCAGCTCTACAGTGGCATCACAGAAAAAAAAAACAAGAACACCAAAAAGGGCCAACAATTATGGTTTCTCTGAAGAAAAACTCTATGTTGTGAAAGTAGGAGGGGAGCTTTACTCTCTCCAGTGTGCAAAGATAATAGGGTCCATGTGGATTGTGGTTTGAGAAGAGTTCAGGCAGGTGATTGTTTGTTGTCTAAAATAATTCAGATTTGGGATCTGCAAAAGCAATTCAGGCTTAGACAGTGATACGTTAAAAAACATTTATAATCCCACTGAGAGAAAACCCAAAATGAGCATGTTAAAATTGTGATGATGAAAGTAACTTTAAAATATTTTACTAGATTTATATGGTCAAGGTGTGTTCTCAGGAATACATTAGTTAAGCCTAGAAGAAAAATAGAAAACAGTTGATGTCTTGCATATCAAGACATTGATCATTTTTTTCTACTCAGAATAGCTGTTTCCAAATTCGGAGACAGAAACAACTTATCTCTAGAACGAAAGGCTCATCCAGCTGACTTGCAGCAAGAATTTAAGGCTGCTGGATCAGGCTACATCTATATTCCTAAACATGTAAGCCACCATTCTGGCCTAGGGCTCCCCTGGACAGTGCCCAGTCTTGTCTGTAGTCCTGACTTGGTTACAGACTCTGCCAGATCAACATCAACAGTTGGATTGGGGCATGCCAGTGTTTGTGTCTCTACCTTGGCCCTGTTCAGTGTTTTTGTACAGATTATTGGCTCTGAGGTTCAAATATGCTGCCTCCTCCATATCTGGAGCCATTCTAAGGAATGGAAAACAATTTTCCCTCTCCAACCATATGAGATGTCCAATCAGCTTAGCCAGCTTTCATGGACGTTCCCCTGCTACCTCTTGGCTATCATAAAGGACAGATGATGGAAAGTTGAGATACTTGGTAGGGAATCCTGGAACCAGTTTGTAGATTTGCACCACCAGTAGTATTCCTAGTGGCTTGCTCAAGTCCAATATTTTATTTTTACTTTTTACACCACTCAAAATACGTTAGAGTCACAAATGTTTAAAAAAGACACAGATGAAGAAATGGAAGAAAAATCTGCCTTAATCTGCTCATAGTGAGACAAAATCAGTATCTCTGTATCTTCCTTATCTAGCTGACTTGCTGTAGTATCTCTCTGATGAGATGGCTGTCAGAAGTTCATATTTTTGCACTTTCTAAGTGTTTCAAATTGCTTTCATTAGCGAGGACTCAATATTAGTTGAGCTTGTTACTTAATGTCCCCCTTGAAGTTTTTTGTCAGTCTGGACAGATTTCATTTTTCTTCCAGTAGAAAATTTTATTTCCTTTTTACCTGGAGAGAATCTAGAGTTTCCTCTGAAAGAGATTAAACATTTTTTCTCTTTCTTGAGATGCAAATATCTATTTGTTAAATCAGATATCATCTGCTATTTTGGGCTTGCTAATTGATAACCATATGCATCAAAGTATTCTGAGGGATTTGTTTGTGATCCTGTATGAATGCACCCACATGAAACTATTTCCTCTGTTGAATGTTACATCACAACTAAATTGTGAACACTGATGCAAATATTATAATTGTCTTAATCTGTAGAGATCATAACTGCCTCTTTATTGAGATGAAGGTCTTTAGAGTCATACAGGGTCTGAGGGGATTAACCCTTTGTTCTTATAAACGCTCAAGACCATGTGGGTAATTCTGGCATGGTTACTTCAGTGAACAAACACAACCTGTCTTTTACAAAGTATTGTGTCTTCAGACTCTTAAACTGATATCTTTGTCTGAATCATGGTAGGATTAGACAATCTTCACCTCTGAAGTTCAAACAAAAAAAAAAGGATCTTTCATCATCTCCAACTCTGTTTCACTTTGTGTAAAATATGTATGCGATTGAGAAGTATCTCAGACACAAGGTGACAACTGATATACCATGTGTATTCAGTTGTCTCTTCCGTCATGGTGACACATGGATGTTAACTTTGTTAAAGTTCTAGTGAAACCTGAGGAGAATTACGATGTACTTTATCTAAAAGAAAAAATAGAGCGAAAGTTTAGTTATGGACAAACTTGGTGTGAAATTGTGCTGGTAGTTCAGTCTTTTGAGTAAAACAAGAAATAACTTTTTTCTCCTGTCTGAATCCTCATCAGTCTGAACTCATCCTTTTGCATGACTAGTTTGAAGGTGTGAATCCCATGGGCAGGAGGTGAATAGTGGGACAGGTGCTTGTTGGGCTGACTAAGGAATGCTTGGTCACTGAGCAGTGAGCAGAGCTGCTGAGTCTCCAAATTCTTTCCCTGTATAGGCTTTATAAATCTTATACCTTTTTTCCTTGTCTGGAAGCTAAGACACAGAATGATAAACCTGATGGTGATCATGTTTGGAGAAAGCAAAAAGTTCCCAAAAGAAACCCCTTCCTCCCCAAAACTTACTAGACATCTTTTCAGAATTTGAAAATAAACACTAAAAAGCAGGAAATTTCCACTTTCACTAAAAGAAAGTCATTGTTTCTTACTAAAGTAAGCATGACAGAAAGAGAATTTTTGTGGAGTAACATATATTTGGACTTGAAGACCTGTGTCTTATATTTTCATGGCAGGCTCAAAGTAACATTGTTCAACAGTGCTTTCTTCTGATGTTCAGTCCTGTTTTGAGCACCAAACGCTGGAGGATGATTAACAGTTAGTTGCATGAGGTTCCATCTCTGGCTATGAGATGCTGTAGAGCAACTACCCTTAGGCTCTTCTCCAGAGAGCAGTATAATGCAACTGTTGAGCATAACTCCTAAAATGTGATCCAGTTATAGAAAATACGTTGTTGGGAAAAATGTGTTGCTGGCATAAAAGAAGGACTAGTTAGCATTCAGCCTTCCTCTAGTATGTCCATCTTTGCCCTTCTTATTCACTCAACAATTAGGGGTTCATTTTCTTTAGGCATTTTCTTTATCATTTCACATTCCCCCATATCATTAATGGCCCAGAGGAAGGGCTTTATGTATTGAACAGTAAAAGTGGTATGTAGCTAGAAGAGCAAAAAGAACAAGCATAGTCACAAATTAGGGACCGTCTTCTTGTATTTTTAGATGTTATAAGCAAGCAAAATGAACATACTATCTGGTAGAAAGTGCAAACACTGTGTAAGACATCAGACAGCACTTTCTGTAGTCACATAACTCTTCTAATTATTGGTGCCTGCAGCCTTTTCTTCCAGGCATGAGCAAGATATCTTAGAAAAGATAATGCAACTAGCATTTAGAGCTCTCATCTGCGAAGTAGTAAAAAACATATTCGAAGCACCTGGATTTTGTGGGTATCTCACGTCTGTAGGCATCCTCTGAAACTGTTTGCTAAATCAAGGCAATAAAAGCAAATGTTGGCTGCTCTCTGGATCTGGTCAACCTCAGCTGTTTCAGTCAGATGCTTCTGAACATTACTGACAGGAGGACTTTCTGGTGCTCAGGAAATTCTGTTGTCACAAAATGCCTATCTGAGGATGTGTGAGTAACAGAAAGTTGCCAGGGGTGCAAATTTGTCTATCCAGTTCTACAAATGTGCCATCTCTCTTTTATCTAGTTCTGGTGTCAAGAATGATATACTACTGGACTAGTCCAAGGAACAGACCTTTTAGAAAACAAGCAAAATCTAGTGAGGAAATGGACTTCAAAGAGTAGCCTAATAAACACCTTGACTCCATCTATTTTTAGATTAAGGAACTCATGCACAATTAGGCAGGGCTTAAACACTTGAATCTGCTAGAGGCTTGTGCTTGATATCAACAGCACATTTACAATACTTACTTAGTGTCTTTCCTTTCCATGTGGGAAACACTGAAAGAAGAACTCCCTGATCTTTTTTTCACATGTCATTGTCTTTTCAAAGTCAAGGACTAATCTTATCCTGGCTTCTACCTCTTCTTCTGCCATTGCATGGAGTAGGGCTCCTTATGGAGCAGTCTCAAAGAAGGGTAGGAAATTCCTAGAGTGATGAGAAATGCAACTTCCCTACTCCACTTTGGGTATTAAGGAGGTATTGGATATAAGTTTAAACTCTTTGCTTTCTTCTTGACAGCTTTAATCTAGTGAATTGTAGTCTTCTACTCAGAGGGAGAGTTGTGGAGTACTGATATCCTGGCCCTTACCCTCATGCTCATTGTCTAGAGTCATTGTGGTTGAGGATTATCAGGTTTTTCACTGAGCCATGAATCCTTACTTGTTCAGAATTTATTGGCTTCAAAACAAATAACTCTTTTATAGAGGCATAGCGGGAGTATTTTCCTCTGAAATTAAGATTTAGTTGCAGCCTAACTATCTTGTCCTTACTTTCATAGCTTAAGTTTTCTACAAGATGTCTGCCCTTATTAGTGGGAACTGTATCCTGCGCCCTTATTTCTGATCTTCCATTTCAAATCAGTTACTGAGCATTTGCAGATCTAAACACAGAGGAGGAATAAAACAACTGCATCCCTAGGTTAACATTCAATGTATCAAAATTCAATGGGAAATAAGCAGTAAGTTATTGCTAAATTATACTATAATTTTTTTTTCATTGTAAATACTTACAACTGAAAGTTATTTTAAGTTTATTTTATGTGCCAGAAGTTAAAATTAAACTCAATCAAGCATCTCACTTTTATTTTGTAAACTCTGATATGTATTTTAGATCATACTGGTTTTGGTCATTTGATGAGAGCACAGAGCAAGAGAAGCTATTGATTTTGTTGATGTGAAAGCAATTGTTTCAGGAACATTTAATATGCAATTGTCAAAACACGAATTGGAGCTCAGTTACAGAAACAAAGAAATTACTGATCAATTACTATCATACTAACAAGCATATTGCCACTATGCTTTACAACCAATCTGTATCCTTATGAACTTTTGATTTTACATTTGAAGGACTTGTTTTTCAACATTTAATACCACTTTGTACTGATCTAGGATTTAATTTCATGTCTTCAGAGATCAATGTGTTTTTAATTTAAATAACAATCAGATGTTAAGTTTGGGAAATGTAATTTAAAAACTCACAAATCCCTAGAATTTACTTGTTTTGTTTAAGTGTATTTTTCTGAAGCCAGATGCTTGTTAGCAGTTACTATGTAAGTGAGTGCAGACACATGGGAGACTACCAGTTATCCTCAAGCTGAATTTAGCTCAGATTCACTGGAGCACAACATCCTCTCACTGGGGAGAAAGCAGACAGACTTCAAATAGATTTGGGTGTACTATCTGACTTGCTCTCTATAGGAAAGGGTTAGATTCTCTCTATAGATGTTTAATATAGTGGTATCTTTAAATTAAAATTTGCGCAGTGAATGAGTACCAGCAGTGAAATATCTGCAAGTGCATGGAGTGCTTAACCCATCACCCATGTGGCATGGCAGATGCAGAGATGTTTAACTTTTTTTTTTCATGGCATGTACTCTGTTGTCTTGAAGAGTTTTTGCTGCCCTCCTCTGCTTTGCTTCCTTTTGATTATATATTAAAAGTAAATCCTTTATTCCATCCTTTCAATGTGCTTGTTGGTTTGTCTTGTTTTGTTTATTTAGTAAGATTAAATTATTCCTCCTGTATTTTTTTTGGTGTGCTTTTTCCTTATATAAATTATTTAAAAAATTTTTTAAAAAAATCTGTCTTAAATATGATCCTTTTTTCTCTTCTTCCTTGTCTCATTTTCTTCCTCTCTGCTTTTGCCTAAATCCTCTCCTTTCTGTCCTCATGGCAGTATTAAGATTGGCATTAAACAATCAAGTTCTTCCAGCTTTATTCTACTTGCTCCCTGTACACAGTTCACTCCTCTCCTCAGGATTCTCATACTCCCTTAAAAGAGATTAAGCAATAAAGCCCTTTGTCTTCCTATCATCTATTTTTCTAGGGCATGGAGGTGAAGGCTAGTGGAAATATTCTGACTATCTCTTCCTCATAATTGACAGAAAAGAAAGGACCAAGTGTTTTTTAGGGCATCATTGAAGGCAAAGTGGAATGTGCACAGTCAGGAGCAGCTATCCCAGAACAGTGCCTCACACAGAGTTCAAGCATGCTGGATTCCTTGTCATTAAGACCTCTTGTTTGAAGTCCCAAGTGAGCTGTTGGGCAGAAGTAAGGTGGAATGAAAAAAAGGTAAGGATAGGAGAGGAATCACCTATGGTGCAATGTCTCTAAAGCCAGCTATGGATGGATGACTACACTGAATGGCACCAATAAGTTGGCAGTTCCTGGTTATCCTTGTCCTGCTTGCCCCTCTGAATTCTGGGAATCCTTCTGTCCATAAAATTTCCCTTTTATCCACATGCTCTTGACACCAGGTATGGTTATTTGTGTCCAGCCCAAGCTACGAAAAGCCTGGCTTACTGTGTGAGATCCTTTCCTCACAGATGTCTCTGGGGTCCATTTACCTAGAGGAGACAAACAATTTACCACTCTGTCAAAGAGACTAGCTTTTTGTTTGAAATATTTTCATCTGCCTTTCTACACTTGAAGGCGCATCAGGTTTCCTCTTTTTTTTAAACAAAGCTAACCCAGCAAAGAAAATCGGTCTGAGTTACAGATACTGTTGGGGAAATAGGCATTTTTATAGGAAAATAAATAATTTAATCTATGTAATAGCTGTTCTGAGAAAGATAAAGGCCTTATTCAAACACAAGCATCACAAATAATAGGAATGTGAGTTCAAAAGATTATTGGCAAAGGAAATTGCTTTTTCATACAACAGCAGTCATCCCTCTCCCTTTCTCCCAGTTTTTCATGATAAGAAATCTTATATATATCTAGATAAAATTTAGGTGGTTTAGAATGCTGCAGGTTCCAAATGTACCAGCACTGGAGAATACTTGCAGAAGACATGGTACATTGCATGTTCTAAAGACAGGAATTTTCATGAATGTAGTGGAACAAATATTGTAGTAATGATGTGAGCACATGAAACAATTTTTCAATATGATTTCCCAGCAGAAGTGTTCCTCAATTATTCTGTTTTTCAATTTGCAAAACTCTCCTCAGACTCTTGCAGCTCTGCAAAGTGCATCTCTTGTAGAAACTCTGCTCAAGAGAGGAAAAGCCACAATGAAGCTGATAGTGACTACATTAAAACTGTGTATAATCATATTCTTTTCCAGCGACCTTTACATGGAGGCATCAGTTCAATTCAGTTATTAGCATGAACTTCACATTTTTCTTCAAATTAATTAGCATAAACCCTCACACTTTGTAAGAGTTAAAGCTTCCATCTGAAGCACACACACAACAAAGGCTCCATGATACACTGAGAACAAGGAACTAACTTATCCCACAGCTTCTCCTGGAGAAATAGTCATTTAACTTAAAGACTTTCTGCTAATTAATTCCTCTGCTTGACATTCTGGAACAGGGAGGACAAAAAGCCCTGTCCTAATGAGTTGTTTGTAGAAAGCTTTGTTTTTCTAAAATATCCTAGAGTTTTGTGTTACAGCTAAAACCTGTAGCATGGCCGCACCATAATTTAGACTTGAAGGACCATACATATCACTATAAGACATTACCCTCAGACCCAGTCTGTTCCCCCTAAGAAAACTTCTGCCTTCTTTAACATCTGAGAGAAAAAAAAAGTCTTGCAATATGCAGTAGTAATATGTGTTATTGATGGTAGACCAAGAGTATTTCTCTGTCCATAAAAACAAACAAAAAAATCCCCTCACCCAAACTGAATCTTTTCTTCCTTTGTGGATAATTCCATGAACTAAAAATTTATTACTTCAAAATAGAAAAGGAAATAGTGGTTTCAAGATTCTCCTTGGCCATTCCTATTTTAGTGCTTTGTCCAGCTATTGGAAAGGCATAAGTTGAGCCTGTAAATTATCACAGCAGATAGAGTGCAGCATGGACATTTCAGTCCATGAAGCACGTTGCATTTTATTCAAGGACATTAGACTTTCAATTCACATAATTTCTCTTTCCTTACGAGATTTTGCCTTGCAAACGTATAGCTTGTGTTTTCAGTGGTCAGAACTTCTACTTCTTTCTCTCAATAGCATTCTGAGGTGCTCTTTGGGATGAATTGTAAATGACATGTGGGCACTCATCACTGTAAAAAAAGAGACCTTTATGTTTAGGCAAGTTTGAGGTTATTTAAAATCAAATCACTGTTGCTATTCTTTATAGCCAGAGGTTGCAGAAACATGTGTAATTGCATTTTCCCTCTGGAAAGCAGTTGTATGAATATTTGTAAGCTTATTTTTTTTCTGTTTTGACATCAGGAGTGCGTACAGCAGCATATAGATACCACATTGAAATACATAATTATGCCACAAAAGCTGAATAGTTCAGACTAATACTTTTTCTCAAGTATCATTTTATTTCCTTCTGTTATTTTACGTATTTTCTATTCTTTCACTCAGTTTCACTGAAGGCTTTTTAACTTCTTTTGGAAGAAAAAAATAATTCATGGATCAACACAAAGACTAGTGTTGTTTGGTTTTTTTTCTCTTACAGCTCAGTATTCATTTACAGCACTTGTTTGAAGCTTACAACTACATATATCACAGTAACCAAGTTTACTGATAACTTCAGTAAAATTTCAGACATGTTTTGTTCAATTATATACAGCATACCAAAAAATCTACAGCACCTAGACAGTTTTCCGACTGTCCTAAATATGTTAGTGGGATAGATTTGCCAGTGATTTCACCAATTTGGTTTGTTCCTCAGGAAACATGTGTCTTACAGCTAATTCGGAGAGACAAAAAGATGAAATTAACATTACTGAGTAACAGTTGTAAACTGATCTCCCAGGAAGGATTTTCACTGGCAACCAGACCAAATTTTCCATTGATTAATTTCATTCCATTCAATCTACTTACTGCTTATTCTACTTCAATTACTGAAATATTACTTAGTTCATGATACATTGGCCTTTGTAACATGGAGCCATTTACTAAATGCTTTTGCGCTGCAGAGGTGTCAAGAAAGATTCTTTATAGTCTGAGTTCCAAATCACATTTTTTATTTTCCATGCTCCACTGGAATTTGCATAGCAGAGAGGTATTTGTGGGATAAATAACACACTGATATTATTTTAATTATTATTACTGTATCAAAAGCATATTTTTCACTCTTATCAATATCATACGAGGAAAGGCTGCAGGAACTGGGCCTGTTTAGTGTAGAAAAGAGGATACTGAGGGAGGATCTTATTAACTTTTTTCTATTGTAGCTAGCCACAGGACAAAGGGTAAAGGGGTGAATCTGGAACACAAAAAGTTCCCCTTATATTTAAGAAAAATCTATTTTACTGTTTAGATGATGGAGCCCTGGCACAGGCTGCCCAGAGGTGTTGTGGCGTCTCCTTCCTTGGAGGTCTTCAAGACCCACCTGGACAAGTTTCTATGCCACCTGATCTAGGTGAACCTGCTTCTGCAGGAGGTTAGACTAGATAATCTCTAAAAGTCCCTTCCAATCCCTACCATTCTATGATTCTGTGATTCTATTATTTAGAATCTCTCATGATAGAATATTCTGTATCTTTTTTAGCCATATCTTCTTTCTTCTGTGATTCCATGTTATAAATGTATCTAATTTCAATACCTTTGGATATCTCCAGTGCATAAAACTTGCTTCCATTTGAGGCTTGTGTAGCTTTCCTAGATCTCTAAAAAAAATATAATTCTCTGCATTGTCCACACACTCTCCCTAATAGACCCCAGTTGATGGCTACTTTGCTAGTCTTTCTGAACCTGACAACACCTACTTATTTGGTTTTTAAATGACATCTGATTTATTTGCTCTTAGCATTAATGAACAATTAATTTAGTACAACCTAAGAAATCCCTCATGTTTTGCCAGATTCCAGTGAGCGCTTCCTATAGAAACCATAGCATGGGTCTAAATCAGTTAATCTCAGCTCTCAGCACTTGTTATTAGCTACCCAATACTCCAGCATTAGAATCACAGCAGGTGAAATCTCTGTAGACTGAAAACTTCCACTTCCACAAGCTCTTGTAATTTGATGAATGAGAAGTCAAGTCTCAGCACTGCTGAACCCAGCTTCTAGACTACATTAAATCAGAATCGATGGTTCAGACTTTTCCAAAGGGGTGACTGACAGGTGAGACAAAGGGCTTTAGGTGCTAATGTCATTACAGGGGAATGTTGTTTTTCATTACCCTTATGCTTAATTTATTATATGAGGCCCTGCTTTGACTTCTGTAGTATGGTAATGATAGTTGTTTCCAATAATCAACTAAAAAAATGGATGTGAACACTTACCAAAGTGAAAACTCAGTGAGGATTTCTAGGAACAAATCACAAAAGAGCTATACTGTGGGTTTGGGTTTTTTCAGAACTGATTGGCCATAAAGAAAAAAGATACTGCTTCTGTCATTGTCAGTGAGCTCAGCAGACAGAGGGTATTAGATTACAAAGTTGCACTCGGATCTATCAAACTCTTAAATTCCAGCAGTCATAAATTTATGTTGCAAAATAGATTCCATTCTACTTTTTGCTTCCTCAGGATAACATGTTAGAGGATTTGAGACAAACATTAATCATACTGTAATCAATTTCAGGACCTCAACGCTTTATTGTAAATTGTAGTTTAAAGTTGATGCTACATTTGCTTTTACATTTCAAACAGTTAAAACAAAATATGTGTGAAATCTCAAGACTGACAGTTTACAGTAAGTTCTTTGCAGAACCTGGTGAACCCTCAAATGGAATAATTAATCAGGACAGCCTTCTATATTGATATTTCTTCCTTGTAAGAAAAAAATGTTTTATCACGTCACAATAGAGTTACACTGTTTTGAATCCTTTTCCCGATGATAAAATCTGTCATATTACTTATAAGGTCATTGCTGCTTAATGTCACAATTATACCCCAGTTAAAATGCAGGAGTTGAAACACTTGCGCTATTCTAGCCTTCATTGCAACTGATGAAAACATTCCTATTACCCTCCAGTTATGAGATATTATTACGTGCGTGTGTATGTTTGCATTTCACTCACATGACGAATTGCACTGGTCAGTGAACAATTAACCTTTTGGTGGGTCTGTAATGTCATAACACTGTTTTAAAAGTGAGAAAATTCTTGCTAGGCAGTAAGTGCTGCTCAAAGTCCTCTGCTGCACATGTGTGCACATACAGAACACAAAGAAATGCTGATAATTCTGTTGGTACAGCTTCCTTGTCATTGCAGGCAAAGAGGGGAAGGTCAGCTGACTATTCTGCAGTAGTCAAGTTAAAGATATTGGAGCAAATTTCCACTTTCTGTGTTGTGTTAAAACAGTCATATCAAAACTGGAGAGCATGATTTTCATTTAGAAATAAAATACAGTAATGCATTGACATTGATATGCTTAGAAAATCTAGCTGCAGAGGAAAAGTAAGCATGCTGTAGCAAGGACTGGATCTACCTGTCAGCCTGTACAGTGCCTACGAGAGCCTTGACTTGAAGCCTGTGTGCTCTTCTCGACTACTGAATCAGAAGTGAAGTTCTGCACTGACACATTGCACCATTCAACAGTACAATGATTATGTTTCCGTTTGTGTGATAAACTCTCTCTGAATTACTTATCAGGAGAAGGGCTGCTTGATTCTTCCCAGAAAATCTTTTCTGACATTTGCCCTAAGCATTGCACTTGAGTGTGTTTCAATTACTTACTAAGGAAACTGCATTGGTTTAAAAGGCTCTCTCTGCACTGGAAACACGGCCTCAGTTGAAATGACAAACCTTTCTGTCAGGTTTGTCTCCATCAGGCAATAAGTGCTCTCTCCCACTTAATTAAAACCCATTTCTCTTCAGATTTGATGCCCTGTCATATCAGGATAACATAACAGCAATCAGCTATATGCCCCATGGAAAGACATTTCTTTAAACTATCGTATAATTTTCTACTGGCACTTGCTTTGCGAGCAAAGCATGTTGGAAAGGAAATTCCTAGGTTAAACAAAAAAACCATTAAACTAATGATTAACAATCTGATGAAAATAATGTTTTTTCATTGACTACATAAAAAATGTTTATAATACCATAATAATTTTTCTATATAGTGAACTCAAGTCAGATATATCTTTAGTCTCTATTTTTACTCTGTTTTTTTAAGGTGCTGTCTTTTCCCTCCAATATTAGCCATTGCTTTCTTAGAAAACTGTCACACTGTTCTGTAATGAATGACTAGACATTTGGAGTGATGAAGTGAAAATTTAAGTCACACTGGGATTATTCTACTGTTGTACTTACTTGTAACTACAAGTCCTGATTTCTTCTAACCAGCTACTTCTAAAATGTGAGTCAGTAATGGACGGGTAATGTACTTGAATCATTCTGTCAGAGTGGTGAGGTAGTTGATCACCATGGGGACAAAGATGGCTGAACATGGTCAAGTGTCCAGTTCATTAATTCATGCAGTATAAAAAGCATTGGAACAATCTTTGGGGCTCCTGCTAAGGACAGGATTATGGGTAATTTTAAATAAATGCATGCGAAGGAGAGACAGAGTTGTCCCATGTCACAGTTCTTGGAAAATAAGATGCCTGGAAGTAAAACCAAACCTTTGAAAGAATTGATGGTTTGGTTAAATCCAACTGAAGAAGTTTCTTAAACCAACAGCCATGTAGATTAATTCCTTTGTGAGGCTATTCTGTGCTTCTTAAATTCAACTGTTCAGCAGAGCTTGAGAGAAGGTTAAGGAAAGTCAGGAGGCTTTCACGGTTAAGATGTAGCTTTGTGATGTAGCTTTGGATGTTACATCAGTTGTTCCCAGAGCAGTGAGGAAGAGCTCTGCTGATGGACAAACATTGTGTTTTCAAGGCTGTGGACCAACACGCTATAGTGCTTGCATCAAAGAGTATTTAAGTAGTGAATGACAAAAGTTGTGGGCCCAGCAATTTAGTCCTCTAAAGGCGTTTATTTCATGATCCAGCTAATGGTCTTAGTCAGAATGGCCAATGTATTCCTCTATGGCAAACACACACTCATCAGTGAGAAATGGGCAGTGAGTGTTTACAAGCAGTTTCACATAATTCCTAATCTGTGATTCCTGGTGCTGCACCTTTCTGGAGTAACATCATTCTCTTTCATCTCTTCATGAGCAGGGAAAGAGACAGGTGCTGATGTGCTGTGCTGGATCATGACAACCTTGCTGCCAAGGTGAGCCTGGGTAGTGGCTCTCTGTATTCCCTCTGACCGTGGGAGTTTCCTTGAGGCAGAAGATTGTCCCCAGAGCATGATAGACCATAGTACCTCTAAATGTTCTGGAAAATAGGAACTTGAGCAAATAGAAACTGCAAAGAAATCCCATCAGAAGAGTTGTATAGTCTTCAGTACTAAGAATTAAGTGAGATTGTGTCTCAGTGTCTCCTGCTTTCCAAAAATCTAGCAGTGATATGTATCTCTAATACTCCACAAAAACTAAATTTCTATTCTATTGTTGAGCTGCAGAGAAAGAAAAGAAATGCATCCTCTGTGATGACTCCTAGTAACAGAAACACTTGAGTGAGCACTAAACAGTTTTACCTCAATACCTACCACTTACATCATGCATTTTATTCGTGTTCTTATTGAATTGAATTTTCTTAGTCTTCATGGGCTTGCTGAGCACACAAATCATTTATCTCCATCAGCCCTTAAATGCAATGTTCCCATGTAAATTTCTAAATGCAAAAGAACATATGAGCAAATGAGTTCAGTATTTGAAATAGATGCATGAATTTCTATTATCTAGCTGGGTTTTTCTCTTCCCACCAAATTAGATTTTATCACCTTTAAAACTAATGTTAAATCATGTTTAGACATAAGCTTTAGACTCTGGCTGGCTACTAAACAAGGAGGGAAGAAGTGGAACTTCAGCCAGAGCTGAAAAAAGTAGAGCTGCAATATTCTTGCAAAAGGAGACAATACAGACATGGTTTCTACTTTTTATTTAATTGAAAAGATACAACTTATTTGTTTTGTTACCTATGAACACCAAACTTTTCTCATTTAAGAGCTTTAATAGAGACATTCTGAAATGTTTAAAAGTAAGAGAGAAGAAGCAGCATGAATTAGGCAGGTTTGACAGCTATCTTGGGAAACCTAAGGGAAGCAATGTGCTTGACTATCCTTTTTCTCTTATGTCTGTTGTCTCTGCTTTCAACATTGTCTTCTGTAACATCCACGGTGCCACGTTGATGAAGTATGGGAGAGATAAGTAGAAAATGTGGTCTACACGCTAGAAGAATGGCCAAGCTGAGAGGGTTGTGATCAGCAGTATAAAGTCCATCTGGAAGCTAATAACTACTGGTATACATTCACAGTATTTTTACATCTTTTTTTTTATGACCTGGATGATGAGACAGATTTTGCAAGTTTGCAGGCAATACAAAACTGAGAGGAATGAGTGATATATCATATGGCCTGTGTTGTCATCCAGAGGGACCTCAGCAGGCTGAAAGAATAGGCCATGGAAACATGTGAGATTCCACAAATGGAAGTGAAAAGTCCTGTATCTCAGGAGGAACAGCCCTGTCTACCAGTACATGACTGGGAGGAAAGTAACTTTGCAGTAAATGACCTGGAAGTCCTGATGGACACCATGTTGACCACCACGACCTTGCAATGTGCTCTTATAGCAAGGAAGTCAACCATTTCCCAGGCTACTGAGGAGAAATGATGCCAGTAGGTCAAAGGAGGTGATCCTTCCCCTCTACTCAGCTCTAGTGAAACTCAGCTGCAGTACTGGATCAAGTTTTGGACTCCCTGGTAGAGGAGAGACATGGACATACTGGAGAGAGTTCAATGAAGGGCTGGAAGATGAAGGGCTTGGAGTCTGAGGATAAGCTAGGAGGCCTGGGACTATTCAGCCTGGAGAAGAGTAGACTCAGAGAGATCTTATCAATGCATATAACTATATGAATGGGAGGAGTAAAGAAATTGGAGCCAGGCTCTTTTCAGTTCTATCCAGTGACAGATTGGGAGGCAATGCAAATTGTCTGGAAGTACTAGAAGTTCCATTTTAACAGAGAAATTTTTACTATGAGTGTGGTCAGACAACAGCAGAGGTTGCCCAGATAGGCTGAGGAGTCTCCATGTTTGGAGATATTTAACATTGGTTTTGACACAGCCCTGAACAAGCTGCTCTGAGTCTGCTCTGAGCAGGGCTATTGGACTGAGCCATCTCCAGAAGTCTCTTCCAATCTCAGTGAACCTGAGTTAAAGACTGTATTTTATTGAAAATTACTTTTCATTCTACATGAGATAATGACTCAGGCTGAAGTTGTACTTCTGACATTCTCTATAGCAGGACATGGCTTTCAAACACATTGGTGAGCCTTCATCTTGCAAGTTTAGCAGCCTAAAACTATTGATCTTGTTATTGTCCTAAACGTTACATTTCATATTGTCTACAGACACAGTAAGGTAAACAATATAACAATGAACACAGAAAGTGTGACATTTCCCTTTTATATGAAGGCTGTATCATTCTGGATGCTAGTGTTGAAAGTAACAGTGTGAAAATTAAGACTTTGAGGACTACTAAAGTCAGCTGATTTTTTTTGTAATATGTAGATGCACAGATAGTTGTTTTAACACCAGATGGATAGAGAGTTAGGTTTCTTGCTGTGCTGACTTTTTGTGCTAATAAAAACCAGATAAAGTATTTGTTCTGCTTTTGTGACAACTGTGCAGGAAGATTTAACAGCTTTAGTTTGTTTTAGATTAAAGAAGCATTCCTTCAGAATAAACATTTTCATCAAAATAATGAAGGAAAGGTGATTTTCTTTTACGAGATGTTTATTTAGCAATTTGCCTGCTGAGAATTTTCTTTGGAAAGATGCCAAATATGCAGTAAATGGAAATTGGTGTCCTCTCTTTGCACAGACCAGGAAAAGTGTGGAGGCTTTGTTGTCAGCTTTCACGTAGGCTCAACAAGGTCACCACTTTGCTGTGCAGTCTATCATGTCGCATTACTCCGTTTATAATGCCACATCACAACAGAAACGACATGTCTTGTTCTAACAAACCCTCCCTAGTTGCTCATGTTCCAATCCTCTGCTTACCACTTACTGAGTCAGGATTGAAACTAACTGGGGAAATATGCCACGTCCTGATTCTCAAACACACACACATTGATGCATTGTTTGAATGTTAGCAGAGGCCTTACATTTGCCTAATATACATTCTATATACTTACCTCCTCCTCCAGTGGCTGTGCTCAGCCATGGCAGAACAGCTGTTTATCCCCTCTCTTTGTCTTGTGCTTGTTTCACCCTGGTACACCATGATCCTTACTTTTCCCTTTTTTTGTCCATTTTCCTAATCATCCCATAACAAGTTTTATAGAATCCCTCAAGACCCTTCAAAAAACCTATCAGAAGTTTCATAGCAGGGCCTTGAAATATCCCCCAATGTCCATGATAATCATGTTTCCCCTTCTTGTTAACTTCACAGTTCAAGTGACTCTCCTCAAGGTTATGCCTGAGCAGTTCCGTTGATGACCATCAATCAGTGACTGGCCTTCATTATGATTATTTTCTTTTCCTTCCCATTTATCACTTTCCTTGTTATTTTTTAGTTTTCTATTGAATAGTCCTTAACCACACGCTTTCTTCCACCTACACTAAAAATGTATTGCATGTGTAGGTCCATATTGTTCCACAACACTCAAAGGAGAGCAGGGCAAGATACAAAGCCTATCCAAAACCCCACACTGATTGGAGACACTTAGCAGTAAGTGGGTGGCCAGCCGTGGCTCTTCTGAATGAAAAAGTCCAATGCTAGAGGTCAGGTTGATTAATAACAAGACAAATCCTTTCCACTGTATTGAGAACTGCACAACACAAAGTCCACACCACACAATGTTTAGCATTTTGATTCTAGAAAGAACATTTTGCTCAATTACTTCACACATGGCTGGATTTCGGACCTTAAAATTTAGCTTTTTCAAACTGCTTAAGTACAGCACTAGCAACACTGTTTTTCTGACTAGCTGATGGGTAAAGATAATTTAAAATTCAATATTAGTTTAAGACCACTTTGTAGATCAGTTCTTTAGATTTAGCTTTGAAATGTACTACTAAAAGTGCAAAGGTTCTAAGTTGTAATGAAAGGTTGACAGAATCAATTCAGATTTAATACCTGGATATCATTTATATAGTCTGCCTAAGGTTCTGGGATAAAGCAAGTTTGGTACCAGAAAGCTAATTGGTTGTGAGAAATAGAATCATACTTTACTTTGTGAATGTGACATAGGTCATAGTGTTACTCTGCTTCCTGTAGGAAGTCTATCCCAGACAGACAAGCCCATGTTTTTCATATGTGAATTCATAAAATAATGCCGTTTAATGTACGTGTGTGTAAAAGCACATGGTGAGCCATAGTGCTAGCATAAAAGCCTGTAAAGCATGAAAGCTGTAACCACAGAGCTTGCATTGTCCAAAAAGTGATAAGCTCAGACTAGCAGCTTCATTGCTACATCAATTCAAGGAGGTTTGTGAGCTCACTCTTGGATTGGCTAATATTTGAGGGAATTTCTTATCTTGTTCCTTATCCCATCCTCATTTCAATTTTAATATAACCAACTTTGTAGAATGATAGATCTTTTATTAAAATGTACCACAAGAATAGCTGTGTTTTCTCTAAGGGAAAGCATGAGTTTTCAGGAAAGTTAGGAGGTTTATTTAATTTAATTTAATTTATTGAGTAATTGAGTTTGCTCTGGCAAGTGGATTGGACTAGATGATCTTTTGAGGTCCCTTTCAGAGTTTCTGTGCTTCTGTGAAAGAGCAAGTATTTCCATTCATTGTGCAGGTCACCAAGAAATAATTCAGACTGCATGTTGCATTGTTGGATATGGAGGATAGCCCAATGAAAACTCTTTCTCTAGAGAAACAGGTCAGAATCAGGCTGCAGTGTCTGTCAACTTAGTAACAAGCTCTACATTGAGCATATAGGAAAATGTTACATTAGCAGATGCTTAGGACTGATGGACAGAAAGAGAAAGTATTCTATGATTCTTTACCATAATTACCAGAGAATTAAACCATTCTATAGAGTCTTCAGTTTTACTGGTTTTCCTATGCTCTTCATTTATCCTATTTTTCTAATTCTTGATATATTTTTTGTCTGGGCCCTGCAGTGATAATTCTAGTCACATGTATGATAAAAATATTGGGTTTTCTTAACATTATTTCATATTCACTTGACAGCTTTTCAATGCCTCTGGACTCATCAGGGAATTGCTCTTGATGAGCTCCCATTTTTTTGACATAAGCCATCCCTTAAGGAGACCTTATCTGATGTATGTTCAGCTCTTGCATAGATATCCTATCTCCTGAAGTACCTATAAATTTCATGTTTCCGTGATAAAGTTTTACCCTTAAATCTAGCTTATGTGCACTCAAAATAGGACTTCTTTGCCTATTATATGATGAGAGCTTGGTTTATATGAGTTCAATCCAAGTTTCTTCCTTAGTAGAGTTACCACAATTAACACACATACACATACACACACACACACACACACACAAGAACTGGTGTACCCGTGTCCAGTTTCTTAAGGAAAATATTCCACTCAGCTTTCAGGTAATAAAACCTTCTGAAGTTATAGCTATTCTGGTCACCATTGATGACTGTTTTTAAATTGTGAAGGATGTGTGTACTTGTTTTTTTCAGAGCTGCACATAATTCTCCTCTGCAGGCTTCCACAAAATATTTTCTTGAAATTGTAACACCTCTACTCAAAGGTGGTACCTGTAGCTTCTCAACTCTGAAATCATCCACAGAGCCACTGGTGGTTTCATGATCCTGACATATTTTTCTGCTGAATTTTTTTTTTTTAACCTCAACTTTTAATATGGGTCTGAGATAACCTATTGCTTTCTTGGTTTCAAGACCTTCTTCTTATTGCAAATCTAACTCAGGACTCTGGCCTGTTTCTCCTTGTAAGGTTTCTGTGTTCCTGTTGCCATCTAGTCTTAAATAAGAGATTCACATGGGATACTTTATTCTGGACTCTTAATTCTTCTGTAAAACAATCTGGTTCCACCTACAGGAATCTCCTATAAGAATCTACAAATTTTGTGAACTCATCTGGAAAGGAGGTTTCCTCTTTTCCTCTTCGTGTAAAAGTGATCATTCATTTTTCTTTCTCTCTTCTGCTTTTGGGATATTTAGGACAAGTTCAGCTCTGTTGCCACTATCCTCAAGACTTTCATAGTCTTCTAATACTTTTTATAACTGTCATTTCCTCACTGACTATACTCCTTTTGTGTCTTCATCCACCCTGTGCACAGATGTTTCACATTCTTCTTTCAGAAACGGCTATGGCAAGCTGGCTGTTATAGTGCTTATTCATCTCTCTTAATCTTTGGATTATTTAAGATCAGAATCAAAGTTTCTTGGTCTCCTTAATATGCCATTTTAACTTTTTCCTATAAATTTGTATGGATGAAAGACGATTTCATGAGATTACATGGGTTTAAGTTGAAGCTTTCCCAAAACTGTTGATTCTGCTATAAAATGCTGCCTTCTACTGAAGTCAATACAGACAGTATATTCTGTTATTTACAGACAAGGCAGTGATGGTACAAGACCAGAAGAAGTACATGTTATTATTTAAAATCTTGTATGCATATGTTTGTGCATATATTTGTTCTGCCATTCATGTTGAACAGCTGCCAAGTAAAGTCACGCAACCACCTTTAGGTGCTTGGTATCTTTCTCAGAGCCACAAGGAAAAATACACAGTCCTCCCAGAAGAAAGATGATGACAGACAGGATACTTGCAAAACTATTGAGTAATATCTCTTATTCTGAGTGAAAATGGAGTATATTAAAGATACTGCAAATATAAACCCTGGTAGAAAAGCCAAATGAAACACTATTATAGTATTTTGTGTAAGGATGGAAAGGGTGGAGATACAGATCAAAAATGGAAGGACAAAAATTACCAGGTTATATTTAAAATAAATATTTTATGGGGGGATAAAGAACTAGAAGTCAAAAGTCTCAAAAAAGAAAAAAGGGCTACATCTAAAATTCTTGCAGTACTTGCTGTGAAACACAATTTATAACTACAATATGGAATGATGAAACGACCTGTCATGGACTGTAGTATCTTAGATGGGAAGAAGTAAACACAGCATTAATTACAGATGACTTTTTTTTTTCCGTGTACATATCACCATTAAAAGTGCAGAGAATGATAGATATTTTGCAATAAAATTCCAACAGATTTTAATGAATAGGCAATTTCTACTGACACTTTTAAAAGGACTTTTAATTGATGTAGAAGTACCCTGGAATCACATAATGTCTGTGTGAAATGCACCACAGACAGGTGCTTTTCAGACTGTTTCCAGGATCAGAACAGGTGCCTTCACACTATTTAGACCTCCACTGGCATTTCCAGTTCTGACTCAAATGCGTGTCTGAGATTTACTTCCTAGTTGAGAAAAGTAAAATCCAAGAGCTTGTGAAAAACAGCTGCAGAAATAATAGCATCAAGGCAGCTCAGACAAAGATAAATATTAAGAGTATTTTGAGGTCTCTGTTTCTTTGTACTCTTCTTAAAAAAAAAAAAAAAAGAAAAACCTTTTATGAATAGCCTTGGCATATCACTAAATGCATTAATTTTAAACAAAAGACAAAACCAGGCTTGTGTTCAAACTTGCTGTTTCATTTGCCTGTTAAGGCTATCTTTTAGGAGAGGCTGGAAGCAACAGTTCTGGCAGGTTTTTCATCCAGTTTCTCCACTCTCTCTACCAGACAGCTGCCTCACATTATAAGTTGAGGAAGAAAAAACAGTGATTAGCCACACACAGTTTAATGAAGATCTGAGGCTCATTGTTTTCTCTGTTGGAAGCTACTTTATAGAAGAGTCATGGTATTTAATTTGGAAAATACACCTACAGGGTGCAGGTAACTGATAACTAGGTCTGGATTGGTTGCCTGCTGAAAACTCAGTGAACTGCATTACAAAATAAAGTATGATTTTTTTTCCTTGATTTCCAGGCAAGAAAAAGTTGCCAGTACTATGGCTTAGAAGTACTTCATTTGTCTCCAGATAAACATATTGGAGAGGCTGCATGGTAGATTAAGTTGAAGAGTTTGCAGCCTTTTCGGGTAAAAGGATGGCTTGGAAGATAGTGGCTTCTCTAGGAAAGAAATATAATGCATGCCAGTTCTCTGTAAACCCAGATGTCAGTTAATTATCAGTCCCGTAAGGCAAGTTGCCATGGAGATCAGGTGATTTAGTCATTGTCAGAGAAAGACTTTGTCACATGTAAGTGTGAAATCCTGAGTGTGGAGGTGGAAATGCAAACATTGAGTGACAGTCTAGAGGTAAAAAGAGAAAAAAAAAAAAACCCCAAAACCACCAGAATTCCTGGATTGCAACCTTAGCTGTCTGGTATCCAAAGGGAAGAGAAATGCTGATGGGCTCTTTTAAGATCTGGAGAAGTGCTGGTATAGAGTTCATATGTCCACTTGATTTCTTCCATGGTGGGAAAACACAGTTTTAGTAGTGGAAAGTCTTTCCTCTCCCCTCGCCCAGGAGCCATAAAGTCAGGTAGCTCTTGCTTCCTATCACTCCAGTTATCTGCAACAAATTGCTACCTCCATCAAAGGGGGAAGGCCAAGCTTCTTTAACCAAGAAGATAGCCACTCAGTGTCTGAGGTTGGCTTATTTTTCTTTCTCTGTGCTAAGTGGGAAACCTCACAAAAGGTTCTCACTATTAGCATAAGTAAAAGAAGGGGGCAAAAAGGACTGAAAAATTGAGAATATAGAGGATGGAGCAAGTGTCTCAGCATTAAAAGCTACAAAGGGGAGACAAAGTCTTCTGAATGTCACTGTAAACTGAAAAAAGAGACAGTCAATAGGAAGTAGAGGCTTTTCAGGGACAAATATGTAAAGGATTACATTACTATTCTGAATATTTCACAAGTCATTCAAAATAATTGTTTGATCTTTTGTGTGGAGTCTGAGAATTCTCCATGGTATCACCAGAGTTTTTCAAAAGCAGCCACTCCTGAATTTCTGGTGCTCTTCTTAACAGAAATGGGTGTTTCACTCACTTCTTTGAGTACTGAATTTCTTACTGTTTCCCTAGAAATCAAAATAGACCGCTCAACCTATGTGCTCCCATATCCCTTCACAAAAGAGTTTGCAGTTGATCATAGATCTCTCATTGATGAGAGAAAGGAGTGAAGAGGAAAAAGAAAGGAAGTGAAAGAGAACTTAAAACCTCGCCTTGCCTGACAGGCCTATTATTTTGAGTTACAGACGGAGAAAAATCTAAAATGTAATTTCTGTCTTCTTGTGAGAGAAAATAGTTTTTTGCATTTTGAAGCTTTGACAGGAGGCAGCAGTGAAGATGGCATGTCAGAGCAATGATTTCCTTATTCCAAAACTCCTTGTTAAAAGCAGAATTTTATTTTTATTTATTTTCAATTTTTATTCCATTGTAGCCAAATTTCTCTTCCTTAACTTTTTTTTTTCCACTCTGTCTCCTTTTCTTCTCCATTCCTCCCGAGGTTCTTACATTTTTCCCTATCACCAAGCAGAATTTCTTCAAGTATGATAGAATGGTATAATTTTCTATTCTGGCAGCATAGTGTGTCTTCATGTTTGTTTGTGGTAGTATGTGAGTGGGTGATGGAGTTTCTAAGTGCTCCCTTGCTTCTTTTCTCCTTTGGGGATGTTGGAGGTAGTTTTTAGGTAGAAGCAGCAGAATCTGAATGAATCTGGCCAGCATTATCACCCTCCTAACACAAAGATTGCAATTAATGCCTGTTCCAAGCCTGAAAGTGACTTTGGGAGAGAGGAAACGGCAAAAGCTAGGTAATGTGGGACCACTAAAATACATGACACTGTAGGAAACCATAATGTTATGAAACTATTAGTCACCAGAACCCTGAGGAGTGTTTACCAGGACTTCCATGTCAAGGCAACAAATGTGAGCTGCTTTTTGCTATGACAGGTTCACTCAAACCACCTGCTAGGTAGGAGTGAGGAGGGGAAACATTTGCTCCACGTAAATGTAGGAGTGCCCTGACATGTAAGGATATAGAAGAGACTGGAGCACAAGGAGCCTTTTGAATTTCTCTTGCCAGACCATTTGCACCTTGGAGTTTCCTACTGGAGCTGGCATCAGGCAGGAAAAGGGTGGTCTAATCCTGCCATGCAGCTAGACACAGCTCTTCCTGATGCGTAAAGAAATGCAAATAGAATACAAAACCTTAAAAGGGAAAAAAAGACACCTTCACATCCACATCTCCTGCATGCTCCATGCCAAAATACAGCTTTCCATACCAGGTTTTATATCTTCATTGTACACTCTTGAGAGTTTTTTGTCCAGATTTAGTTGACTTTGTAAAACCTGTGTTGGGAACAACTCTGACTGGACCACCATAGTACTGGAGAGCAGCACAGAGGTTTCAGTAATCCTAACTGTCTTGTTATAACCTTTTGCAAGGTCTGCATAATTCACAGAGGCAAAAAGGCACAACTGTGGAGAACAGAAATCAAAACGTAAATGAATAGGAAGATGGATTTTTTAAAAAATGTGTTATAATAATGGTTACATGGAAACCAACTTGCACACTCAAACAAACTTGAGCNCCATAGAAAAAAAGGATGCCCCATAAAACCAAATTTAAATATATTCTTAAATACGAGGAGTTTTGACACAGACCCATTGTGTCAATCAGAGAGGGCTTGCTCTTTTTATGTCTAGTACTGCATTTGGAAGAGTAGAGTTGCCTGAACTACAATTCAGCTATGTCAGATAGAAACTCCTCAATCTGTATTTAGTGAACCACAGCAGATCCATGCAGTACTGGGGAGTGGACTGTAGAANTTGTAAAACCTGTGTTGGGAACAACTCTGACTGGACCACCATAGTACTGGAGAGCAGCACAGAGGTTTCAGTAATCCTAACTGTCTTGTTATAACCTTTTGCAAGGTCTGCATAATTCACAGAGGCAAAAAGGCACAACTGTGGAGAACAGAAATCAAAACGTAAATGAATAGGAAGATGGATTTTTTAAAAAATGTGTTATAATAATGGTTACATGGAAACCAACTTGCACACTCAAACAAACTTGAGCTTTGCAATAATTAAAAAAAAAAAAGGAAAAGGTAAATTACATCAGAAATTCTGATGTATTGGGTGCCCATTGAGGCTGAAATTCTCTATCTGGAGGCAGTGGGAGGGTTTCAGCTGCATCAGGCATTTGTAGCTTTATAAATCACAGAATCATAGAATGGTAGGGGTTGGAAGGGATCTTTAGAGATCATTAAGTCCAACGACTNAAAAAAAAACTCCAACACAGAGGTTTCTACAAATGTAACACAAACACCAAACAGCATGAAAACAGTATTGAAAGGCTAGTCTAATTTGTATAATGAATAAACATCCACCAAAGACACTGCTAAAATTTGCTGATTTTTTTTCCCACAAAGATGTGTGGGCTCTTGAATAAAATATTTTGAAACATTGCTTAGAATACAATTTGCACTGCACAGGAAGGACATAAACAGTCAGTACTCTGATTGAGAAGCTGGAATGTTGTAATTCTGAAGCTCAATCTTAAATATTGAAGAGTGGCTGTAAAAACAAAGTTAAAAGGAAAACCCAAACCTGTTGGAAACTTTACAGTAAAAAGAAAACCTTTTGTGGCCCCAGTGACTGAGGCTGGGCATAGATGGATAAGTATCTTAATCTGCAAGTAGTAAAGGATTTTAATTGTTTCTTTGAAAGGCTGCTAACATTCTTTAATGCAAGTAACTGAATCAAGGATTAGTAGAACCCTATTAGCCACAACAGGTGCACCTTAGAAATCTTTAAATTAGAGAAAGCAAGTCTTTCAGACGGACCAGCAAATTACCTGCCAATGAATGCTGCCAGGAAAGCCCAGTCCTCTGGAGTGTCCTGGAAGTGCCAGCACTGCCAAGACTCTATCAGCAGGAAAAGATTGATGGAGATTAAAGAAGAAGTCAGAGGCAATAGGCCTTTTCCCCCAGCTAGCCCCAGGGAGTTCAATGCAACTCCTGAACAATATTCACTGGCAGCCTGCTGGTCCCTTGAAAAAGCCTTGGGGTTGGCAGCAATGAGGACCCATTGTGTCTCCCTCTAGGACAGAATCATATCTATATTAATGGCTATGAATGAAGTAAGAGCTGGGTTCTACGTTTGGGAAGAATTTATTCTCCAAGAAGGAAGAAAAACAATTAGAGTGGCGTGTTATGAAAACTCATCTGCAACTTGTAATATTTTCTTGCCTAGAGGAACGAAGAATAATGGAAAGTCAACAACATAGGAGACTAGAGATGTTCTGGAATTGTATGATAGTATATTTCCATTTCTTATCTTCATATAGTTTTTTAATGATATTTGTTGTTTTTAAAAGTTATAATTCTGAATTTTTTTCAATAAGATAAAAACCTCATTTTATTTTTTTAAAAAACAAACTTTTTTTTTTTTTAGTTTTTGAGACAAATTCTTTGCTATGTCCATCAAAATGGTTCTCACAGTAGAAGATGAGCACAAAGTATCTAAAAAGTGTTTCAGAAAACTGTCCTGATCTTTAAGCTACTATCAGGACTCCTCAACAGTCCTAAAGGATTTCAGTTTCTGAGGACTGGTCATTATGAGTATGCCCACCTAGAACTAAAAGGAAGCATAAAATTTTAAGAGACAAAATTAAATCAAATGTGCCCATATATCTTCGGATTCTCACATGAATATTCATTTTAGGGACAATGCTATGGCAGATTTAAAGTTTTGAGCCATATCTGATGACAAATAGTTATCAAAATGTTTTCATTCCTTTCCTACAGACTTTATTTTTCTCAGTAGAAAGCATTGAAACAGAAATTCTTGAGGTATCAAAGCTGCAGACCACTCAAAATATCGTGTTCATAATGTAAAATTTCACTGAATTCTGCAGTTCATGGAGAAATTTGGGAAATAATCTGAAAACCTTTCTGAGAGGACATCACTAGTTCTGGATGGAAAGAAAATTACTATAAGCTTCATAGTTATGGATATTCGAATGACTCAGGTCATTGTAGGAAGATGTTCTTCAATCATTAACCTTGTCTGTAATGCACAGAGACAAAAGATTTCTAAAGTGACATTTTGAGCTCATTGGAATTGGTGTCAGAAGGCAGTAGATTTCAATGAGTACAGGGAGGAGACTAATGCTGAGTGTTTATAAAACTTCAGCCTCCACTCTTGTTTGAAGTAAATAAGTGTTGATTAATTTTAAACTTAACAGATTGATGAGTGTCAGGCAGTTTTATTAAAGACCAGGTGACCCATTTCATTCCTGTGTAGAAGAGCCCACGTAGAGAGAATATTTGTCAAGGAAAACTAATGCCAACTATGTCATATTGTTTGCTTCTTGGTTAAGAGTACACAGAGCAAAGCTTTTAACTCAGAAGAAAAGAAAAAATAAAAGAGTGACAAATAGGTTATAATACAGAGATTAAAGATTCACACAGCTTTTTCATCCTGTTGGTATTGATCCATACTTAGAGCATTTGAAAGATGACTGAAGTGATTTTATGTTCTTGATAATGGAGTGATTAAATAAAGTTTTAAAGACCATTGAAGGCAACAAGATCTTGCTTCATATTGGATAGAAAGAGGCATTGCTTCTGAAATAGCAATGAGTCTAGTGCAAGTATTTACAAACCACACTAAGGAGTGGGGAAAATTCTGCAAGGAGCATGCTTGGGAGTGAAGAGTAACACATTACCATCTACAGGAGAATTAAACGAGTTTAAGGATGTGAAATTAATGTTCTGAAGACAAGGAAAAAAATCAACGAAAGTCGTTTGGCCCTTCAAGTTTGGAATGTCATCAACACTACAACTTTTGTGCTTTTGTGACTGCTGAAGAATGAAAAGTAGATTTTATCTCTGACAGAAAATGCTTGAAGAGAGGGACAAAAAATCATATAAACAGTGGAAACTATAGCAAAATCTGGATGAGACAAATGATACTGTGATATTGCTGTTGGAATGGCACAAGGATGACACGGTCAGCCTGAATAAAGTTTTTGGAGAAGAGTAGATTTGGATTTTCAAAATAATCGAAACTGGAGAGAAAAGACAAGTCTAGACAGTTAGATTAGATGATTGTTGTAGGTCCCCTCCAACTTAATTGTTCTGTTCTGTTCTGTTCTGTTCTGTTCTGTTCCGTTCCATTCTACTCTACTCTACTCTACTCTACTCTACTCGAAATGAAGGCTTAGTGCTATGAAAGAGTCACAGAGATTCTTAATAAACTAGGAGATGTTTGTAAAGTGGAGGAAGCTGATGCTGGATTCTGCCCAATTAATGGATTTTTTTTAAATGGTAGGGTTCTGGGATTACCTGAGTGTAAAGCAAAAAGTAACCAAACTGTCAGAGTGAAGTTAATGAATCAGATTAACTACACATATTTGTAATGGCATGTATATATATGAATAAGAGTATCTATAACAATTGTGATGATAAGTGAATTAAAACTAGGGACATTCCAAAATGGGAAAAGCTGTTGATGAAATGTCAGATGCAGTATAATTCAGGAGAAACTAAATGAAACAAAAAGTCTTCCCTGTCAAGAGTATTTTTTCAGGCAAAGCTGGCAGTTTACTTCAGGCTTCTAAATGATACATTTAATGTGTTTGTCCATATTCCTTTATCCAAAAACTAAAATGTTATTCTCATTTTTAAGGAAGACTAAAAGCATCAGATGATGCTATTTAGAATTCTCTTGATAGTGTAAAAGATTGAAGGGCAAATAGAAACATTTTCTAGGAGAACTAGGCCTAATTATGGCAGAGAGAGATGAAAGAGTAGAAGTAGAACACAGTGTGTCTGATATTTATGGTGACAGCCTTTGCCCTTTGGGTCTGGCATCATTTTGCAGAAAGTTTAGAGTTGTGTTTCTCCCAGTTTTTTGAACTCTGTTATGCTGTGATCAAAGACTTTTTGAACTACTAACCCTTCTATTTCGAAAGCCACCATAAATGGGAGACAGAGAAATGGCAGTCTCACATTCTCATAGTTCCTTCTGTTATTGCTGTTCCTTGGTAAAAACAAAAAAATCTTTGATGATAAATAGTTTTAAGCAGGTGAAATTAAATCAAGTTCATTAAATCAGTAGGTCACTAGGAGGTAACTTAGTCACAAATGCATTCCTTTTGAAGAAGTAGTAGTTTAAATACTAACAGGCATTATTTTACTGGGCGTTGCATGTATTGTTAGTCTAAATAATTAGTTTTATTTGTCTCTTTCTCTCTCTTCCCCCCCCCCCAACACATGTATAAAGCAGCACTAAAGGTTTAAAAACAAATGAAGCACTGGGCATTGGAAAATCAGATTTTTTAGATTTTCCCTATACCATAACTAGGATTTCATGCTTGGTGTGATGAACGTCTTGATTTTTTAACACATTTTGTGAAGATTTGCCACGCTGGAGAGACAGATACTGTGGAACAGGAGATCTTAGACTGATTTAAATGATTATCTGAATATTTTAAGTGGATTCAAATAAATACAAGCACAAAGTGTTCATATTTTTCATATTGATGAAATCCTTATTATTGTATGCTATTGAGCTTTTTTCTCAATGTTAATTTTTTTTCTATTTGACAATTCATTGTTAAAATAAGCCAATGTTATGCATTCAAGAATGCTTAGAATCTTGTACACACAGCAGAAAAGATCTTTCTGAATAATAGAGAAAGAATACTTGCTTGTAAGTCAGTGTCAAAATTCACACTGACTTTAATAGTGTTAGGATTTTACTGAATGAACCTGACTACCTATTTACTACATAGTTTGGTGTAGTCACTGAAAACTGACACATTATTTTAATTTTTCCGAAATGTGATAGTTCATTAAGATGGAGTTCATGGAATGATCTGAATGTCTTCCTTTTCTAAATGCAATTACTGTTTATATTTCTGCAGTCATCAGACAAAAAATTAATGCTGCGAAGTACTGCAGTAGATGCTCATCAGTTTTAGTGTAATTCTTATTAAATTGTCTTACTAATATTACCATTGTCTGTTGATAGCTGTTAGTTCATTTATTTCCATGTCTAACTGCCAAAGCACTTTACATAGGAACATGATTGATTTCCATATTCCAATTTTCTGAATGGAAAGGCTCAGAGTCAGAAATGTGTCATGAATTCGAAATGACTATAGAAAGTGATGTATATTACACAGGACTAGTGACTAGCCCAAAACACTGACAAGACTACACATGAAACGTGTTTTTAACACATTTGAAAGTTCAAGGGATTTCATTATACAACAGGGGAAGACAAGGTTTTATGCAGTGATTGTCACTGAATGGCATTGTTTATTCTCAGAAGCCAGTCCTGTAATCTTAAGTGGTGATAAAAGAGACTTTCTCAAGAAGTTACCCTATTAACTTCTCATTTGTTCTCTTCAAGTTGAGAAAGGACAATTGATTCAGGTGATCAGGTTTACAAATATTCGTCACTGTAAATGGGAGTTTGGGGAAATCTTGCTAACATCCGCACTAGGTGTTTAAGTAAATGCCATTTCTCACACTAAAACTATGAATATCTTTGAATATTTTAAGCCTAACAGGTAAGACATTTTCTGGTTTCTTTTGTTTTGTTTCTTTTGAATGAGAAAACTAACAGCATGTATGTAGTGTGTTTCATATATTCTTTTTTTCCTGGAAGAGGTGCCCATGCCTGTATCCTTCTCATGTGTTTAGCTTTTCTAAGGATGTTGGATAAGAATATCACTCTTCCTTTTTCAGATTATTTTCAAGACAAATATTTTGAGCACCTTTGAGATATCGTAGCTTCTGAAGACCACATAAATTTCTCTACTATCATAACAGAGTGTCATTGCTGTCTTAAAAATGTGTTTATTCTCTTAATTGCTTTCACACGAGATTTTACTGTCTTTGTGACAGTACCTAGCCCAGGTCTATGACTTTTAGCAGTCCTTTTCATTTGACTTGGGAATGGCCTTAACTGCCTTAAAACCAGGGCTTTAATGAGTGTTTCATAATTGGAAACCATCTTCCCAAAATACTTAGGGAAGTGAGGGGAGCGGAAATATCAGAATTTACTATTGTCTCGTGAGTGCATTCTGTTTCTCAAAACTGCCAAAGTCAGCTCTGTCTATGTAAACTCTCATGAGTCAACATCTGTTTTATGTGCGAATATTGCCATGCTAGTCTATGTGACAGAAGAAATAAAATCTCCCCCAAACCTCTGAAGTGATTGTTTACAAAACTCATTTAACAATAAGCTAATTCTTAAGACAAGAGTGTAGTCAACATAGTGAGCATCTGGTCGTTACACTATTTACCAAAGAACTTCAGAAAAACATGTTCTGTCAAGAGCAATCTGATATATACACACATACATTGAGAGGGATTCATTTATGTGTCAGGTTACAAGACAGATAACCACCCAGAGAGCACTGCTCACCTATCAGTTGGCTTAAAGCTGTCAGTAAATAAACTCTTTGCGGTGGAAATTTGAAAGGATGGCTGTGGAAGAGCCCTAGATTATTAAGGGCTTGGAACCTAAAAAGATCTCATTAAATCAGGAGCTTTAATAAATTAGACAAGCAAAATGCGTAGGAAGCAGTCTGCTCAGCTCTCCGAGGTGCCATGAGCAGTGGCTTGATGTGCTTTTCAGACCTAATGCTATAAGTCAGACAACTGAAAATAGTCTCTTTCCAGACATGCAGAGCAGCCTGACATTTTGCCCTCATCTGTGGGTGGTTGTGAGCCAGGTATCTGTCAGACTGGTTAATGCAAGGTGCCACAACAGTATCAGTAGGCAGGGCTGAGTCCTCAGGTCAGACTGTGAATATAGCATTATCTTCTCTTCCCCTCCACTGGAAGAGTCTTTGTAAAAGACCCGTTTGGGAACACCAAGTGGTTTACTTTCTGGCTAAATACCATCTAGACAGCTTCTTACAGGGCACTAATGCTCTCAATTCCTATAAATGAAGCTCTGGGAAATGACATAGATTCTCAGTGCACAAGCTTCAGACTAATTTCTCATCTAGAGACAAGACTGAATGACTGAAAGTCTTATTTTCCAGTTCAGATGTCTTCAGTCCCTAGAGAGAAATTCTGGCTTTAAGTAAATGAAAAGGCATATTAGTAGGTTAAGTAAAAGCAGAACTTTCTATATAGCCTGTGGTATAATAGCACAAATGATGCCATTTTAAAGAATTAAGTGTTCTTTATTCTTTAACTGACAGTGAAATCTTTTTTATCTGTTTTAATAGAAGACAATTAATGTAACTATCTCCTGTTGCATAAAACAGCCCACTCAAACAGAAGAAATGGCACCATTTACAGCTTCTTTATTAGTATTTAATGCTTTACTACTATACAATACTGCTGTGGCTAAGACACTTGTGATCTGGGGATCCTGGTGGACAATCAGTTGACCACGAGCCAGCAATGAGGGGACAAAGTTAGTCAACAGCATCCTAGGCAGCAGGAGTGGCATAATTTTCATCAAGTCAAAGGTGCTGATCCTTCCCCTCTACTCAGCACTGGCGAGGTGCACCTGGAGAGTTGCATCTGGTTCCAGACTCCCTAGCACAAGGGAGACATAGAAATATGAGTCAGTCTAGTGAAGTGCCGTGAAGATAATAAAGGGTTTGGAGCATCTAAAAATGAGGAGAGGTTGAAAGAGTTGGGACTTTTCAGCCTGGAGAAGAGAAGGATTAAAGGGAGTCTTATCAATGCATATAAGTACCTGATGCGGGAAGTAAAGAAGATACAGCCAGACAGTGGTATCCAGTGATGGGACAAGACACAATGGGCACAAACAGAAACACTGGAGGTTTTGTCTTAACACATCAAAACATATTTTTTCTGTGAGAGTGGTTGACATTAGATCAAGTTGCCTAGAGAAACACTGGAGGTTTTGTCCTAACACATCAAAACATATTTTTTTCTGTGAGAGTGGTTGACATTAGATCAAGTTGCCTAGAGAGACTGTGAATTCTCTACCACAAAAAGATTTAAAAAACAACTGAACAAAGTCTTGAGCAACCTGCTCTGGCTGAGCCTGCTTAAGCTAGAGGAGTGAACTATCTGATCTCAAGATTTGTCTTCCAACCTCTAACGATTCTGTGATTTCTGCAGAAATCTGCAGAAGATTTTTTTTCTTTTTAGAAAGAGATAAGTGTGTCCAGGATCTAAATTTTCTTATTAACTCATGAAGTGCTAAAAGCCTTTCCTGGTTATTTTTTATAGTGTTCTTTATTATTTTCCTTTAAGTCTTGGGAAGATACATCAATGGAAACCATATAATGGCTTGACTTGGACAGGGAAGCTGTAATGCAGCCGTCCTGTGAACTCCATCTGTTTGGAGGGAAGGAGAAGACTTCAGAAAGGGAAAGTTCAGCAAAGTGACTTTAATTTTAGAACTCACAAATCCTTTAGTTTGCTAAAGCCATCTTAAAGCCACTGCAGCTTGCCGCATGCACCAGAAAGGAGGCAGGCAACTTAAAAAAAAGGTAATGGAGAAATGAGAGGCATGCGTCTTGCATCTGGTTTTCTCAGACCCTTTTTGTAACAAGAGGCATATCAATGCCATTTAGATATGCTTTTATTCTGAAAAACAGTCACACTTCTTGATGGTTTTGTATCCTGTAGCTTACACTAGACACATCTAGTTTCTTATAATTTCAGTGCATGTTAATAGTGCCTTCTCCTGCTAATATCAATAAGAGCTTTATTTTAGAAAGTGTTGAAAAACATGCACATTTATTGGGAAGACAAGAGGCAGAGTAGGTAGAATGGATTCTGTCTGGTGACACAGTGTAACAATTGAGCCTGGACATATCGACAAGTGCTGTAACAGGCCACAAGTACAAGCAGTAAAGCCTTCAATACTTCAGTCACTGATATTTTTCTTGCAATCATACTAGTCTAGTTTGTCTGTGAATCATGAGACCTGAAAATATCTTGCTAGATTACTTGTGAATATCATGTGTATTATTTAGTAACTAGTGTAACCAGGTAGCCAAGATCTAGAAGTCTTAAATCATAATAGAGTCTGATGGACAATTAAATGTCTTTAAATCAGAAAAATACTCAGTTTGACTTTGAAACTATCAGTTCCTTTGTAGGAATTATGTATTTTACAGGTTTTCCCAAAAATGGAAAGTTACGAGAAGGAGTAACACTAGATTAATGAAAGCCTGTAAGCACAATCAATCTGTTATGAAGCCTTTCCGTGCTTCTACTTCATTATTCATCTGCTTCTCTCAGCTCAGGTACCATAGAGCTTTCACCAAGCTGCTGTAATCAATATGTTGATGAGGATAAATAAAGAATAGCATATATCAATAATGTGCAGTCCCAGCCCTTATAGATTCTTTCAAACTTATTGAATTTCATTATAATAGTTTTTATTTTCAGGTGACAGTACTTTTGGAGTGAGTGGTGAATGTCATGGCTCAATAATTTCAAGTATTTTGTTAGCATAGTAAATCCATGCAGGAACTCCATTCATTCTTGGCCCTGTATGATGAGATGAACTTTGACTACATTTCCTAAACTGAGAGAGAGCTATCAAAATGATGACCACTCTCTCTTGATTCTAAACTTGCAATAAAGCTCAATCATTTTTATAAGGATTCCTATGACAATATGTTCATGTCATGTTTTCAAAGTTTGTGGCCAGGGCACTCAAATTGGCTCCATAAGATTATAAGTCTTCAGAAGACAATGATTAATATTTCTTTGCTTGAAAGGTAGCACTAAAATGCATCTGTCAAGAGCTGCAGCTTGTTAATGATGCACCCAGAATACTGGGATTCTCAGAGACAGCATTACTTATCACAGTATGTCAGTCCAGGATCTAACCACTCAAGCTGCCCTGTCTTTGGTCTTTCAGATCCCAAATTTCATTAGGTTAATTGACATGGAAGCATGTTAAACAGCACCCAGCTTTCTGTATGTTTTTCATAAAAGAAAATAAATTGTGATCACCAAGCTGTAATTTTGTATAACAAAGGCCCTTTGGGAGCCATCTGCCGCAAATGTGTCTCTAGCATGAGCATAATGCATGAAAACACAACTCTAGGGAAACTGTTTTGCAAATACCATTATTAACAGAAAGTACAATTACATGACTGACTTGTTTTCTTTGGAAATCATAATAAGATTCAGGTCATGCATGGTTCCTGGAAAACTGCTGACTGTCAATTCATTTCATTAAATCTGCTTGCTATTTTACTGTCTGGTAGATTTGGTATGAACTACCCTGGCCATATTAAAGACATTTTGCTGTAATTTACTGATATACTTGATGCTACAGAAGTGACTTTCATTAATTTACCCTTTAAATGAAGACTGTTCCACTGTTGGTGGAGAAAAACAGAAGGCCATGATAAACTATTTACGTCAGTGGGAAAATCCTCATTCCTTTCCAGAAAGTCAGTATTTTTCCAATAGAGCATGTGGGGGATCATTCCGAGGGTAAGGTTTCATTTGTTCCCAAACCATATTCTTTACCTCTTTCTTGTGCCTGGTATTTCACAAGTGAATGAGGTCTTTCTCTTAGATTATACATGTTTCCAATGTGATTTTTTTTGAGTCCTATCTATCCTTTGTGAAATCAGTGATATTAGGTGGTGAGCTGAGGCAGGATTTGTCCCGGGGTGTGTAAAAGGTTATGAAGCACTAAAAATCAGTGGTGTTGGTCTTCTATAACCATGTGAATTATTGGCTGAAGACAAACGACAGTCACTGAAAACTATTAAAATGTCATCAGTTGCTTTTAATCTTTTTTTTTTTCACAATATGTGGACTGCACTAAGCCCTTGTGCATGAATATAATAGGAATTGTATCACTTGGCTCTCCCATTTGTATGCATTGACCTCTAATATGGTCAATATAGTTGAATGAAAACCAGATGTTAGTAGTAAACAGAAAAACACAGCTTTTCAGTCATTTGATGGGGGAAGATTGATTCATCATAAAAAATCAGAGCTGTTACAACGTCTTCATTGTCATTGTTTAGGGGACCCTGAAACCTTGGTTTAATGTCATTGGTTAAGGAATGGAAAAGAAAAATTATTTCATATCATACCATCAGAAAAAAGCAATACTGCTCAGTTTTTACAGAAGGCCTTTTTTGAGGTTTCTATTGAAATGCAGATTTTCATTTTCAGCTTTGTACAATCTATATCAGATAGTCCTCAAGGCAAAGATATTGAGAAGAAATTAATATTTAAATAGAATTTTTTTTTCTAGAAGACAAAATTCTGAAGTAAATTTTGTTTTACTTTAGCAACAAGTGGAGCTATCTTTACCTCCATAAAATGCTGAAAATGAGAAAGATGAAGCTGGGAGGTAAACCAGATAAACTTAGGATTTTGTTTGAAATGTGAACCTTCATTCTTTTTGTTTGGTCTACTTGTGCAAGCACAAAAGCAAAAAGCTCCTTCCAGCATTTAAACAAGACGGACTCCTTTTCCAGCCTTGAATTTAGTATTTTTTTCAGCTATTGGGTAGGCAGTATTAATAACTCTGTTTAAATTGCTCTCCATTTGTGTGAGAATTTGGGAGGTAGATTTAGTTTCCTACAAGAGGGAAAATGAAATTCTCACTGCAGAAGGCAATCCAAACCTTAATGAAGAATGTAAAAAAACCCCACAGCCAGGCAATTTGAGTGATAAGGGAAGTTTTCTGATTGACTTGTCAATGCTGTCAAACTCTTGACAGTGACGTGAGAAAACAGTCATGGCAGCCCACTTTGTCACAAGAGGATTGTGTTCCATTTCTTATGGATCACTGTGTACAAGAGAAAACTCAAATTGTTCAGATGCTGTCCAGTGGTCAATCAATATCAACATTTTGGTTTGGATTGTTTTCTTTTGAAGATATTTGTTTCTAGCCATCTAGCTGACATGGCAGTTATTCTTTTCTGTGACACCAAGGAGATGAGAGTAGCAGAGGATCACTCACAAGAATAGTCTCAAGATTAGATTGAATAGCTCAGGGAGGAGGCAGCTGCAAGCTGGAGAGGTTAAAATGACACAAGCAGAGAGATGATGGAATTAATTGGGACAAGCACATGACCCAAGGATTCTGAAAGTTAGACTAAAATCTCCATCATCAGTCTCTGCATCTGCAACAATGTTCCTTTCAGATACTGCAGGCACATACTGAACTAGTATCACAGAGGCACCATTGCTGATTGGTTCAGCCTTGGCCTGCTGCCCTAACCTTGCCATGCAAAACCCATACATTTATAGAAACCAAAAAGAGATGGACAGTCTTCTGAGGAGGAATTAAGAAGAATTAGTAATAACAATACAAACATTATTTTAGGAGTTCCTGCAACATGGTTGTAAAATGCTTGCAGCCCCTTAGAAGAGTTGTTCAGATGGCTGTTATGTGATGCTAAGGCCTGGAATCTGGTAAGGATCTCAGACAGAGCCTATTGAAACAGCTAAGAGCACATCCTCTGCCAATCCAGAGCTTTAACCTGGAGGAGGGACCTCTGTCAAGCAGTTAGAGTTACAGGAAGATGAAAATATCACCTAAGTTCTGGTTTGCTTGCAAAGCAAGAATGTTTTTCTGGAGAAAAACATCAAATTACTCAGAGTAAAGTAATTCAGTGAGATGTGAAGTACCGAGATTCATAGATTGGTCAAAATGACAACTAAAGGTACGATCACCCTTTTGCAATTTTTCTTTTTGTGTTTGCAACTTGAATTTTTCCTCTTTGTATTTCAGAAGCCAGGTTACACAAACAATAGATATTTAAAGTTTAAGATTAGATACTAGGCTATTACTTCATCCAAGTTTCTTAAGTTTAATTTCCAAGCTAAAATCAGATTAATTATTTTGAAGGAAAGGCAAGATATTTGAAATTTCCTATGTGAAATATGCAGACATTGTTTTCATGTATCCTAAATGACTTGTAAGAAATTCATTCTTAAAATAATTTTTTTTAAATTTTGGATGAAAATACATTCAACCTCAGTTTATCTAAAAGATTAACAGTTCATCATAGCTTTGCAGTGCTTACTTCTTTGGTAGCAATGTCTTTGCTTCAGATACTGTGCTGACAACAATGACAAAACCTTCTTATTCAGATAATATCATCACATTTATCAGTCCTGCAAGTATCTGATTTTTAGGACTAAGGAATATTACAAAACAATAAATGAAAAAAATAAGAGTCCCTGAGAGGGAACAAGATACAACTCTCTCCTTTAACATGTGGTATCAGTAGTATTGTTTATATAGCTACTTTCTCTAAACAGAGTCTAGTTTTGAAAATTTGAAGATACAATATCCTTAAAATAGAAATGCATCTATATTTTCCTTTATTTCAGCAACTATTAATTGTCTATGTTTCTTTATCTATTATAACTAGAACTAAACTAGCAATAAAAACTATGGCAGTGACAATTAAAATGTTGCATGCGTTTCTATTATGAAAATTGATTCCATATTTGACCCCTATTTATACATGATGTCTCATGTGTGGCAGCTGTTAGTAAGTGTTTACTTTCTATATTGTGGTCAATCCATATATTCTTGATCTACTTACTTTAACCTACAAGTGGGATATTTGCAAAAAAATACATGAAGAATGCATAAGGTAAATAAACAGACACCCAATTGACTAATGATCTTTTGCTAGTATCAAACAGTAGGGGAATAGAATGTACATTTTAAAAAAATTGCAATGCACTCAAGTAAGAGCATACAAAACATCACACAATAGAAAAATTAGGAAAGAATTATTGGGCAGTGAAAGCATATTAGCATGTTTTCTCTATTAAAAACATGTTTAACATTGCAGATACATGAAGAATTAAACTGAGTCAGATTAAATAGGCTGCTGTGTTTTTTTCCTTTTAAGAAGCCCTCTTCCTTTCCAAAAGAAAGTTGTGCAATAAATGAATTAATAAGAAATGGGTGCCGTGACATAAGGCTGGAACAGCAAGCCTGTCCTGCAGGTCACATTGCTGTGATGATACGTAACTGACCTCCAAGAAAGTGTGTACAGCTCAAGACAATGGGATAGACTCAAGCAGCAGAACAGGTAACATTTTGCTGCAGGGATGATACTTGCAATACCTCAATTTTTTGACGGCTGTGGCCCCAGGTATCTTGTGAAACCATGAAATTAAATAGCTATTGCCCACAAAAGTTGATTGTCACAACAGGTTTTGGGTGAACAGTCAGTTAAAGGTAATTACATCATTCAACAAGTAGTGCAATGCTGCACTAAATTTCTGTAGCTACTATTTGACATCAGATCTCTGTCAAAGACAGTTCGTCGGCCTTATGATGCAAACTATATACTTAAACATATTGGTTTTGAGAAAAAAATGAGAAAAGTAGATCTTTCATTGACTATCTTTTAAGATTACTTTTTGTTATCTGTTAAAGTAAGTATTCTATTTGACTTGCAAATGTATATTTCTTAAATGAGAAACCGACCAAAAAATTGTATTAAATTAAAGCAGAGCACATGGGTATCAAAAGCTGAAAATCATTATTTATTTTTTGATTCTATGAGCAACAGAAAAGAGTCAGGGGAGTAACATTGCCTATGGTTTTCAGATTACTGCATTGCATGGAGATGCTCAGATTTCAATCTCAAAATTAACATACTGCTTGAAAATGTAAAAAGATCTAAAGCAGAAATCTTGTTCTGTTACTGTTTTTTGCTGATGTGATTTCTGAATACTGTGATACTATGGCCAGAAATCTGCTTGATTTCTTTTTTCCTTGTGACTTTATTTTGCCAGAATTGAGGAAAAGAGCTAAAATACAGAAAATAAAGCAAGTTTTGGTGGTGTAAAAATTAACAGCTCATTGGACTGCTTTGATCTTTTCCTTCTTGCAGCACATTGTTGAGGCTTGGAAAGCATACAAATGCATTGCTGTTAAAATGTTACCTACAGAGAGGGGCACTTTTGTTACTTTTAATGGATTAGTAGAAGTTATATGGATCTAAAACAAGGTGCTTCTGAAAATGTCAATTTACCGATTAAAACAAGGAGAGAGTGAAAATCAAGTGTTCTCTAACTTCAGGAATCATTAGGTACTGCTTAAAAAGAATTAAGCTGGATGTTCCCAGTTTGTAGCTATCATATCAATACCTCAGGATGAACAGCTTAATTAAAAAAAAAAAAAGAAGAAAAAGTAAGAATACAATGCAGGCTGCACTTCTGAACACTTAAGTCACAATGACTCAATGTTTGCAGAGAAGCAGGAGTATAACGATTATGTACTTACAATGGATATTATGAACATAGAAAGATTCAACATGAGATAAACACCATTTGGAATATTTGTGTTATGAAGCTGTCATTAGTTACCCTAAATTACACAGATTTTCCTCATGTTAGTCCTCTCCCACTGCACAGACTTCACTTTCTTAAAAAACAGTTGAAAAAAATGAGCTCTGAGCATCTGAAAACTGTCTCTTAAAGGACTTAACTGTGTCACTGTTAGATGTCGGATGTTTCCACGTCCACTTGTAACTGTTCCACTAGGGTTTCTGTGAAGAGCTTAAAGCCAATGATTTAGAAGCCTAATAAAAATGCAGTCTTCAAACACCCTCTTCTGCTGTTCCTAATTACAGAGTTTCCTAGGCTCTGTAAACTTCTCAATATTTCTCATCTTAATGCCTGAGGAACTTCATATCTGCACACGTACACATTACTACAAATTATGAGCATCTTGAAAGCACTGTTACACTTTATCCAGCCGTGGATCAAAGAAAGGAGGTGTTCTTTCCTTGAAGGTGATGGATCAGCAAGCTTCCTCATGTCCATGTCCCAGCGCCAGCCTTGTAGCAGTCACCATTGCAGTCATGCTGTCCTATGAAACTGCTTTAGTCAGTTTTACCTAAGATAGCTCAACGGAAGAGCTGATGCCTGTACTGCAAAGATTCATAGTTATGTTTGCGTCCCTTTAGAGGAATGCCCTCACCCACTCCTCAGCTCTCTGCACCAGACCCCTCCCTCCCTGTCCATTTGTATCTCTCTTTGCTTTCCATCAGCAAAGTTCCGCCCAGAAGAAATCAGATTCTGTACTAGAAACCTGAAGAAAGAATGGGATGAGGTTAGTCAGTGTTTTCACTAACAAGGGGAGAAGAAACTGTCTCTGCAAGCACCAGGTAAAACTTTCAGATCCTGAAAAAGAGAAAGATTTAAGACACAGCATTGTGTTCAGCATTTCCTGTTTTATCTGGGCTTCTGCAACACCTTCTAACAAGACTCTGTTGTGTGTGCCTCACCAGGCTCAGGGAGAGCAGAGACAGCCTGCATGGATGCTATCATGCTAATATTTCAACAAGACAAAGACAACAAGACAAAATTATAGACAAAGACAGCAACAGCAAAAATGCTGTTATTTATCTCAGCCTAGCTTTGACCATGGACAGTACTAGTAATGATAGAAATAAGATCAAGGTAGGGATTGTTTTGTGGATGTTTTAAAAAAGAATAGTGTTTTACTCATTATTATCATACTCATATCCAGCAATGAGTGACAGAATCATTCTGTAACAGATGGCTACATATAGTGCCAGAGAAATATGTGGAATGAGGATATTGTCATGAGTATTTTACAGAGAAGTTCACAATGCAGTGTTAAGGTCCATGTTTCACATTAAGACACTCTCAGAAGGATATAATACTCTACTACTAGAAAGAATATCAAGATCTCCATTACAAAATGTAATGTGATGTAATTAAAGACATCACAGGAAGTGAAGCATAGGAATTCTTATTCACTACTTGAATGTCTGAAAGTACAATATAAAGATCATAAAAATTAGCTATAGAAGAAGTATTGGTTCCTATCACCACACAACTTAAATGTTTCCTTTGTCCTTTCTGTTTTCTCCATAGGTTTCTTATATCAATAACTTCCATTGCTGTAACACTAGCATGCAGCTGCCTTAAAATTAATGAATGTACTGCTTCCACTATGCCTAAGGTACAGAAACTGTTTGTTATTTTATAGCAGAAGATTTAAACTTTACACCCAGTCTCTGCAGGAAAACAATTTTTTTCTGCATGAGATTCCTTTTCAAAATTGGTAGTCATGCTGAAATATCAATAGAGCAATATGTATGACCTTTGTAGCATATCAACATTTATTTCATGAGAAAATCCACCCAGCAGCAGATGGCATTTGGATATAAACAGATTTTTGAAGTAAAATGCTTTTGCTTACTCTGATAAACTTAATAAATGTAAAATAATTTTCTTGAAGCAGCACAGTATGGTTTAGAACGACTTGATATTTCAGAAATTTCTGAGTGATAAACTTCAAATAGCTCCCTCATGAATAAGAGGCACGGTCTTCACAGAAATCTTGGGGACATCCTGAGCCACATGATACAAGGAAGGAGGGACAGCTGCAGGCTTGGATGAGTGGTGGCTGAATACTCGCAAGATGGGAAAAGCTGGAGATTTGTGACTTCTGACAGCAGGAACGATACGTCTTCCCTGCCCTCAAATATGTATTTGTATCATTGGTACGGTACTCTAATGGACAATGGAGAGGAGAAAGCTTTACTAAGAGAAACTCCAGGAACCATCTGGGCCTCAGAAGGAAATGGTGAGGATGGACACAGAAAGATAGAATCAGCTCAGGAGGCATGTTGTCACTGGAGATTTTTTGGTTTCTGAAGGACAGGATCTGGGATGTTGCAGAGACTGCTAAGGCTTGTCCAGCCNATGGTGAGGATGGACACAGAAAGAATCAGCTGAGGAGGCATGTTGTCCCTGGAGATTTTTTGGTTTTGATTTCCTGATGGTCATCAATGTAGGCACCAATGACACTACTAAGGAGCATATGGAATAAACCAAAAGTAGTCACAGAATAATCTGGGGGAAAAAGTGAGATTCAGAGACTCGGCTGATGTCCTCTTTATTCAAGGCAAGGGAAAAGGCCCAGTGGGAGTGCATGTACCCTGCAAGTTAACAACTGGCAGTGTGGTTAGGGCAGGCAGGTAATGCCTTGGCTTTTATGACCACAATGTCACTTTTTTTATTCAAGTAATTGGTAGCTGGGATCCCATGGAGTGTAGCTCTGAAGCTCAAAAGACCTCAGGAAACCTGGCAGTTTCAAATGTATCCATTTCAAAAGCACAAGAACGGTCCATCCTGATTACCAGAAAACTGAGTGGACTTATCAAGTGAACACGCTTGCTAAAGAAAGAGTTTGTGACAATGATCCCAGGTGAAAATAGAAAGTAAAAGGGAAAAAGAAGAAAAAATGGTATGACGGAGGTGAAAGTGGGGACAGACTACAAAGGATGTATTTTGTCCATCATGCAGGGATAGTATGTGGAAAACTGGCAAGGGCAGGGCAGCAAGAACTTTCGGTGGAAAACTGGACAGATGGTTTAGTGACTGCAAATGCAGATAAGATCTTGGTAATACTCAATGCCTTTGCCTCAGTCTTTGCAACAAAATCACCCACAATTTTTTGTTTAAAAACAGAGTTCAAAGAGGAGACGAGTTAGTTTTTTATTACCAAGGATAAGTCTTGTTGACCAATGTCATTGCCTTCTGTGATAAAATCGCTGGATCTGTGGATGAGGGAAAGGTAGTGGATGTTATTTACTTCCATTTTAACAAAGCTTTTTACACTGTCTCACACAGTATTCTTGTATCCAGGTTAGAGTAATATGGTATGCATGAGTGGACAACTAAATGGGTAAAAAAACCCTCCTATGTATATATATATCTCTCTCTATATATATCTCTATATATTTATATGTTAGATGGTTGAGCTTACCAAATCGTGGTTAGTGAGTTATATTTTATCCAGAAAGTTGTGGCTAGTAGATTGACACTCCTGCGATGTGTCGTTTAACATGTTCAGGTATTTTCAAGGTCTGCCCAGAAAAAGGGAAGGAATGTTGCCATGCACCAATACAGGCTGGGGATTGACCTGCTGGGGAGCAGCTCTGCAGAGAGACCTGGGAGTCCTGGTTGTTCCTTCGCAAATGCATGGAAGGTCTTCAAGATCTGCCTGGACAGGTCCTATGTGACTTGATCTAGGTGGACTTGCTTCTGCACGGGGTAGGACTAGATGATCTCTAAAGGTCCCTTCTAACTCTATGATTCTATGAAAGTCCTGAGCAACCTGGTCTGAATTCATGGTTGAATCCATTTTTTGACCAGGAGGTGGGAGTAGAGATTTCATGAAGTTCCTTCCAGACTGTGAAGATCTGTAGTGCTATGGATCTATTGCACACAAAAAAAAAGAGGTATATTACACAATCTGTGTTATCTTAAAAACTTTTAGTCTAAGGTTATTGTATATATCAGCAGACAACTTTATACAGGGTAGTATGCTGAAACCTGAGGACAAACAGTTCTATGTGTTGAATCAGGATGTATTTAAAGCAGATCTCTCTACCTCAGATCAGACAGAAGAGCAATGGTAAACTAACTGTTAGAGATTAAAGAATTAAGTGAAAGGGAAGGACAAAGTATTTAGCCATGGTTGGTTGCAAAATAATCAGGAAAATACAGTATGATCTAATGATGGATAGCAGGTTAATAATGCACACTGGTCCAAATTACCCCTTTGTTGATGATTGCATTTGTCTGGACTACCGCCATAAAACCCAAACAAACCATGAAATTACTCTGAAGTTACTTAACAGAAAACTATCTAGCTAAAAAAACATTTATACTGGTTCAGACTGTCCTCAGGAGCCCCAGCAATGAATTGTGCTGTTAAAATTAGCAAGCACAGCCCTGTCTTTTGGTTCTTACATTCAAAGATCATTCCATTTATGTAAAGGAAAAGGAAGAAGATTTGTAAATCATACATGTTCATGGACTCCGGATCTTCCTCTTGTCAGGAAAGGCAAGTTTTAAAGGCATGTCAAGCAAATTTAACTATCAGTTTTAATTAGCATTCCTGCAAGCTATAATACTCACTACCTGAAGCTGTGTGACATCAAAGAGATATGAAATTCTTTCTTGCCTTTGAAGCTTTTTCCACATAGAACACTTCTTCTCTCATCCATGCAATTTTTATGCCCATTTCATAACGCAATTGAAGGACACCAATCGGAACTAATCCTTGGCAATGATGTACCTAAATAATCATGAAATGAATTACTATTAAGAAGAATATTTGAATATAGAAAGTAATAATATTGTCCATAGGGCTGTGAGATGGTTAATTCTCAGATGGCCAGTCATGAGGAGAATTTTTCACTGTACTTGCATTCAAAATGGCATATGGTAAAATTCAAACAAGGATGCAAATATATACAACAATTTGACATACTTTTTGAAGACACAACATAAAGATGTATCTTTTAAATGTCTGAAGGGAGAATGAAATGCAAATTCATCCTCATATTAGTGTAAAGCTATCTGAAAAATATTTGTAATGGAGATTTTCAATACTATGTGCTTTTACAGCTGTTTATTACCACAATACTGATGCATTTGAAAAACATCTAAGATTTCTAACTATATTTTAGCATAACTGATACACTATATAATCAACAAAGAATGAAGTGAAATTACTTCTCACTCATTTTAAAATAAAAATAAGTAACACAGCCATGTTACTGTAGACTGAGTATGAGAAGAAAAAAAAAATACAAGAAAAAAAGCACCAAGAAAACCCAAGGAGCTTAATTCTAAATGCCACTTACATAAATTTATTGAGATTTTTGAGGAAAAAAAAATCAGAGTTCAGAATGTAATATACAAGATTGGTTTTGTTTTTTTTTTTTTTTTTGGGGGGAGGGGGTTTCCTATGTTCAATGAAGAAAAGATGAGAAAAATAATCAAATGAAAAGTTCTTCCAATCATGTCCTATGCTGAAGGAGCTGAATCTGTTCAGGAGAGCAGGATGTTCGAGACTATGTCAATTAATCCCATGTTTTTCCATACCTTACTTTGTTTCTTCTGCAACCACTGTCTTGGTAGTATACAGATTAAGTCTTGGTGATTTAATTCTCACCCCAGGACCTATCTTAAATTTGTTTCACAATGCCGGTCAGCACTAGCATCATAGAATCACAGAAACATTATAGTTAGAAAAAACCTTTAAGATCATTGAGTCCAACCACTAACCTCATACTGTCAAGCTCATCACTAAACTAAATCATATCCCTCGGCACTTTACCTATGCATCTTTTGAATATCTCCAGGGATGATGACTCCATCATCTCCCTGAGTAGCCCGTTTCAGTGCTTAAAAATCCTCTCAGTGAAAAAGCTCTTCCTAATATCTAATCTAAACCTCCCCTGGTGCAACTTGAACCTATTTCCTCGTGTTCTATTATTCCGTCATATGAACTCTTTTCCTCCGTGTTCTATTACTGGAGAGGAGATTGACTCCCACCTCACTACAGCTCCCCTTCAAGTAGTTGTAGAGAGAGAGCGTGTCTCCCCTCAGCCTCTTCTCTAGGCTAAACATCCTCCGTTCCCTCAGCTGCTTCTCATCAGACTTATTCTCTAGACCCTTCCCCATTCATTGTTGCCTGTCTCTGGACATGCTTCAGTATCATAGTGTCCTTCTTGTAGTGAGTGGCCCAGAAAAGGACACAGAACTCAAGATGCAGCCTCACCAGTGCCAAGTATAAGGGGACAATGAAGCAACTTGTAGCAGATAAATATAGCTCTTCTTCACCACATTCCACAATACTTGACCCAAGGGGTTTCACTAGTTTAAAGTTAAGTTAAATAATTCAGAAAAATACAAAGGAAAAAGTGTAGGTGTGTGGAAAGCAACATGGAAATGACTTCTGCTTCCCATCTCCCAGAACAAGCCAACCTGCCCTGCCCTTCTCCGCCTCACTGGGCATTTACTGGATGGGTGCTGTCAAGGAGGAGACTGTGCCAGATTTCTGCAATGCCAGAGGGCCAGCAGAGATATGAGGGAGGTCAGGGGCTAGAGCTGTGTCCTTTGTCTTGGAGACCTTGTGAGAGGTAATCTTTACAATTTTTTAAGGAGTCTTTTAAGCAGAGGTTTCATTTGCATCTTTCTCTTAAGTAAGGTTAGTTATCTCTATTTAAGGTTCTTTTGAAACAGTTTTTTTATTAAACCACTATGGGACTGACTGATTTTGAAGTTGAACTCCTTCCTCATCCATTCAGTACAAAACACTAATCAATTTATGATTCTTAAATAAACACAGGATTTTACATAAAAAGGTATACTGGGTTATTGTCTACCCAAAATTGTTAGTTTGCTCTCTTCACAAACATATATTGTCTAAATATATAGCATGTATCTTTCCTGTGTGAAATTTCTGATAATTTTGAAAAACAATTACCTATTGCTTTAAGTTGTAGAATCACTGGTATAAATTACCATTCATTCAGGTTCAGCTAGGTTAATTATGTAACAATATACTTGGTTTCCGGAGTATTGCTTGCACTCAAGATCATTCAGGATATTAATCTAGTGATAAATGAAAGCATCTTACTGTCCAGTTATTAATCATCTCCTTTATTATTTAATGAATACTTTACAGAAATTATCTTGAAACTCAATGGTCTTGACCTTGCTTTCATTTAAATCAATGGCAAATCTCTCACAGAGTTCAATGGATTACAACTAGACTCACTATGTAATGAGTTGTTACTAATGCCTGGTTTTGGTACCTTAATTGTGTCCTGACACCAAGCCATAGCTGATTACTTATTAAAAAAAAACAAAGAAAAAAAAGGCAGTTAAATACTACAGTAAAAAAAATCAGAAATTTTATCCTTCCCATAGCATTTTTCCTGGACTATTAATATTTATATGATGTATTTAATAAGATAGAACACAGGCTACCAAACAGGTAACAGGATTAATTACTTTCCATGGATGATCTATATTTATGCAAACCCTTTAATGAACTCCATGAGTTATGGAAAGTACACCACGAGGGACAGGAAGACTTAATAACTTGCCATAAGCTATTTAGGTATTTTCTCCATGAACAGAATTAATTTAAAGACTCGCTGGAACTTACACATCATATTGATACCATTTAAATTTGGATTCAATTTGTTAATTCTTATCGTTACTGTTATTTGCAGTTGGTTCAGAAGAATAATAAATAGTGGGTTTAAATGAAACTTTTATATACAATTTAAATGTAGGCCTACTTAGAGTTTTGTTTTTTTGTATCTCCAATAGGAAACTACAGAATGTTATATAACAGTAAAGTGTCAGACATTATTTACAACTCAGAGGACACAGAGCTGATATAAGTTGGATGCAACATTTCCCTGGGCAGATCTATTGTTCTTGGGAATCCTCAAGCCCTAGTTTCCTTGTTAAAATTTATTTATTAGAAATGCTGTGGGTCAAACTCATTAAGTTACAAACATCTTGTTTTACAAGTGGTTCTTGTGGAACCTATTCAACTCAGTCAGAATTGTCAGCATTCTGAAAATTCAGTGCCAAGGATGCCTATGGTGCAATATCAGGAAGGCTACAGTATATTATTTTCATTCTGTTTTAATGAAGTTGATCAATTCTTTAATTGCACCTCTGTTCCAAAACATAAGTATAAACGGATGAAGTATTTATGTAAAAATGATGAAATGAATAATTCTCACAAATCCTAGTTTCTACAAACTGATTGTGACTGGGTATGAGGAAGATAGATCCATTATGGCTGTGAATTCTATGTTGACTAGCAGGATAAAGGACTTTTAACTCACTTATGTGCTCTGATCTGGCTCAGAACTACCATGCAGTCTCCTTTCCCCTGCCAACACCAACACGGGTCATCCTCCACTGATTACTGCCTTGCTTTGGCTAAAATCTTATCTATCAATTGCTTTGCAGAAGCCTGGTACTTGGATTGTTAAAATTCAATGCAGATTAAAAGTAAACTATTCTGTTATTAGCTAAGAAAAAACATTGAAGAAGAATAATGACAAGCAACTTTATTCTTCAGGGGATATAAAGTTGGATATTGATGTCTGTATGCCAATGTGAAAAAAAACCCTAATCGCCAAATAAAGACTCTTTATAACACCCAATAGTGGATACACAATTATATACAAAACCAGAAAACTATCTCTAGTAAAGTGAACATTTATTTAGTGATCTGTAGCACATCACTTATATCTCAAAGTGAGCCACATTTGACAGTAAGTTATTAATTTTTTTTTTTAAAGGTTCAATATATTGGTTTACATATGAGCTCTCACAAAACTACTGAATTGGAGTGTTAGTTTTGATAAATGTCAGATAATGTTTTTGAGCTACTGTCTTGACACTTTCTCAGTTCTTGAAATGCTGCTTTTTCAAGAAGGTTTTAAGAATATAGCTTTTGTTTTTTTCCGGTTACTTGTAAAATGTTCAGATGAAATTTTACCTACAGAAAATTCTGCCTGGGGCTTTAACAGAAGCTAGTCCTGTTTTCTGGTTCAGAAACCAGTTGTTGTGGTCAGCACATATCCATACTATTTTGACTCTCTTATCCTCCAAAACTGAGTGTCTACATCCAAAATTCTTATGATTCATTGGCTGGGACAAACCCTTCAACTGATCTGGAGTGGATGGTGAGTTGCCAGTTGGTCCAGTTGCCATCTGGTACAGTTGCCAATTGATGGAGTGCCATTTGGCCCAGACTAAAATCATGCCAGGAATTTATTCATAACACTACAGCCTTGTCCTGTTTATTGGGCTGGTTTTAACGTGACCATGCTGGGTTCTATTCAAGTGCAGAGTGAGACAGGATTCCTTGAAATCTGTACTTTAGTAATTTGGCACCAGCAAAACCCATGAGTTTGTGAAAACAGCCAAAATATTTTCCTTGCATTTTCAAGTCTTTCATTTTGATCACATCTTCTAAGACACAGTAATATGAATAATCTTAAATTCACCCTTTTCATACAAAATTGTCATTAGAATGATAAAGTCATGGAAAAGTTTGGTTTGGAAGAGACCTTTTCAAGCTCCCTGCAAGAAGCAGGAATGTCTTCAACTAGATCATGTTGCTGAGTCTTAACCTGACCCTGGATGTTTCCAGGGATGAGACATCTTCCACCTCTCTTAGCAACCTATTTCAGTGTTTCACCATCCTCATTATACAAAATTTCTTCCTTATATCCAGCCTGAATCTAACCCTTTTTTAGTTTAAAACCATTCCCAGTTGCCCTATTGCTACTGGGCTTACTAAAAAGTCTGTCTCCGTCTTTCTTATAAACTCCCTTTAAGTTCTAAAAAGCTGCCATTTCCAGGATGAGCAACCCCAGCACTCTTAACCTGTTTTCACAGGATAGATGCTCCAGTCCTCTGATCAATTCTGTGACTGTCCTCTGGACCCACTTAAATAGGTCTGTGTTTTTCCTGTACTGAGAATGTTCTCTTCCACCAAAGATCATTATGACTCTTTGATTAAATTCTTAAAAAAATAAACCTTAAATACTCAAATATTGAAGCCAAACATTAGATATAACACTGGAGCTTTCTCTAGATGTTGTTGGTAGGTAGTTAACATTAGTGAGTAATAGAATAGCAACTTTTCTATGATGTATTGCACTATTTCAGCTCTCTGATGATGGATTGAAGCCATACATAATCCCAGAAGAAGCATTAAGAAGATCAGTTGCTCAAGAGACGGAAGAGACTGGAAGTAAAAGATCCAGGCTAGTCATTAAATAGTAATTATAAAACTTAAGGGAATTTTTGGGGAGTAGTTTTGCTGACCATTAGATGAAAGAAAGAAACTATGAACAAATGAACTAGTAAATTGTTCATCAGTCATTCAAATTATTCAGTGAGATGGTCTGTAAAGATATAATGTTAATTATTTGATCCTTGTTTCTCTGGAAACTGGAACAACAGTTCTCTTAAATAAGTGGTCTCAAAACTAATTGAGTGGATGAGCACTGAAATGTCTTGCTGCGTACATTAGAACACATTCCTTCTTTATGTCACCGGATAAGATAAACAACCTTCTGTTACTTTGCTATGTTTCTTTTCACTTGTTTTCCTGTCAATCTTTTTGTAGATACTGCAGCCAGAGTTTTAGAGCCCTGAGTACTACTCCTTGCTTTGTTAATGACTATTCCCATCAGAGAAGTGATAACTTCTCCACACTTCAGTTGCCATCTTTGTAAAATGGGATATGAAAATACCTTTCTGTCCTTTGTCAGGTCAGAGCTTGGAGATTTGTAGTATATACTCAGAGACCTAGAGAATTAGTGAATTTTTAGAATAATTTTTACACTAATGTAGCTCTGTTCAGCAAGGTCAATAGACACTCAACTTTTAAAATGCAGAGCTGTAAATACTGTTCTACCAAGCATTATATGCAATAAGAATTGCAGAGTAAACAGATATCATGCTATCAAAAGAACATGGCCAATGATGCTGACATAACACTAACACTGTCTCAGCATCCTGGTTTGTTGGCTAAAGGTTTTTCAATAAATGGAATAATGAGCATGGCCGTCATCACCAAAGCAATCAAATCTCTTATTCAATGTTCTGCTTCATTCAATCATGTTTGGTCACCTGCAGGCATGCCAAGGCAGGAGCAGAGATGAAGATCTCTGTGGGGACAAATCCAGTTTAAGATCAGATGGGAAGAAAGGCTCAAGGTATTATCATTATTTTTTGGAGTTGATGTACAAAACTAGGAGAATTCAATTCCATGTTGGCTTACTACTTCACCCTATGCTTTCTCCCCACCTTGTGCTACAGATAAGACATCTGCACTCGAAGATGTGGTTTTTTGGAGCATGGTAAGGCTTATTCCCTTTTATGTGAGTGTCTCTGAGTGAGTGGTAGGAGCTACTTTAAATGCGCTTCTGGTGCCATCAAAACAAACATAAAAACCACTGTGTGAAAAACTGCTGAAAATCTCTGAGATATGAAACCTCTGAGATATGAAGCAGCTCAGATGAATACTTCTCTTACTACTTGGCACCTCACAGTCACAATGGGTTATTATTTAAGTAACAGATACATGTTCTGAGCAACAGTGATATTGAGGAGAAGCTACACTAGTATGTAAAAAATGCTTACAGAAAAGTATGTTAATTTTGAAGTCTTGACAGAGTTTTTCACAGGAAGGAATATCTAGCATGTTTACTGCTTTAACTCTTTCAGTGGAAAGAAAAATGAGATTGCATTCCATAGCCTCGTTTCTCATCTTTTTCCTTCTCTTGCACACACAGTGTATCCCCCTGGACACTGGCAAATGCACAGCTAAAAGCACTCTCTTGAAGATAGTTTAGCTATACCCAGGATTAAAAGCAGCACATATTACCTAAGAAAGATATCTAAACTAGGACCTAGGCAGAATGCAGAAGTCCCAAACTTTCTGCTTTTACCTAAGTGCCATAACTTCTAGGCAACTGCTGCCACATCCTTCAGATAGCCTTTTTTGCATAACAAGGTCAGTACTGTTTTCAGCATGCCGATGTGGATTCAAGAGGAAAAAACAGGAGTTCCCTCATGATCTAACCACAGTGGTGAGTGTGCACTTCTGGGAGATGTGGGTTTGAACTTCTGCAGATAGAAAAGAGCCACAGCCTGCAAATACCCAAGTACAGACTGCCAGTTCGGGACTCTGCTTAGAAGGGGAACGGAAATAAGCCAAGTTGTCATACCTAATTTTATGGTGGTTTTAGCCCTGGCTGGGTGCCAGATGCCAACCAAGCTGTAATATCGCTCTCCTTCCTAAACTGGACAGGGGAGAGAGAAAGGTAACAAGTTCGTGAATCAAGATAAGAACAGGGAGATCACTCAGCAATTAGTGTCATGGGCAAAACAGACTCAACTTGGGAAGAAATGGTTTGGTTTATTAATGAACAATTGCAACAGAGCAGGGAAATGAGAAATAAAATCAAATCTTAAAGCACCCCCCCACACACCCTTCCTTCTTCCTGAGACTCTCCTTCCTTCTGTCCCAGTAGTGCATTGGATGCGAGATTTGGGTTAAGGTCAGTTCATTACAAATGGACTGTGCTGCTGCTTCTTCTTGGCGGGGGCCTCCTCACGCTTCCCACTGCTACAGTGTGAGTCCTTCAGCGTGAGTCCCTCCCACAGGCTACAGCTCCTCATGAACTGCTCCAGCATGGGGACTGCCACGGGGGCAGCTCCTCACACCCTGCCCCAATGTGGTTCACTCACCAGGAGAACAGTATTTCAGGTACCGACTGCTCCAGCCTGAGTCCCTCAGAGGGTCACAAGTCCTGAAAGCAAACCTGCTTTAGCCTGGACTCTTCACTACCCATAATAGACTCTCAGGTCCACCAGGAACTTGCTCCAACATGGGCTTCCCACAGAGTCACAGCCTCCTTCAGGCATCCACCCACTCCGGCGTGGGGTCCTCCACAGACTGTGAGTGGATCTCTGCTCCCTGGTGGCCTTCATGGTCTGCAGGGGCACAGCATGGTCTTCATCACAGGTTAACAGGGGAACCTTTCTTCCACTGCCTGGACACCTCCTCTCCCTCTTTCTCCACTGACCCTTGTGTCTGTAGAGATATTGTTTTCACATTCCCACTCCCTTCTGTTGCTGCTGCAACTGTGCAGCAAGTTCTTCGCCTTCTCAAATACATTAATCACAGAGGTGTTACCTCAGTCACTAATTGGCTCAGCATTGATCAGCAGTGGGTTCATCTTAGAACTGACTGGCCTTAGCCCTATGAATTACAGAGGAAGCTTCTGGCAGATCTTTGTTTAAAGTAGCCACCACTATAGTCCCCTGCTATCAAAACCTGGCCCAGGCAAAACCACCACAAACTTGCAGACCTAGATGGTCTCCATAACTTCCTAAAGCTTCTCAGTACATTCCTCTTCATAACTGTCCGAGATACACCAGGAGTACTGTTCATAGTTACTACACTGAATGAATTCCATTTTAGTAAGAGCTTATTTCTTCTTGTAGTTTTCCCAATTAAGATGTTCAGAGGGTGCAAGAGGCATGGTCTGCTTCAGAGAAGGAAGCTAGAGGTGACACTACTGTTGTAAGTAAAAACTTGCCTATGTTGTAATTGTGACTCTCGATTAGTTTTTGAAAAAGGTAGATGATGTGTGAGCATGCTTATGAAACTTCTTATTTACATTACAAAAGTCTCTGAGAAATATGGAAAAGGCATTAATGAACCCTGCCAACCCTTTGAACATCTTAATGAAGGGATAACAAGATTTTAGCGCTTCTGTTTCTTTGGTGAAGTTTAAGTGAGATGCAAACTGTTCACATAAATACCTCTGCTATGAAAGAAGGTAGAATACTTCATAAGCTTCTAGGTCAGTGGTAGATAAACATATTTTTTTCTTCTAAAGAGCAACACCAACAAGTTCTTGGAAGAAGTGGTATGCTAATAAGTGCTAACAGTGGCAAAATAAGCACATGACTGGTTTAGGAATTCCTAAATAATACTCAGTAATTCTGCTCCAAGGTACATGCAAGTCACCAATAACATTATCTATAAAAAGTGACATGGTGTAAATTGTATGCCTCTCACAATGTTGACTGCTTAATTGCCCGCATCCATTGTGACAGCGCAGACCAGTCAGCATGCTAAGTAATTGAAAAATTGTTGTGTGATGGAAGATCAATAGGACTCTAACAAGAAACAAAGATGATACAGTGCTGAAAGCAAGCAAATAACTGAATTTAGCAATTGTGATTATCACCTGAAGACACACAGGCATTGATTGGTGTTTCACGGGTTCATTTCTTCAGTAGTAATGGCAATCAATGAGTTTTCAATTGCTCATACTTTGAAAGTACTATTTCTTTTAGCAGGACCAGTGTGGAGAGATAAGTGGAGTTGCTGAATTTTTACTTGAAAGCCTTCTATTGTCTATTTTTAATTAAAACAGCTAATGGTTTTTATTGATTCCTTAAATGTGTTACACTAGATAAACCTTTTGTACTTCTGCTTAGTCATTTATGTTTAAGCATTTTAAGGCTTCACTAAATGCTTTCACAGAGAATTTTTTGGGGGGAAGTGAGGGAAAGCAAGGTGGGAGAGATCAGCAGAAGTAAATTAGCTTTTCTGAATATTTTAAATGCACATTCAAACACATAGGCCTGAAGATTGGCACTTCAGTATTTTTACTTACCAAACAGTGGAAGGCACTCCCATCCAGCCAAAATCCTTCTTCTCCATAAGAAAAGAGAAATTAAAAAAATCCTTTAAGTTAGTTTTATGCTATTATATGCCTTAGGTTTTGAACTTTATTTCAGATTCAATGTGTGACAACTTTAAAAGAACATTGAACTGAGAGGTTTTCTTTTAATTTTACCAGGGATTTATATTATCTTCTATCTTACAAACATCAGAATCATGTGTGATGCACTCAGATAGTGGCCAACAACGGCATTTCTCTGTGAGTTAAAGCTGAGGTGTTAAAAGGCATTCTGCACCTCTGGAATTAGAATATAGGTTCTGACATCTCTACAAGCGAAAACAGGTTCCTGAGTTCATTTCCAAGAATGTCACTTGGATGATAAATGCAAGCTTCTGTCATTTAATTCCAAGATACTTAACAATCATGTAAATTCTATTACAGAAGATATATTTAGGGAAAATACAAAAGCAAATCTCACCAGAAATTGCTATGAATATTAACACTTTTCAGTCTGCTGTGTTTTCAAAGTGTTTATTACATTAGTTTAATAGTCCTGTGGAGATTTTTCTGTTTACTTCTGATTTCCTTTGGGAACAGTCATACTAATGTACATATTAAATGACAGTTTTCATGAAGATAAATAAAATAATCTGTTTTGGCAAAGAAAACACAATATATGAGAACACATTCAATGTGTGATTATTAAAAATAATCCATGGAGAAAAAAAAGACAGATATCTAACTCAAATATTTTTTCTCCACAACAGTGTACTGACTTCTTTAGACATTAAATTGTATCTATTTCTTCTTAATCCAATAAAAGACTCGCCTCTCAATTTAACTTCCAGTTCTTCATAGTTATTGCTACATACAAAATGTATTTTTCTCTTATGTCAGAACAAAACACCCATCTTTCCAAAAGCAAAAACATATGAGTGGCAATGCAGTTACAAAGACTGCTGCAAGGATTAATTCTGGCACAGCTCTTCTCAAACTTCTATTCATGAGGACACAGTGGGAAATAAAATTAGCAAAGTCAGCATAAATAGACTTGATGATTGATCTATGACCACTCATGTCTAGCTCAGATTAAATCAATACAGTTAGAGCAGAGATGAACTGTCTGTGTCTACCTAGGTTTGAGGCAGGTCTCGCGGACTCTGATAATGTCATTCTTCAAGCCTAAAATATCTCTTAGACTAACTCTTATATCCCAGTCAAAAAGAGAACTCCAGAATACTGAATAACTGTAAAGAAATGGTTCTTGTGGGCAACACTGAAGTATTGCAGTGATTTTTTAAAGCAATTGTAGAAGCATGGAATTTTCTCTTCATCTGTTATCTAACAGTGCTTCCACATTTTATCAAGAGTGGGCAAGGAGGTCAGATGAGGTACAAAGAGAGAACAAGCCTATTATTATTATGTATCTTCTTTGCAATTGTACTGATATTTATTTTAGTTGTTTTAGACCAAGACATGAACAGAGTCCTCTACCTGCAGCTGAAGAAGGCCTCAGGGTGGGAGAAGAGGTAAACTCAGAGCATCTCTGCCTCTTCTACTGTGCAGCAAGGACTGCCTGGGGTGGATGACTTACCATTTTTCCCATGTGAAAGTGCTGGCTACATTCTGCGTTAGCCAATAAGCCACCATCTATGCTGATTTGTCTTTGCCTTGGTCCAGCAACTGTATCCATGGCAGGCACAGATTGTGAGTTCTCTGCCAGTGACATGACTACATTTTCTGCTGTCAACAGTAGCACAATCTAGCACAGGACTTTGTGAAGCTGAAGGCCTTCACTTGGGATGCACTCCACTGGCTGCATAAGAAAAAGAAGGAGGAAGAAGAAAGAAAATGGGCCTGAACCAGATACAGCTCCATCCATGAAGATGTAGTGATACGGGCAACATAAATCAGCAGCAGTTGCCTTCTTGGGAGAACATTAACTTGTACCCCTGTTCCTATCATGATGCTTTGATCAATGAATCACAGGGCAAAGGTCGTGTATCTAGACAAAAGTCTGTTTTTCTTTTCATTCCTCTCTCTCCTCATCTCACAGTTCTCTTTTCCCCTTCATGAATTCTAAACACATGGATAAAATAGTGGTTATCATTAACTGGTTGTTTTGAGCTCCTGGTCTGTGAACTGCAAGGAGAAGGAGCTACAAACATAGACAATAAAAGGGCCAGCAGAGAAAAGTTAAGACATGGAGAAGAAAAAGTTCTAAAGGTTGACAAATAAGTATGCTTTCAAAAGGAGGGGATAATCCTAACATCTTACTCAGTGCAAAGTTTTTTCTAAGACCTGTCCTTCAGGGGGTCACAAATTCTTCCTCAATCAGCTCCTCAGCAGTGGAAGGAACTTCAGAAAAGGTGGCAGGAAACCTGGGCTGCAGCAGGACATTTCCCAGGCAGGTGCAAGAGAAAAAACTCCTTTTGGTACACAAATGTATACGATCTCTTTCAGAAGGCTGTGCTGAGGGTTAAGGAAATGTCAAAATTTAACTTATCTGCAATATTCTTTCATCCAGTCTAGGTAGCTACCCAGTGCCTTAGCTAGCCTTTTCATACAGTCACATTTTTGTAATATACTCTTCAGATTTACCCCCTATCTGCAGCGTGTGTGTTTATGCAAATCTGTGAATTGCTTCTGAGGAGTAAAATAGCCAAGAAAAACAACTCTGTTATCAGTAGTGTTACAACACTTACACATTCATATTTCCTTGAGAAAGGTGTAAGGATCTATATCAAAAGGAGATTATAAATTGCAAGGCTTCTGTAGCACATTTTGGCACTTCTGTAAATGCTCTAATCCATCTCATTACAGCTCCCTGTGCTGCAAATGTATACCCTAAGCCAACTGAGCAGCAGTGTGTACTCACTATTCCACCAAGATTTAACAAAGGGTTTCTGTGTCAAATCTGTTTCACGTCATTAATTTTCAAGGAAGGAGGAAGGAGAAATACAAATAGAGACCTACAAAATGAAATGCAGTGAACTACATCTCATTTTACACCTACTTTTGAAGTAAATATTTATTTAATACTTTAAATTTCCCCAAGGAACTGATGGAACGATCAGAAATGTTCATTAAACCTAATCAACCTGAGCTCATGATCTTTCGACTGCAAAGAGGTCATAGTGATTAAAATAGAAATTTTGCAATGCATTTTTAAAGAAAAGCTGAGATATCATAATTTAGATTAGATTGATGACCTGTTGTCATATTTGGAATTGAAATGTTGTGCAAAAATGTACACCAATTTTCATTTGATGCCCTCTGTAACTTGGCATGCATTTGCTAATTTTTTCACCTCTCTATTTCTATATCATTAAAAGGATATAATATTTTGATGTAAGTCTTACTCTGTCATACTTTAGAATGCTCAGTTAAGCAGGTTGGTAGAGTGTTTTACAAGACAAATAGTAGTATGCATGTCTCCTGCTTAAATGGTATAAAAGTAATCAGTTTGTTTTTCTTACACTTTAAAAATTACTTCAAGTCATTGATGTTTAACCTTTCTAAGTAGATATTTTCTGGATAAACATTAGACAGTTGTCTTCCTGTATTCTTTCTTTATATTTTACCAGGTTTTATTTAAGCATTTTTAATGTTTCAGCTGTTTAAATCAGGGTTTTTCTTCAATGCAGAAGGCAAACAGATGTTGTATGAACAGTTCTTTAAAAGACAAGTGATAGTAGATGGAGGTTTTCAATAAAGTTCTAGAAGGATTTTTAATATTGAACTATTAAGAAAGAATACATTGAGCCTTCTCTTGCAGAATAATTAATTATTTGGAAGCATTTAATGAAATCTTTTTTTACTCAGTTTCACTGTATCATGAAATATAAAAATTTGAAACATGAATTTGTTTTTCTGGACTATATCTATGTGAAAAAACTAGCATACTTAAGAAGCTGTACTTATAACAAATATGATTGTAATGCACAAGGCATAAATCACTATGACAATCGCTCTGAGTAACTAGCTCTATTATGTACGGGAATATGCTGAATGCAACCTACTACTGAAAATTCTCCACTGTATAGCACTGACTCTAAGCACTGTCATCAGAGGCTGACTATTGACACTTGATTTTAGTCATAAAATTAAAATACAGTTTTTCTTGCAGCTTTGAAAAAGCTTTTCTTACTAAGACAACTCAATTATTCTTACAAGTCACCCATTGTCTTTCTTATCTTTAGCACAATTGTTTCTCTGTGTTATCTGCCTTCCAGAGCTATTTCTAAGTTTTGCTAAGGATTGCACTTTTTACTGGTCCTGTATCTGGCATACATACATACATATGAAATGTCATACTGAGTAACATTCAGCAAAGTCCACCATTCAAGCCAAAACATGATCAACTATCCCACGACTGGATATTAAAAAGCTGCAGATATTATAGAACAGATCTGGAGCTGATAAGAAAGGAAGAACTAAAAAGAGCTCCAAGCTTTTTTCAGCACACTATTGTGATAGGTGCACTTGACTACCCCTAAACAAACTAGCAGTGGTGTGGTATAGATTCCAAAGGAGGTAAAGGTCTGAACCATTGCTGGACGACAAACTCCTGAGAAATCCACAAAGGAGCACTGATACAGAGAAAGTTGTGGAGATAAGGAGTCTGGTGCATACCTTGCTCATTGTATGCAATTTGATTACAAGCCAACCACTCTATCCCATGGATATGACAGCTTAAGTGAGCCCTCTTTGAGCTGTCCCTGCATGGCAGTATGGCTGTTTGGTGGTGATCTCCCCTTGAACAGGGACGCCTCTCAAGGTTAAGTGATATTAGTTGTTTAGTTTAATTAAGTAAGTTTTAAATAGAATGAATCACTTAGAATTATAACGTTGCGTAATTTGGTATGCTGTTTGCTTAGCTTTACTTACTTATTGTCTAGATTTGCAGAAGCCATAGACCATAACCTGTAAACTTTCACTTAGACTAACTGAAAATACTTAAGTAAAACAAAGCCTTCAGACCTAAACCAAACCAGGAGATAACAGCCTGTCTAAAGACAGAGAAAGGATCCAATGAGGTACGAGAAGATCCCAGATCCAAATATGACCATTGAACCAAACACGTGAGGTGCAGGTTGAATAGGACAAAGTTGCCCAGGAATTTCTTTGTCGAGTTGGCCCCTCCCTGGAAGCATCTGTTCTGAGCTGATCCTGCTGCTGTAGTACCAAATTGTTTTTATACACTTGATAACGGAAATTCTGCTTTAGGAAACCTTGAAGAGTTCAAAGAGTTCAAACTTTGGAGCAAACACCAGAGAGGCAAAGAGATCCCTTATTGTATCAGATACTAGGAAAGTGAATAAGGAATAACCATGTTGAAACTTTGAAATCTTACCTAAGTAATATAAAGGATTCAGTATGCACATATGATTCTTTAGAGGTAAACTGTTGACCAAGTCTGAGACTAAGTCTGGGTCCAGTTACTCCTAGACTCTTCTCTGAGAAGGAGTTTGAAAAGCAAGTGGGTCCATTCTGCACCTTGTGACTCAATGGCTCTCTGATCTCCAAATTCTAACTCAGTTTTCCTTTATATGTTTCCTCCATGCAGTAAGTAACAGAGTGAGCTTTGCCATCTGTTAAGTCACTTTTGCTAATACCTTTGATAATATTTCTTTAAGTGATAAAACCACTCCTCAGGATTCATGACAACTGTTCATCAGAGACAAAATGTAGTGTTTTAAGTAGCTGTGAAAGCTAGGAAGAAGCATTGTGAGACATGCCTTTGACAGGGCCTTTTTTTCACTGCTTTTGTCTGAGACCAGTTCCAGGAAAGTTCATGATGGTTTGCTGAGAAAAGTATTGCAGTTTTCTCTCCTATAGAGACCTTCAGGCAAAAAGCCTCTCCACTAATTAGGGATTCAGGAACTTTCAGAAAGATGTATTGAATTTTCCTAAGTAAAGTATCCTGTATGTGCATTAAATCCATAAACATCACGGAGGTAATAATGTTTGGCAACACTTCAAAAGTTCATCAACAATTCCTATCATTTGAGATTTTTAAGTTCTGTGTAACATATTCTTTATGATTGTTTTTATGTCTATCTGCTCTCTTAATAGCGGGTATGAAAAACTGGTTTCAAAACACGTGACATCAATAATAATAATAGTAATAACAATAATAATAATATATTGACTACACAAAAGAGTTAGCTGAACTAGAATGGTTAGTGAATTAAAAAAAAAAATATCCTAAGAATCTCACATTTGATATTTATAAATGCATTGAAAATTCAAAGGTTTAGTTCAGATGAGACCTCATTCCACTGTGTTCTTCCATGACCTTTTCATTTGCACATAAAAATTATTTTCCCCTCATCTTTCAAAGTTTACTATGGTCACTAAGAAGATGCACAGTGAAGGTCTTACAGACCTCCACAGTAAAAGCACCTTCCTGCAGATATTACCCTGATAATGTTAAGAAGCCTCTTTTTTCTAATTCCCAATAAACACAGATATCTATGTCACTCTCACAGTAAATGTGATGATGTCCCTTCCCACAAGCTGTATTTCCAGTAACACAGCTCAAGTGATAATCAGCAGTGGTAGTAATGGATTAATCTAGAAGTGGATTCAGGAGGAACAAATAACAACACAATAGCCACAGGCTAGTTTAAACAACTTGCCCATCTAACCACTCTTCTGGTCAATGTCTGACTCTGGTCAAATTTGAAAGAACCTAATGATTGTAGTCAGTATGTAAGCATGACTAGAAGACTATCATCATGCTCTTTAATTGAAAGCCCAGCTGCAATTAAGAGCTCAGCTGCACAGCAGTGGGCTGCAATCCAGGATCTTCCCTTGATACATCTCAAGGTTACTCCTTGATGTTGGGAGTATCCTGGCTGCAACAGATTATTGGTAAATCAATAATAACATGCTAAACTTTGAAATCCTAACTAAGTGACATATAGGATTGATTTTTCACATATAAGCCTTTAGGCATAGATCATTGACCAAGTCTGGATCCAGTCACATCTAAATGTCCCTTTGAGGAGTTCAGAATGCAAGGGACACTTTTCTGAACCTCATGACAGGATCTCCCTGACAGTTTTGTTTGACTGTGTCCCCTATATAGTAAATAATCAAGTGTCCCTTGCCATTGAATCTTGTTAGACCACCCCCACATTGGTTATCAAATTTTGTTTTATATCAATAGGTCCAGCTGCTGCTCCCACAAATTACTTCACCATCAATTTTCAGCCTTTTTCAGTGATGAAGAGAAAGGTAACAAAATTTATAACTGAAACTGTTTTCCTCAACAAATTTGAGCTTTTCTCAACTTCAGCTTTAGGAAAGAGGAAGATAGATAACCAATAGGCGTCTATCTTAGTAACTCAGTCAAATAAAAGCAAGATTTTTAATCAGAATCAAAAAGAGCATGTTTATCTGTAAAATCAATCATTATAAATTTAAAGAAGCTAACTTAGCCTAATTGGGATAATTCAGAGGAAAACTAGCGCAGTGGAGAAATATTTTTCAGTACATTTCTTAAGAAAGAGATAATTTACTTTTACTCCCATTTGCCTAAAAATTTACCAATAAAGTCAGTCTGTGAATGTCAAAGGTAGTGGAAAATTTCCCACTCTTCACCTGACAGGCTTCTCTTTGAAAAAGAAATGTAGAGGTGTGCTAGGTTTCAAGTGCAAGGAATCAAGAAGTTGATATGAAGACATAAAACAGAATACCTTTCCAAAAGATCAAGCACATGTCATTTGGTTTGATGTGGGAAATACTGCATGAAGTTCTATAGCTTGTGTTCTGCCATAAGTCACATCAGATGATCATGAGGGTCCCTTTTATTCCCAAACAAGTGTGAATTTATTGTCACTATAACAAGGCTTCTTCACACAATTCAGGCAACATAAAATGCTTTTTAAATGTGCATAAATTACATTTACTCTCACTTAAAGGACACTTTATCCTGCCACAACTCTGTTAAAGACCTGTGATTTATGTTAAAAACCAGACCGTTAAATATTCTAGTTCTAGGTTCATAGATTTTATGTCCAGGAGGGACAGATAACATTCCCAATCGGAAATCCTACACAATACAAACGCTAGAATTTAATTCAAATAGTTATTCATTCAGATTTTATCAGGGAAATAATTTATACTTTGAAGATGCCTCCCAAGCTGAGATTCATTGAGATCAATCGAATTCACCGTACTTCTCATAGAGTTGCAGCAGCTACCTGCCTACAAACTTGAACCTTAGTTTCAAACTGAATTTAACCACTGTCCACTCAAAACCAGATAATTTTATCATGCATTACCAGCTTGATGAAATAGCTCTTTACCATCAAATACTTCTCTGTGCAGAGAACTACTGACTCTCTTCTTAACTATGTCCTTGATAAATCAAACGGATAATGCTGCTTTAGGATCTTGCATCTAATTCCACCAGATTTAGTGTTCCAGCACTATTGTAATCAGTATCTAACCAAAATCCAAGATTTAATGGACAGGAATGTGAAAAAAGAAAATGGTTTGTTCTCTGTTCAAAGTATCCTGCTTTTTCTTTTAATATCCATGCCAAGAACAGAAAAGATCATCCTGCAGAACGTATTCCACGTACTTAATTTCACTTTCAGGAGACCAGTTCAGTGCACTTCAAAGAGTAGATTAAGTAAATACTTTCTGTTTACATTTGTTTACATTTTGAGTGATATCACCCAATATAGTAGAATTATTGTCACAAAAACATCAAAAGGCAACTTATTTTTAAAGCACTGAGCGTAGACAAATTGCTTAGTAAGACAGTGTGAGCCCATGTTCTGATTGGTTTTGTTACCTCAGATCACATTTCAGAAATGTTGGGAAAATTGTTCTGCCCTGCACCACTGGAAGTGTTAGAAATATCCTTGAAGGATTGATTTTTACTGGGACTAAATGAAAAAGACAGAGTGGCACCAGATAAAGCAATTGAGACAGCCACAGCCAAAGTGAAAGAAAAAATTAAGCAAGTAAAATTTCATAAATCCCCTGGCAAGGAAGAAAAATTCTGCTGGCACAGCTGGTTTTGGTTTTTGTTTTTTTGTTTTTTTTTTTATTAAAAGAAATTTGTTCTCTGGTTCCATATCCTGCACATATCTGTAAGAACGATAACAGTATCAGTTCTCTCCAGTCTATGCTGGAGACATCAGCCACTTCAAGACACATCACTGAAAGAAAGAATCTCATGAATTACATCTCACAAAGACCAAGTGTACTATTACAGCATAAATCTACATGTTTTTACTGGAGTACTGGTGGCAAATCAGGCTGCAAAGATCCTCAATTATGAAATGTTTTTGGGAAACATTGATTTCACATTGTTCACCACCATCTGTCAGAGTTGCAATGGATATCATCTAAAGCAGCTGCTGTCTTTTCCATTTCAGGCTCAGAGTATCAGAGTATATTAAGAAGTCTAGAGATGTGCATTGTCTTGGCACTGAAAATGAAGAATTTAACTTGTGTATTTGATACTTAAGTTTTTGAACCATTCCATACACAATGTTAATGCACAAGTGCTGTCTACTGCAAATGACACAACCAATGGAAATTTATGAATACGTACAGAGGAACTTGAAAAGAGGGGAACACTTTCAGATTAAAACATATGCCTTCACTTGCTGACAAATTCTTGTGATTTGAAGTACTCTGAGTAAGTTGGTAAACTGTTGCAAACTGATGCAATTCAAGTTTTGAAGTAACTTTGCATAATAAATTAACAAACATTCCTCACTCCCTTCAGACACTTTAGTTAAGAGACTGTGTCTTCCTGGGCTTTCCACTGAAGCAACTTTATGTGAGAAAACCTACCTTAGATACCACTGTGATGTCCACAGCATAAGATTTTTGGTAGATAATGATAAAAATTGGCAAAGATAAGGACAAGGCTCACAGAGATTGCTTGCATTTAGGCCAGAAAACAAATGTAAATTAAAAAAAGCAGCAAGAAAATGCTACAGAACAAAAGTAAAAACTCCAAGTAGATTGTTATGAAACCTGAGTTACCCATACTTTTTCTGTATTATTTACACCTGGTTATTTATTTGCAGTAAAATTTTAACTAAGCTATTTTTTAACAATATGCTGAGCCTCCCCAAAGCATAAACCCAGCTGAAACATGCTGCTCCTGAGTGTCTACAGATGCGCTCCTGCACACTAGGCACAGCAATATCTCTACATGGTGAAGGTCCTGTGTGTTTTCATTGTTAGAAAATTGTGCTTTGACCAGGTGATGTTAATTAAACGATGCTCTTCTAACAACCATAAGCATTTTGGAAACTCATAGACAAAATGAGGATCATAAAAAAGATGCTATTATTTCTTTCTCCGGGGAAATTAAACTTGTAGTAGGAAGTCCATGAGGGGATCCTGTTAAAGATGATTACTTTAAAATATTGCTGTTTCTGTGGTTTGTACAATGCAGTGAATATAAACAGTGCAGTCTAATTGAAATTTACACTTAAGGAACAGGTAAGATACTTTTCTTTTCTTTGATGGTTTGTACCAGTCACAGAGAACTCTACAATAATCCAGGTAAACTGCTCTAAGGGATTTAGAAGCTAGCAAAGCAATGATCCACAGTCATAGGTGATTGATTATTTTTTAATCTTACCTTTACACTGAGGAAAAAAATGTTGTTACACACAAAAGTAGCAAGTAATTATCACTGACTGGTTTAAATTGACATTCATATTGCCAGATAAACTGAAGTGACCACTGACCTGGAGTCTGATTAGATATGTATGTTAAATTGCCTGACTTTAAATCACTGTATAGACACAGTAGTTTAACACTATGATTATTTGTAAGCAAGTCAGTAATGTTCTTACAGACAGAAGTCTCTGACTTTACAGTACTTACAATGACCTTTTAATCCAAGGGTCAGAACTGCATCTTGCTTTCTCTCACTGACTTCTCACATTACACTAGAGAAGCACTTACAGCAGTCTACCTGCCATGTCTGAGCTGGTTTTAATGAGACAAGAGTATAGACAAGCAACATATCGCTCAAGGAATGCAAATATTATCTGTTAAAAGAAAATCACAGAGATTTCCACTATTGCTCATTTGAAACATTCTGTTGAACTATTTTGTCTTCCTATTAATCTAGTTAAAGTGGAATTTGTCAGAGTTGCTGTAACAGAAATAGCCTCAAAAAGGATTTGTATTACCAAGTCAGATAAATAGAGAAAAAAGTAGCAGCAGGGAGAGTCATGGGAGACCACTGTTAGAACTGAATACATAGAAGCTTATTTGCTTTCTGCAGTATTTCCTTTTTTCTAGCTTCCTGATGGTATCAGCAACACAAGGGATAAAGAGATTCAAATTACGCAGAGAAGACAGGGAACTCAATTGCAGAGTATCTGCAAAGGCAGCAGGAAACACAAAGCAGATTGCTTTATCCTTTCACTCTCAAATTGCTGAGCAGGCAGACTATCAAGTCTGTTTTACACTAGTTTCAGATTATACAAAAAAAGAGGTGTGATTATTGTGAAGATGGTGATAATGATGGTAATAATAATAATAACAATAATGATATAATAGTGACATAACTGTAGAGGGAAAAACAAATTAGGAAAATACAAGGTAGACTTTTAGTTGAACTCATCACTTTCCTGAAGGTCCACATTTAGTTTATCGGCAAGCACAGTGCTCTTTCAAGGATTATGATACTACTATCACAATTGCAAACACTCATACACGATAGTCTTATACCAATAACACAAGTGCATAAAAAGATAAACACTCTTTAAAATTTTTAAGCACTTTGATAAGAAATATCTGAAGTGAAATGACAATGACAGATCTGTTTGAATCTGGTTCTTCTGCGAGTATAAACAGAGGCTAAAATACAGAGGCAACAACAGTATTGTATATTGTATAAAACTATTTAGGACCAACAGGAAATAATATACCACCAACAGTTTGAATAAATCTGAATATTAGGTTGAAAATTTTCATGCCAATCTGTTCACTTTGTTATTAGCTTTCTATGCAAATATTTTCTCATATCCTCTTAAAATAGTGTCACATGTTCCACATTACTCATGTCTCTGCTGTGAGGTGATGACATATTCCAGCAGGCTGCAAGACCCCAAGGTTAAGAAAAGAGATGTACAAAACACAAAACTGAATCATAACAGAGTTTTTATGAGCTCAAATCAACTCTACTGGTTTTAGCACAGCTGAGGATACAGACTGTCGTTCTGGGTGACAGGAATGATCCTGCCAAGTGCCTGCTCCCTTCAGATCACCATGCCAAATTTCTTGACTAACTGTAGAAGGACAGAGAATATATTGATTGATCTTTCCCTAGTCTATCCTCCTGGCATCCATCAGTCACTGTCTTAGGGTCTGCCTGGTCTGCAGAGTACGCAGGCACATCAACCATATTTGACAGCTATAGACAGATTTCTCCTTCATCAGCATGCTTAATCCCTTTTTGAGTCTATTTGTAGTTCACTTTCCTGTCACACTTCATTAGGTTTGCATGGCAAGTTTTTGGTTGCAGGGGGACTACAAAGGTGGCTTCTGTGAGAAGCTCCTCCATGTCCAATAGATGGAATGCCAACTGTCTCCAAGATAGAACTGTTGCTCCCAAGGCTGAGCCCATCAGCAAAGGTAAATAAGGCCTCTGAAAGAACAGGTTTAAGAAGGGGAATAGAACAGCTGTGCAACAGAAGCTGAGAGAGAGTATTGAGAACATGTGAGAGCAACAGCTCTGCAGACACCAAGGTCATTGAAGAACAAGTGGGACGAAGTGTCCAGGGATTCCCATACAGCCCTTAGGGCAGCCCATGGTGAGGCTGTGCCCCTGTAGCCATGGAGGCCACAGGGGAGCAGAGACACAACTGGAATGGATGAATGCCTCAGAAAATATCAATTTACAGCTGTTGTATAAAGCACTCTTGTAAGAAAATGCCCAAGTAAAGAAACTCAAACCTAAGTCTTTATTCCAGGATCCATCTTTGTAGTGGAAAAACTAATGAAAAATAAAATCCTCGGTTTGTTTTTAGGAGAAAATATTTTAAAAGAAGGAACCATTGAGCACTTCCAGATTTCTTTTAAAGGAGTTGGAAAACTACTTCTAACGTCTACAAAATGTCTTTGAAAGTCACAGCAAGGAAAATTTCCTAGTAAATTACACTTGAGACCCTGTGAGACTTTTCAACTACATTAAAACAAACAAATACTCAAAACATTGTGTTTAGATGATGGCCATCAACTATGCCTGTATCTCCTGGGAATGAAACTGTTCTGTATATATACATGTTTATACACAAACATTCTCTTGACTGTTGTACCAAAATACGAAGTAGAAAATAGAATTTACACAGGTGTGGAATTTAGCAGGACAAACTGTTATTATTTTTTCCATAAATTCAGCTGATCTGAGCTTATGAGTTTTTTATTTTTACTACTTCTTTGTACCAAACTATTGAAAAAAAAACCACACTAAAAGGAAAACTCACACTTCAAGCAGGAGAGAGTGATGATATGGTACATTGCAAAGGACAAGGCAGTTATTTTTCACTGGCTGATTAAAATGGCTTTACAAAGGAAAATATGAGCAAACCTTATTTTTTTTTGAAGGCTTTTATTCTTTAAAAGATACCAATGAAGCCAAATCCTTGGCTAGCTGTGGGGCAAGAGGCAATAAGACACAGATGGCCCAAATTTTTGTTAGCAGGATTTGAGAGGAAGCCTCTCCCTCTTATTTATTTATAAAGGAGAGGCAAATGTGAAGATCTATATTCATCACTGCTTCCTGAGTGACGCCACATCAGTTAAAATTGTGCACATGTTAAAAGGCAACATAAAAACTTCATTTTAAAAAAGCAAGAGCCCATTCAAAGCCATAAAGGACAATGGATGCCACATTAAAGAGCCGCTATAAAAGCAAGAATATAGCAAGCATACTCTCTTTGAAAACAAAATGACAATGGAAGCTTTTTTATTCCTCCTTTATACAATTGTCTTCAGAGTAAGCAAAACATGACCATGGTAATTTTGTTTTCTGGGCTGGAAAGGGTTTCTAGCAAGTATTTCTCAGTCTCCTCTGTGTTGCAATTTTCCTAAAAATAATTATTATGCAAAGAAAGTTATCATAGACAATTTAATACGTTAAGGAGCTCCCAAGGAAGCTGTGTGTCAAATCATGTAATTTCTTTCTCCCTTCAGATATATGATCAGTACATGATCAATGCAGAATGCATATTCACAAAAAACATGAAATAATTTTAAAAGAGGTACTTGTCTTTAAAACAGGCCTTTAATAGATTATTGTACGTTTCAGAGTCGAAAAATGTTTGGGAGTCGCAGTCTAAACATGTTATGTTTAGATAGATTTTAAGATATGTTTCTAAGATATTGTTAGGTGTTTCTAAGTTTGTGAAAAAAACTAAGTTGTACTGTATTGCTCCCCATTGTCTTATCTTATTCATTTGAACAGCTAAACAAAACTGTTGCCAGTAGGGATGAGCAGGGAGAACCTTATCCACATCTAGTCATGAAGAAGATGTAAACACTCCAGAGTGAAGATCTAGGTGAATCAGGGTCTCATGTTGTCAACCTCATAGGAATTCCTCTGCAAAACTGTCCTTTCACTTTGCTTTTTTAATGCAATATATAAACCCCAAAAACATTTGAAATGTTGTTGTTTTTAAATATCAACAATAGATTGGAAATTGAGGGTGAATTTTTTTTTGCATCAGGTGTGTATATGAAGATACTCTTCTAAACACAGTCTTGGAAGCTGTACCAGTCTTACTTTCCCCTTCACGTAACATTAACTGAAGCATACCTTGAACAAAATATAAAGATTTATGAAAGATATTAACTTATATTCAAAGTGGCACAAAAACTAGCTAGGAAGGTAGCAGCTAACATAATCACAGTGGACCAAGGTTGTTATGCTTCAGACCTGAGTGCATAAGGTTTCTTGAGAGCTACTGGAACAGCTGTTCCAGGCCCATGCCACCATATATGTAAAGTCCAGAAGGGCTGAGAGGAACAAGGAGAACATAGCTGTAGTAACCATGCTTACCCTGAAATGATGATGGGCTGAATGTCACCCAAGTGAACACCTGAAGTTGTCAGGGATCAGCAATCTATAAGTTTCACTAGTCACTGGCACACATTGTGGGAGATGATGATGTGATTGCATCCCTTTGTGCCATTTCTGGATCATCAGTGCTGTCATACACATTTGCAACAAGGGTAACTTCCATGTATGGACAGCCCCATGGGTGACCCAACTGGCTACAGAAGGTGCTGAAGGTGAGGGCTGAAGGATACTGGGGACATTCTCACTGAGTGAGGACCACTCAGCTCTCTGTCAAATGAACACACAAAGCCTGTGGTGTACTGTAAGAGCAGGGAGAGTTTGAGTATGCAGTCTGCTGCTGGATGGAGCCACAGACAAGCTGGACATTGTTTTTTTAAGAATAGAGTCTTTGAGTCACAATGAAGATGTGTTCATCAAGGCTGAAGTCAAAAGATGGTAAGAAGAGCTAAACTCTCCCTACATCACAGTAATGGACGTTCCCTGCAGTCCATTTTCTGATTAACAACATCATCATCACATGGGATACGGATCAGACCTTTTGAGGCCAGCCACAAAAGCCTGCAGCTCAATCTATGCTGTAAGCACTGTCATTTGAAAATGAGTCTTAAAGACATTTTTTAAAAAAAGAGGGAAGGGGTAGTTTAAACCCATTCTCAGCAACAGATTTGCATCCCATTGATGTGATCCAGGAATTGTATACCCCTGGCTCAGTGGACAACTTTGCCTCCCTGAGCCAAGGAGCCTCCATTTCTGTCACTCCCTCACTCCCTCACCCTATGCTCCCTCACTCTGCTCCTCAAACCAGCAGCATGATCTCTGAGTAAAGCAAAGTAGGGGAAAATGACTATTTTTCTTCTCTCTACGAATTTCCTGTGTATCTGTAGTACTGCCTGAGCTCTTTTTCTGCTGGAGGTGGGATATTGACAGTGATGAAAGGAAGTTTTATTTAGCTCAGATCATAAATCTTAGCTATGATCGATCTACTCATACATGTGCTTGGAGACCACCGGACCTCTGAACCACAGGTCAGTACAGAATTGACATGCAGCTGTCAGGAAACTCTCAGGAATGCCCAAATTATTTCATGGAGGATTATGTAGTTTCACTCCTGTGCTCAGTGCAGCTGAGCTGGCAAACCTTTCTCTAAAACTCAAAACTTTGAAGCAGCACTATAAGCATTGGTTTTGTGCCAGCCAATTCAAGCTTACCTTGCAACTAAGAATCTGGCACATGAAACAGTGCCTTAGGAGATTATAATAGAATCATAGAGTCATAGGGGTTGGAAGGGACCTTTAGAGATCATCTAGTCCAACTCCCCTGCAGAAGCAGGTTCACCTAGATCAGGTCACATATGAACGTGTCCAAGTGGGTTTTGAAAACCTCCAAGAAAGGAGACTCCACACTCTCCCTGGGCAGCCTCCATAATCCAACAATTAGAACTCCATTAGAACTCCTTAATCCAACAATTAGGTAGGCTCAGAGATTAATAAACAACAATTATATATTATTATATTATTTTATCTATATATATATATAGTGCGATATATAGAGCATTTTGTACAGCTGAGGACATATCAGAGACCTATAGTAAGGCAGAGACGGCAGGGAATTAGAGATGCTAACAAATTCTATTTCATACAACCCAAACCAGGTCTCAGCTAATACTGAGACATTTATTCAATTTACCATTTAAGAACTTCATTGGTGGATTCAAGCAAGAAACTGCCAACAACCCCAGTTATATAGAAAAGCATGTGTTTTCACCAACACCTATTTCACAGTGAGGCAAAAAGTAACCTACAGATATCTTTTCTTGGAACAGTGTAAAGAACTGATTGAATTAACGGCAAGTATCAATAAGGGAACCAAAGTATTTTAAAGATTAATATAAGTGTGTATTCTAGAGAGGGGATTATCCAGCACAAAGCACTGCTGTACCCCAGCAGACAGTCTCCAAGGGTAAAGAGGTGTAACAGGAAAATTTCTACCCTTTACTCCAACATAACTGATAAACAAACTTACAACTGTTTCATGCTGGAAAGATTCTGCAAATACAAAAGTTGCCTTTTATATTTTTCAGTAACCTACATTGCCATGTAATTGCACAGAAGTTTTGAAAATTTGAGTTTTGAGAGTTTTCCCCACAGAAACTTTTTATTTGCTTAAAACTCCTATGGATATAGTTATTGTTCTAATCATTCCTTCATAAATGCTTAGAAGAGGAGAGAGTCTTCTCTTGAGAACACCCTGACTAACAGTTTGAGATTCAATACACTTTTTAATTATAGCTGTGGGCACTAGGGCAGCTTAAACAAACCCGAGAGTCAGAATAAAAGCTAGAGGGCTTTGCTAAAACATCTTGAAAAATCTTCAACATTAAAAATCATCACCAGTGTTTAAAAGTCATTCCACACAAAAATATATTTAACAATAAGTGATAGGAAAGACTGCATCTCAAATATACATCAAAAGTTCTGCACTCAGAAAGTAACATAGGCTACTACTGAAAAAGCTAAGAATTAAATTACTTACACTAATTAGAACATTTATCAGATTGTTTACTGTTTTTTTATGAAGATACTTACTTGAACAATTATAGATAAATAATAATTCTTAGGAATGTAGAAATTATGATATAAAATAAGCCAAAACCTGATGTCTTCCAAATACCTGTAACATCTGAGACAGGTACCAATCAATAGAGGCATAAGGCTGGCAGGTGTAGATTTAACAAGAAGGCTTATGGTCCTAAAAAAATGCGTAAAGACATTTAATATCTATAGATTCTGTTTAGTCATCAAAATTCTAAGAATAGTTGCACCTATTTCTATATAGGTTAACTATTGACATAACAGGTTTATCCAAGTGAAATTTGGTTTTATTATTGGTTTAACTGAGAAAATGATCTATTGATAAGCATTAATAAAAAACTCCACCCTTTAATTTAATGGCTGCTTAGCACAAATAAAGAGAAAAATCTATATGGAAGCCAATCTATTACCTAAACAAAAATCGCTAAATGACTTCAGTGAGTAACAAGAAAAAAAGATAATGTTTTGCTGTAGCAGCCTGATTCCACATTGTGAGCCCTCTGATTTCTAGATGTTACCACCTTGACTCAGCTATTCTGTCCTGTCCCCTAAGCTCAGATTTGCAACCAGTCTTTCCTAAACTATCACTCAGAAATTCCCAATAGATTTGGGATTGAGGGGTTGGACTTGATGATCTCTAGAGGTCCCTTCCAACCCTACCATTCTATGATTCTATGATTTCTGTGTTGGCAATGCCAAATTTGAGAAGGGATGAACTTCAATCTGCATACCAAGAATCTTGCTATGCTTGTTTTCACATTTCTCAAAATAAAGTCAATAAGTTGTTTAATAAGTTTAATAATTTCAGTTTTAGTGACACCAGGATTTTTTTCTCTCTTTGTTGCTGGATGCAGAAGAGTTCATTTAACAGCTTTTATTGCCTCTTGCAAAGAGCTAAGGATTGGGAGTACAGATGTCTTCTTGTGTACATCTTGGTTTCCCTGCTCCTTCTTGTGATTCATTCTAGGAAATGAAGGAACCCTGTTCAGCTTTGACATTTAATCTCTTACTATTTTTGATCTCCTCATCTTTTTTTTCTGTAGGAAAAGGATATTGTTTTACCAGACTGAAGGATCGACAGTTTGACTTTATGGTTCCTATGACTACCTTTGAAAAATCCCAGGTGAGGGACCACACTAAAAATAGAAAGCCCCAGTAACGCTTGCAGCTCCAGTAGACTGAGATGTGTTCCTCTGTCCACACTGCAGAAAGCCGAGACGATCCTAGCACCAAAGAGAAAAACAGTACTTTGTGTATTCAAGGGTTTATCAGTGTTCACACAACATCAAACTTCTCAAAAATCACTCATCACTAGTGTGATGATTTCTATGGTATCCTGAGGAAACTGTAGAAATGTGCTCACAGATACTGTTTCTTGATGCTTATTGAAACTTGGATTTTGTTAGGCTACTATTCTCTTAAAATAGAGTGAATTCCTGAGGTAACACAATACATTCATGTTCTGACGTGCCTGAGTCTTTACTCTCACTTGAAAAACAAGTGTATTTTCAACAGTAGGCTGAAAAAACCAAATTTGTTCTTCACAGAAAGTTTTCTAAGTCATTTCATACAGTATAACAAAAATGTTCCACTTTTAAACAGCATTATCCTGCAGTCAATTAATGAACAAATCTATGAATGTTCTCAGTCAAATCAAGCATTTAAATCAACTACAATGATTACTAAGGCATTGCAGTAAATGTACCTTTGTGAAACGTGATTTCTAGTATCTGTAATGAATAAGCAGGATGATAACTCTCCTCTCCCTTTACTGCACAGAGGAGAGGAAAAAAATCAAGCAAAACAGCTTGATTGTATGACAAATGGATTAGTTCCATTATATTTCTCTTGTTAAATGTTTTGATACAACCAACTTATAATTCAATTGGATTGTTTGCACTGAGGTCTACTGCCTGAAAGCAATGAAGATATGGAAACACTTTTGAAGTTTAATTAAAATGGGAAATAACATAGTATTTTCTCAGTTTTCTCTCCCTATGTGAGAAAGAAGACAAATAGATGAGCCTGAGAAAAAATCATGGTCAGTGTTTTTGGTAGCCATAATAAAATATCTAACATTCAAGACTTACTTGAAAGTAATTTGTGCCTGTATTGCTTTTCAAATGATACCATCAACTTTGCATATAGATTAAAATATGTATGCTCTCAGAGTATTGATCTGAGAAGGCAATCAATATATTTCAAATTAGTATTCTGTGACTGAATCATACGACCATATTCCGCCTTCAGATCGCAGTGAATATATATACTAGTTGAAAATATAACAGTAAATTATCTTTATAACTTTCCATTCACCTAAGGAAATATTTTAGGTCAGAACTGGATCTAATGTTATTTTGGAAGAGTGAAACTTAATACAATATTTTCAGTGTGTCCTGTAGTTGGAAAATGTAGGAATTTGTCACAACAGCATTAAGAAAGGATAACACATTCAATGTAGAGGTTTTTACTGAAGAATTTCAGATGAAAAAGTTCCTTTGATCTACTGAAGAACTCAAAAAAAAAAATCTAAATGACCAATGTTCAGAACTGAATAGAACAAACTCATGAATGAATCTAACATGATAGAACAGTGTAGACTAGAAAATGTGGGGGAAAAAAATAATGTATTTCTTGAAAGATAGAGGGATACGCTTTAGAGCTTTACAGCTGGTGTACTGGAAGGGTTATACGTAATTCTCTTCAGAAATAATGTATTGCTCCTGTTTTAATTTACTGTGTAACAAGCTGGAGTTTCTTGGTACTCTTGTGATTTCTGACACCATCTTTGTCATTTACAGAAGAAAAGTATGTAAGACACAAGCCCTTTGGAACACAAACTATCTGTGTATGTGGTTCTGTAACATAATTTCCAACATATAAGCCTACTTTCTGATGTATTTGGAGTCTATTCCCAATGTATTGCATTGTTCCAATATGCTATAGCATTGCAATGAAACAGGTGTGGAGAGTGATTTTCCCAAACAAGTCTTAGCTATGTGATGCTGGATTTGGACATTGTTGCAAGACAGTTTTACATATGAACATCCCACTTTTTTGAACCTAACATTTTTTATCCAAAATCCCTCAGCCCCCTACTGTCATATTGCTATAAAGGTTATAGCAACATACAGTGAAATGAGGAAGAATCTGAAAATGTACATGCATGACTTGATAGAGCCAGCCATGGTTATACATTCATTGCTCTATGTGGTGCTCAGGGCCTTTGAAGCCAAAAGCAGAGGCTAGTTAGGCTAGATAACAATATCTGAATAGAAGTAACCTACAAAGGTGCTTTTTATTACTCTTTGAGCTGTTAGAGTCTTAAGGGGGTCTAATAGCCTGCTCTGTAGGGGAAGGAACTCACTCACATATATAAGTACTGGACTCTCAGATGTGCAGAAAAAGGAGCTCAACTTTTAGTTAAGTACACATCTCAGGAGGGATTTAAAATCTTAAAATAGGGTATTTGTTATGCCAGAGGTGTAATAGAAAAAGTACAAAACATTCCCAATGAAGACAGATGAAAAGACTTAATTTGAACAGAGAACCAAAGTTATTCTTGAACCTTCTGTTGGTTCAAGGATAAGCTTTAGCCCAGTCATTGCTAGACTTCTAATGCTCAGATTTCTGCTCTAAAACAGACTGTACTTGTACCCCTTCTCAATAAGAATAAAACTCAGCTGCCAGCCTGGAACAAAAAGATAAGAACTTTCTACTTTTCTCAGCATTTTCACAAAACACCAGTGTAGTTTTGTGCTGACCATTTGGCATTTCTGATAGGCAGCTTAAGAAGGCTCTTTCTCAGACTTTTGAGCAGTGCTAGCAAATACCAATAACTAAGGCATGCTTAAAAATGGTTTACAGACATTCAGAGACTTAAGCCATTTGCTTTTAATACTGAGAGAAGAATGCACTTTCATTTCTGTGCCTTCTGACATGAACAAGAACGCAAAGAGTCTCAGCTCCATTAACCTCCTATGATCAATTGTCAAACTCTCAGGTTTTGTTTGCATTATAACTGCATCCAAGGACAGTAAGTTGTCAAGAACAATGTCAATAGGTAGAAAGAAATAGCCTGGGAATAATAAGTTTAGTGTAACCTAGTTACAATGCAGCTCTCTGTAGTAGCTTACATAGTAGGTGCAGTGTAGATGTAGTTCCCTGGCTGTGTTGTCCAAACTCAAGTGAATACTATGGACTATAGACACCTAGTTAAGTCCTATACCCTAAAGTGATGCTTTAGGGTCACTTCTTTCCCTAAGCACTGAAGACATCAGTTTTAGAAAAGCATCATTTAGATCTGAAAAGCTGGGACTAGTGGTGTGCTTAAATCAGGTGAATCGACTTCCAGTGCATGTTTCTGACCTACCTTATTTAAAAGATAGATTTTATAAAAGATAGATATCTTATTCATGTGTCTTAAGGAAACATAGTTTATTCAATTCTTACATTGAAGTAAAATTCTCTGTCTACATGGGATTAATAAGTACTTAAAAACTTTGCCCCAAAAAGCAAATCCTTATGGTGACAAAGAACAGGAATGAAGGAAAGAAAAAAAAAATAGTTAAGTGTAGTATCTGAGTGAGCACAATAAAACAGACTAGAAGACTAAGATTCAGTTCAAGATGAACACACCCAGCTCCACATCTAGGTGTTTCCAAGCACATGAAGGGGATGAACTTTGGTGAATGAAGATTCACCCAATACAAGAGTGCTTCTCCTAGCTCCAAAGCAGATACCCAGCCAGTTGAATCTCTCTCACACTGACTGTCAGATACTGTAGTCTTGAATTGAATCCCAGCTAGAGGATCATAGAATGGTAGGGTTTGAAGGGACCTCTAGAGATCATCAATGATAAAATTGTTCAGGCAAAATCTGCCAAACAGGTTCATGGAGGTCCCAGAATCTTTCAAATCCACACCAGTGCCTGAAATTGCTGTTTGGGTTAAAACCACAAATCAGTACACTGCTCACCAGTATTTAAGCTTTTTTCCTCCTTCCTCCTCACCCAGATACAAGAAGATAGGTTTACCTTTTCTTTGCTGCTAGAACTACACCTGCCCCCTTTTTTGTTTGTTTGTTTTGTTTCTAGAGACATATACATGTATCACAGACCCATAGAATGGTAAGGGTTGGAAGGGACCTCCAGAGATTACCTAGTCCAACCTCAATCAAGTTACAGAGGAATGTGTCCTGATCAATTTTGAAGCCTTCAGTGAAGGAGACCCCACAACTTCTCTGGGAAGCCTATACAAGTGTTCTATCACCCTCACAGATGCACAAAAATTGAGAAACTGATAATTCTCCTTACTATCATGAGCGAACCCTAAAGGAGTAACTTGTCTGCTATTAGATGCATTGAGTAAAACAGAAGCAGCTGCTCAGTCTCTGGAGGTGAAAAGGACATGGGTCCTTTCACATTATTTCCATGTACTCATGACATTAACTAAAAATACTATGTGAGTGTGAAGAAAATTTTCTCAGTGGAAGCAGGCTTTCTGTTTTTCTTTTCTCCCACTGACCTGTCATACAGACTTTACAAGACCAGCAAGACCAATGATGCTAAGGATGATCCCTCCTTTGCCCTGGAATACTGGGAGAGAAACCTAGAATTATGGCCCCATTCAGTGTCTCAAACACATAATGTGATGTATATCCATATCCTTTCTTATTCAAACTGAAGCATTTAGCTGCAGTAACAGCCTGCTTCCAGTTCTACTTTCTGAAAACTTTTTTTCATCAGACATTCAGACAGTTTTCCACCAGCAAGTTTGTGGTAAGAAAGAGGGAAAGGAAAAGAACAAAACAGTCTTCTCACTATAAATACAAAATTGTTCAAATGTGTGATATTAAAGTAACTTGAAGGTTCAAAATTCCATTTCCCTGGAGCTGCATTTTTATCTAGTCTTATCTGTTAATTCTGTTTCAAATGTTATATTTATTCACTGTCTCCTGACATCTGACCAGGTACTGCTGTACTGTAATGCTGTTGAGTGTCTGAAATATTCCACATGATTATCACTAGGCATTAATCACTGGACTGCTTTCTCATTTACTTCTCTGCCACCACCTTTTCTAATATTAGAATGCACTGAACAATTTCCTAATACCTACATATTTGTCAAGAAAGACCTTGTCACTGTGGAGGTAGCACAATCCAAGAAACACTGAGAAAGAGAACAGCATTTTCTAAACAATAGTAACTCCAAAAGTTGGGTTTTTACTATTTATGTTTTAATTTATTTCTTACATTTGAATTTAGTACATAGGACTCATCAAGAGTTTTGCTTGCATTTTCCTGGAGACCTCTGTCTTCCTGACAAGGATATTTGATTTTTTTAAAATATCTTTATGTCTTTTGTTGCTGTTCCTCTCTGCTACTCCTAACACGACTCCACACTTTTAACACTTACTAGGTGGAGAAGTGAGGCTGATAACCAAGTTGAAGAATCCCTAGATAGCCATATATTTAGGACTCAGAAATGGGTTTCATAGAGTAAGCACAGTTAAATGGAGTTTATTGACTTCTAATTCAGGCAATATAGAATTCACCTGTTCCTAATAGCTTGGGCTGGGAATATCAAACAGGCACATTTCCTAAGCATTTTTTCTGCCCTTGTCCTCTAACATCACACACTCATCCTGAAATAGCACCTATTTTATCTAGCTGTAGATTTCTTTTTTATTTTATAAACAACTTCTTCCAAATTTCCTGTTTTGTAGGCTTTTTTTTTTTTCCCCCTTAACAGTTTTATCCTGTATTTACTATTCATTTCTGATGGCACCGGCATTATTTTTTTTTCCCCATACTTTGTGCTCTTTGATCTCTGCTTTGTTTGATTTCCTGCACTACTCTTCTCTAAAAAGTCTCTCTTTTTTTTGGGCTTCAGTAAGCACTACCTCTCACACATACCCTCTTAGGTTCCTAAATTACCTTTCCTTGCCCATACCTTTTCCAAGGGCTTTCCTCTCCTCCATGCTCCCCTCATTTATGCCGTCTACACTGAAACAAAGCTCAGACTAACATCCAGAAGATCTCATCCTCTAGCAATGCCATGGGTGGGGGACTCTCTTCTCCAAAGCAAAAATCAGATAAGAAGTTCTCCTCCTAAGAGACTGTTTAAGTAGTGAACAATACTGCTAGAAATGAATTTACAGTACATTTTCTACTTTGACTAACACCCACCTGTGTCAGATACTTATCTTTGGAGAGGATGAATCATCCCCTGGAGAGCCTTTTTGCTCTCTGCTGCCTGTAGGTGGGAAACCAGATGATTAGCTTAGAATAGCTGCCTTGCAGAAGCAAAGTTAAAAAACAGCATGCAAACCCCAACCAGTGCCAGAGGTTAGAAGTTTCTTGCTCGAGATGAAGCTCATCACTTTGTTCTTAGGCAATTCAAGAGCTACTGTTAGTCTCACAGGTCATAATCATCGTATAAGGATGAGAAGAATTGCCCTCTGAAGGAGTGTTGTATTTGGCTACAGAAGAAGGGTAAGATGCTTAGCTTAGCTTTGTAAGACTAATGTTTAAACACCTGGGCTGGACAGGGTATAAATGTTGAAATGGGTATGTTACCACATAGTATGTGCAAGGACGAAAATACGAGTAGCAATTCCACATTATATCGCATAGCCAAAGTGCTGTTGAATTGGAATACTACAGGTTCCCCTGAGGGTTTCACTGGCAGCACAGTGTTTTTATTTTGGCACTAGCATTTGACCAATCTTAAACACAGGCAGCTCCAGAGTCAGCATGATCTCTTTAGAGCTCTCAACCAGTTTACTATAAGTTTGCTTGTATTACCTATTTGAAAGGTTCAGGATTTATCAAAATTCAAACAATGACGACACAACCAATCCCTTAATGAAAGGGATAAAGTTTATTCCTTTTTTTTTTTTTTTTTTTTTTTTGCAAGTACATGATGTTAAGGAGAGGAATTATTTTCATGCATGCAAATCACTAAGGAAGGATTTTTCCTCTCATGAGAGACTGAAATGACAAAGATGCACTTTGAAATATGTTTGATATGTTGTACGCTGTTATGCACATTTTCACCACGCTCAAAATAAGAGGTTAATTGCTGGCAGGCCAGAAAATAATGAGCTAGCATCACCATTTACAAACACAGCCTACAACATGAACTTCTGACTGGCTTTCACTGACAGCTGTAATATGGTAAATGAGTATGACAACTGAATCACTAATATGCTGTTTCACTCTGAATCTTGTACAAGGTCTTTCTCCTACACCTATGGTCATTTTCTACTTTCTGTAAGAGAATATGGAGACTTCATCCAAATAAACCATTATACAAATCATTATATAATCACAGTGTGTACACCAATATCCAGAAATCAGCAGTAGAATATCAGAAAGCAGACATATGTTTTCTTTGAATACTAAGATTAATACTTACAGGTATTTGAAAGGCATATGTCAAAGAGATGGGGCAACGGTTTTTTTTCTGCAGTGTCTAGTGACAGGACAAGGGGTAATGGACACAAGCTGGAACACAAAAAATTCCTCTTAAACATAAGGAAAAACTTATTTTCTGTAAGGGAGAGGGAGCCCTGGCACAAGCTTCCCGGGAAGGGTGTGGAGGCTTCTTCTCTGGAGATTTTCAAAACCCAGCTGGACATGTTCCTGTGTGATCTGATTCAGGTGGACCTGCTTCTGTAGGAGGGTTTGACTAGATGATTCTAAAGGTCTCTTCCAACCCCAGCTATTCTGTGATATGTTTGGGATCAGGGCAGCAAACTGCCCATACAAATAACACCGTTTCTCAAAAGCAATGACTTTGCTACATAGGGTATAGAAGAAGCTTGAAAAGAAGCTCCAGCTTCGGGCACTAAAACTTCTTGTGATGTGAATGACTGACTTTTCTACATCTTACTCTGATTTCTGAATGATGCACTACTTTTTTATTGGATAGCAGTTTATAGAGTTCTTCCACCATTTTGATTAGAGAAAGCCTCCTCAAACATGGTAGTCTGAGCTTATAATTCACTGCGATAGTAGGCTAAATCCCCAACAGTTTCTATTATTGCTGAGGAAGAAAGGCACAAGCCCATTGATTACAGTTAATTTATCATTTGTGTAATGTCAATGTTTACATCGTGCTAGCAATTGCATGAACAATCAAAGTGAGCCTGATAGAAAAGTCAGCTCCAGATGTTTTTCAAATCAAGCATTTTATGAAGAAAACTAGAAGTGAAAAAAAGGAATTGTTCTTATGTCTAACATGCATTTGGATGTCAAAACAATCTCTAAAACAGAAAATCTGTTATCTGAGACATTTTTTACTCTTTGCATAAACATGACCTTGATAAAACAAGCATAAAATGATGTGTCATGTGAGGTGTCAGAACACGAGGTGGATATCTAGTAAGCATTTGATGTTGCTGAAATTTTGGCAAAGGCAATCTCTTTGAATCTGTTCAAAGAATGAGACAGGGGAACAGCAAAAAGGGCAAAATATTTTACATACTTTATTCAAGCATGTAAAGAGCTTGGCTTTTGCACGGTGCCCCTAAGAAAAACAACACATCTTTTTGATTAATAGCTATTGCTATTGCAATAGCATTGAGCTTTCTTAATGATCATTATGGCCTTTCTAAACCATAAGGCTTAGTAATATTATAGTCATTGTCATATAAAGAGATAAAAGCTCTCATAAAGGATTCAAGGCATGTTTTCTCTTATTCTGGACAGGATAAGTGAGGCAAAGAGGAATTAAGTTACTCAAGCGAGTCAGTAAGAGCTGAAAATGCAACCCATTAATGGAAGCTTCATCTCTTCCTAACTCTGAACACAGCTCCAGGAGAACAAATGCTCCCCCATTTCACTGACTGTTAAGGAAACAGCATTCAGCTGAAGGATGAGTGCATCACCAGAAAACAAAAAATACAGCTCTAAGGTACGTGTCTCAGCAGATTAAATCTGCCCCACAGTACCTTAATGAAAAAAATCACGAAACACTCCTTTGCTAGACGTGGGCAGGAGGAATGTGACTCTCTCTATTCACAGGAAGATGACCTAGGCCATCCTGTCAAGGCAGTCTGTATCCTTTCTCATGCCAGGGCATACTGCAGTACGCAGATTCTCCCTTTACCTCCTCTACTGCGGACAAGTACCTGCAGACTGCTCAGCACCCAAGTGTGCCTGTGCCCCATGCCACAGGGACACCTCTCCCTGCTTCAGGGTTTTTTGCTCTTGCCTGATAGCTGCCCCAGGCACCTTCCCTCAGATTCTGCAGAATAACTGATTCTTCAGTACAGTTTAAAATACTTTCCTGCAATACAGATACTTTATGACTTTCACCCATGTTGGTCTATTTTGCCCAGTAAATACAAACACATTCAGGTGAATTTCTGAAGCTACATAGATCTACGCTGATTAGTTTGTATTAAGTTACACATTGTTTTAGCTTTCCTGTCTACCAGATGACTGAAATCAGACTTTCAGCATTAGATTCAGTGGCAGTTTAGATTTTTGTTTTTATCTCTGTTTGACACTTGGGAACTTCATTTGCAGTTTTCTTTCCTGTTGTACTGCCCTTCATCTTTAATGAGTTACCAAAATCACCCTCACTGGTATTTAAATTCCCTAAGTGCTTTTTTTTTTATCTATGCTGCCACTGAGATTCACAGCCTTGCAAAAATATATTATTCTCTACTAATTGATTGTGATTACTTTAGATTTCAGTGTTTATGCAATGTGAAATTGCAGCACTATGCTTTGCTACAAATTAGGAAAACTGCAATAGAGTAGCTCATTTGTGGCTTTCTATACTCAGTTACTAAGTAAAGGAAAAGAACAGTACTCCCAGTCTAGTAAACTGAGTCATGAATTGTGAAACATAAAATGCAAAAAAAACCCATTTCACTATATGAAGAGGTTGAGCCTACAGGATTTGCTACTGTTTTACAACTTTGTGTATGCCTGTCCTGGGTTTGGCTGGGATAGAATTAACTCTCCCCAGCTGCCGCTGGGGGGTGTGGCCAGGCTATTCAATCCCATGTGACATCATGCTCGGGATATAAGGGCAGCAGCCGGGCTGGGGTGGTGCTGTGGCCAGTGTGGGAACTGCAGTTCTGCTGTTGGGCTGAATGTGGTGAGCAGTTGCGTTGGGCATTGCTCGTTTTTCTTTGTCTTTTGGCCATCATTGTAACTGCCTACTCATTGTGGGGTTCTATTAAACTGTCCTTATCTCAACCCAGAAAGTTCTAGAACTCTCTCTTGATTCTCCTCCCCATCCTGCTGAGTTGGGGAGGAGTGAGTAACTGGGTGGTTTGGTTATTTTTCAGTTAGGGCTAAACCACCACAGTCCTTTTTGGCGCCCAATGTGGGGCATGAAGGGCTGAGATAAAGACTGATCTGACAAAGAGCGTGTTGAAATTTGTTATACAATTTTCTCATAGTAACCACACAACAGATAAAATGTTTGCTCAACTATTCACGTGGTGGTTCTATCTGAACTCTTATTTGCTTTGTGTTCCCCGCGGTGCTGTTTATCACCTCAGAGAAAGTAATGAAAATGACTAGAAATGCTTTTCACATCATGGGGCCCTGTGCTCCTTCCTTTCTTTCTACTGTCAATAAATATAAGCATAACAAGAGGAATTAGAAACAATCACTTTAGAGGGTATATGTTAACCTAAATTGTGACCTTTATCTACCATCATCTCTACCTGGATGGAGAGTGTTGATGTAGAAAGACAAGAGTGTCAGAAATGAAACCTAAGTAACTGAGCTCCTGACACAGGTGCTGAGATATAATGTGTGGCAGTTCACGGAGTCTTAATTTGCTTTCTGCTCTTGGTGAGCCTTTTTCTCCCCCAAGACCCATTCATTCCTCTACAGCCTAATTGCAGGGCTGTACCAACCATGCTTTGCTGCACAGCCCACTGCATGGCAACAGAAAGAGTTCAAGCCATAAAAGTTCATACCAAGGGGAATCTCAGTAGGATGTAAAAAGTTGTTTACTCTAATTTGTAAGGATGTGGTATTAATTGTATGATCAATTTCCTTTTAAACCAGCAAGCTGACTATTATCTCTTATCTCAAGGACTCTGCACAGGCAAAAATGATTTATAAGTTTTACACAGTAAATTTTTTTCTGTCTCTTTGCTATAGTATTCTCCCATTTTCTGTCATCTATCTTTTTATTCAACTAAATGGCATGGAATTATTTGCACTTACTACCTGAACAAAGAATGAGTTCTCTGTACAAAGAAAAAGCCTATAATGTTTCCTTTGAACAGCTTTTTATCATGCCAAAGTGGATACAGAAAGTTTCTCTGGTCAATTACTCACTCATCAGCAGCAACCACCACAATTGTGTGCTTTCAGAAACACATGAAACTAACATCTTCTGAGTAAGAGAAAATAGATTTCCTTGTTCTGAAAAATGACCATAATGAATTTGAAATCTTAGTAGAATGGATAGCCTGTGGATAGCACTTTCAGCTAACCACTAGAAGAAGAATTAAAAAAACAATAACAGTCAGAGATTGTTTCTACAGGAACCAACCAAACCCATTGCTTAAGGGCATACGTGCCAGGCTACCACATGCACATGATAATAAATCACTTCTCCAGAGTCTGCTTTTATACACCATTGGAAGTCCTTTTACGACCTCCTTCTGGTGTACCATCTTTTTTTCAGTATTTATTTCACTATCTTTTTCTGCTATTGCATTCATTATAATACTTTGTAAGACACATAATGTACCAGGGTGATTCAAGAGATCTATCATCTCAGGAAAATCCACTGCTTGACTCTCCCACAGTCCATGTGCTGCTTTAAGAGTTGCTCATAATTAGTAGCGAGTGCAATGCTTCCGTTAGGATACATGAGTGGTATCCTTTGCCTCTTGTGACTATCTGTAGAATGAAGATCAACAAAGTGGGTGCAGGGACATATACTTTAGTGCACTAACAATGATCTGCTTTATCATTTTGATTGCTCATGCCTCTGTGATGTAAGATCAGCATCTATAAATTACTATATACTATTACCTGAAAATAGATAAACAAAGCTTAAAAGAGTAAAGACAGTTTGAGATGTCATAACTAGGATAACAAGTTAGAAATATATGTGTGAATCTATACTAAGATAACTCTTCATAGGGAGTATTCCCTTTTTCATGTATTAATGGTTTTCTAAGCATAATTTGCACTGAAGTAATTGTTATGTTTGTATATCACAATGTCATTCTTCAAGCACAGCAGAGTGTAGGAAAGCTGAAAAGAATATGATAAAGATATGGATTCAGGAAGCCTAATGGAGTTTAAAAAAGAGAAGTTAGACATTTGAAGTGATGTGAATCACTTGGATGAACTGCTGATAGGACGTTAGACAAGCTAGCTGTTGGATTTACAAGCTAATTAGCCTTATAACAAACATGGTATACAGAACCCTAAACAGAATGTTTGTATCAAAAACTTGAATTACCAGATTTTAGAACAGTAGGTGAAAAGTGATATAAATCACAAGTGGAGTCCTTTCATGACAATGTGTAATGTTAAGAAACATTGTACACACTCTGAAATTATTACCAAAATAAAAATAAATATAAAGGCTTAGTGAAGAAAAGGTGTTTCATCCCTTAATGTCAACAGCCCATCCAAAAATAGTGCACCCTAACTTCCCATTTTGTTACAGATACAGCTGGGAAAAAAGCCTGCTTTGGTTTTGTCAAATAAAGAAAAACATTGCAGGAGAAAATGTAAAGGGAGAATGAAAATAGATGGACTTCTAAAGTGCTCAAAAAGGTTTTGAAAGACATCTCTGCTCGGTGGATGATGAGAAACAAAGGGATTTGGCAGGTCAGTCAGCTTGCTGGGCTGGTCAGCCTGCCAAGAGCTGGCAGGACATATTAGTCATTGCTACTTTCTCATGCAGTAGAAATTACTCTGCAGAATAAATAATCAGATGTATTATCTTGTAGCTTCCTCTGTGTGCTTAGTATCATAAAGGACATATATAAAACACTGAGGGCCATGACAAATTATTTATAGAGCAATGACCATGCTGGCTAAGCTTCTTATATTTACAGCAAGGTAGATGGTAGCTATCACAAAAGGAAGTGCTATCTAGCAGGCAGACCAGCTGCAGGCTTCACACACAAAAAGAGAAGGGCTCAAGCATGATACCTGGGGAGATGAACAAAACTATAACTTTGTGTTCTTTCCTACAAACTGACTGCAGCAAGAATGCACAGATGAACTCAAAGAAATGGAAGGGGCAGAAAATACTATAATTCCAGTAAAGCCTCAAGACTCTAACAAGTAGATGTGAAACCCAGCAGTGCACAGGCCTTCTTTGTGCCATGACAAAGTGCACCAAAGAAGGAGCAAGTAATCAATTGGATTTACTTACAGTGTAAGTGATAAATTTCTTCATGGCACAGCATGGGCTGACCTCCCAGTGCACTTCCCATGGGAGACATCTGCTTTGAGATAGCTGATCTTATATAAATAGAGTACTTCAGCTCATCTATTTGATTCAATGACACTAATTATTGCTTTTCCTAGGCTTCTGATATAGTACACTTTGTGTATTCTTCATGCATTTACAGCAGATTCATATTACTACTGACATAATATCTCAATTGTTCTGATCATGTCACGGTTTTCATTACATTCCACATTGATTACTTGTTTTCCAAAATAGTAACTATTACCTAATGTTTTACTCATCTTAAGCCTTTCTTTCTTTCCTACCAACAACTGCTTCTATTTTGCAATGACAGCTACTACCATCAGTCAGCTTATCTTTCGATGCTCCAGCCTTTGCTTTTAATTTCTTAATTCTTATTCTATCTTACGCCTCTCCTCACTCTAGGGAGCAAGACTCTGTTATTTCACTATTCCACTGCCTTCAAATCCCTGCTTCAGAACTACTCCATGATATGCATAAACTCCACAACAGTTTAGGCTAGTGATGCACTGACATTACCTCCTATTATTTTCAAGGTATTTTCACTTTCTGTCCATGTCAGTCTGTATAAACCTTTTTTCTTATATGATTACAATTTATTTACTCCAATAGGTGTCTTCCAACAACGTGCTCTGCTGTTGGTGTTCTGATCCATCACTGGCACACCTCAACTTCAGAGAAACACATGTAATTTCATTGTCAGCATAGGTGGTAGTAAGTGGAACAGACTGGTGTATCAGTCGTTATCCATCCCTGGACACTGCAGTTTCAAGTATACCTTCACTTGATAAAGCATTTAAATATAGATACACCCATGATAGCTTCAAATTAGCTAGATGAAGCATTGTCAGAGGACAGATAAACAAAAGCTGCAGATTTGGCAGCTTCCCCTGCCAGGGTCATTGTTGCATCTAGATGAGGAATACTTCTTCAAATAAACATCATGTACAGCAAGCTTCATGTGTCAATAGAATCTGTAGACCTGACAATAAAGACAGACTGTGTGCATAAAACAAAGCTGATGAGAGAGTGTCCCACCTTTCATAAAGGACATCACAACTTTTTACACCTACACCTATAAGGAACATTAAAAAGACAAACGAAACCTTAAACTATTCAGTTCTTTGCTGAATACTTTCCCTGGAACACATCTCTAGGTGCAACACATCTCCTCTTGCTTCATCTGAGAGGAAGGTTGAATTTTTAAGATAATGTTCATTAAAAGATACCAACAGAAAAGTGAGATTTGCATTGCTTTTAGTTTTTGAAAAGTCTTGTTCTCCATTAAAGTGGAGCAATTCCTTCTCATCTGTCAAGACAGATTTTGTTAAACTCAAATAACTGGTAGGCAAAAACTCATGGGAAGCAAATTAAGAGAAAAAATAGTTAGGTTAAGGGCTGGCAATTCCTTTAAGCAGTGACGTTAAGGGTGCAAGTGCAAATTACCTTAACACAGGATACCATGTATAATAAGAAGCTCATTTGATGAAGCCATGGGCACTATTACATTAGTAACAAGGAAATGGGGTGATAAGGCATGAAGGGGGGAAAAAGAGTAAAGGGTACTGATAAGACTGAGGTGGTTAACACCTTTCTTGCATTTGCCTTGACTAGAAAGGTCATTTTCAACAGACAGCTAACATTATAAATACCAAAGAGTAAAATCTCCATCTTCTGTAGAGATCTGCATAAGCTATATATTTTGAAATTATCAAAGACTGATAAGATTCTTTGTAAAACATTTAAGAGAAGCGACTGAAACAGTCTCAAACAAAACCCACCAACGATTTTCAGAGTTTATGGAAAAAAATATATGGTCCAAAAGACTAAAAATGAGCAAATACATTGCAAATCTTAAAGAAAGAATAAAAGAAGTTCTGGGGAATTGGACTTCAGCAAGGATGGAGTTTCTGGAAAAATATAGTCACGAATAATCAAATTGTAATTTACAGACATCTGGATGATGACAAGATATCAACCAGACAGTTTAAAAATTTGATTTAAGGGTTCTGTAAGAGAATAAGAGATTTTGTGGATAGAGGAGAAACAGAAGATGCCATTTTCTCACTTTAGCAAAGTCTGACACGTTTATATGAGGCTCCTGAAAATAAATTGGGAAAAAGAACCCTGTTGGACTCAAATTTAGATAAGAGAGTACAAAGCTAGAGTATTTGGAAGCCACTATAACTATTAATTAGCAGTTCTTTGCCAAAATATAAGATTTGCCAGTGAAATTTTGTACAAGTCTCTCTTGAGATGACTATTACTCAGTGCTTCTTTTAAGAGCTTGTACATGATGACACTGAACCAGGAGAGGATGAAAGAATACAGAAGAACAGGGTTAGAATTTAAGATGATCACGTGAACTTAAGAGACAGCACATCACGTGCTCTGCATTAAAGACAGGTGTTATAGCACAGATAGGTAGGCTGCACGTGCAGAAGGCTGGGTAACCTTTCTGAAGGAAAGGATTTGAGTTTGAGACGGAGATTCACTCTTCAGCTCAACATTAATGGACATAGCCATGCAGTTGGGAAAAATAGACAAGCACTCTACTAGAATATATATATGCATATGTATGTACACAAGAACATAACTTTCAAAATACAGCAGGCTATTCTCTTTTTTTTTCGTGCACCCTTCATAGAGTAGTGAGTCCAGTTTCAGGCACAAATAGATATTGTCAATAAAAGGGGATCAACTGTAAAACGTTTAAAGCCACAAAATACAACCTGTGGAGAAAGGCTGAATAATTTAAGATAGCATAGTCTAGAGCAAAAAACCCTAAACATGTATGAAATCATAACACCAAAAATAATAAGCAGTTCCCTATCTCTTTGAGTGGATATGATATGAACTAATTAGTTTAAACTGAAATGTGATTATGAAATCTCATAGGATGGATAACGAAGCATAGGAATAGGCTTGGAAAAGCCATGAGAGAGACATTTCTGAAATTCTTTAAGGATAATAGGTTAGACAAATACTGATCAAGAATAATATAGACATGACACTCTATGGAAAGAGACATACAAGGTAACATCCAAAGGCATCATGCCACATGGTTTTGCTTAAACAATTGAGGAAAACAACAATTACTGAGACATCTATCGTGTTCAAATGTTTTCAGGCTATTACTTTTCAGATGTTTATTATGGTGTTGCTGCTCAGTGTTTACTATGCTGAACTAGCAGAATAAGGTACTAGTACTACTTACTACCTAAGTCCAGTTTCACTCTGCTTGGACAGAGAGGACGGATAGGTAGGACTCTGTAATAAGTTAGTTTGAACTTGCTCTTACAGGCGAATGATCTGCTATCTAATACTAAGTAATTTACTATAAAACGTCTGCCCATTTCTTGAGTGTAGTAGCTTGTACATAATTTTCTCCTGTCCAAGGTGTATTTCTTTCACTGATAGAGTGCAGCTGCGGATCTGAGATCAGCTCCATGCCTCAGCATACATATCACCTGGTAGCAGCAATCTAATCTGAGAACGTGCAGTTCTAGTTTCTGCTCCAGCTAACACTTTTTTAGGAGGATGAGTGGATGTCTAATCCACAGAGCACCTGGACAGGGAAGGAAGGCATCTTCTGTTTCCCATTGTACCTCCCTTTGTTTTGTTTTGAAGTAGTTAGGGAATGCCAGCCAGAGCGAAAGACATGCCTAGAAGAGTTTGTAGTTTTCATACTCCTTTGAGGGTGTATATAAGCTGGATGTCAGGACGTGGTCAACATCAGTTGGGCAGAGGTATGTCGAGACAAGTTTGGGGCCAGTAAGTTTTCACATGAGATTTCAGGCACATTCAGAGCTCAAAATAACGGCTTAAAGTCAGCAAATTTCACACCTAGAATTACAGCTGCTGAAATACTTTGGTGACTCCAGCCTTTGGTTGATTTTTTCAACTCCAGTTGTACCAGGACATCTTTTATTCTCCTTTGAATAACTATCCTGTGAAGATATTTCAGTATCACTAATTCAATGCAGGTTCTGAGAAATACCATAAATAACAGATGATATGAAAAAAAAAAAAGGGAACATTTTACATTCTGCACAGTTTTAATAGTTGATATGAGTTGACCTTTAGCTACAACCTCATTCAAGTTTCTTTAAATAATTGCATTTTAGATACTATTAAATGAGAAAGAAAAAAAAGTCCTAAAGTTAAAAGAATGCTATAAAGGCTGAGAAGTATCTCAATAGATACAAAATGCCAAGACTAAGGCTGCCTTTAGGTATGTATTATGATATAGACCATAAATACAAGATTACATTTTCTTTACAGAGGATGCCTTCCCACTTCAGCATGAGACATGGCTTGTGGTTGCTTCGTATACAGAATTTCAGTATTTTATAGTCATCTCATCATGTATTCCATACAGTATTCAAACCTTTCTCTGAAGGCAGAGTTATTATTTTCCTCATGAGCTTTTCTATGGTGTCTGTTTCAGTGTCTGAGAGCTTCACATATTGTAGTCAGGCTGTTAGCACTGTCTGGTGTGAGCACAAGCTAGCAGAAAGACCATAAACAAGGCCCCAAAACTTTTTAAAGTAACAACACATCTTCTAGCTGTGGATATTATTGCAAAAAGTTTTAATGTAATTTTTCAGAGACCTCATTGAATATAATCTCCTTTGTTCAAAGTAAGTCATCTGTGTCCAGTGGGTTTGAGCTCTTTCAAGGAATTCCCAGCACTTCTGCAAATAAGACCACAAGTTTTAACCAAAGCCTTGATACAAGAAGTAAGAAAGATAAGAAATAAGAAAATCAGATAAAAGTTGTTAAGAGCTATGTTATTTACACCTGACACTCTTGAGAACTGTGTTTACAGGCATGGACAGTAAACCGCTTCAACTGCTTCATCTTCTTCCTATTCTCCATGTCTATTCACTGTGTCTTCCCTGCCCTGAACGACATAGGACAGTGGTCCTATATATCAGCTACTTTCGTCTTGTTTCAGACTCCCAAAGACTTGGTTCATGCAGTGAAAGACTATAAGCAAATATCTTATTAATTTCGTCACTGTTTAGCAGCTGTTCTGATACCCATCACAGACTTGCAGACATACATTCACAGATTAGCCTTTCACAGATCCCACTATGATTTCTCCTCTCTCCTTGTTCCAGCTTTCCTGGTGTTTGGCTTTTCCTTGCTCTGCCTTTGAGAATGCTTCTGTACTGCTTTGTATGGCTATTATGGAACAGGCTGAGCTGTGACTACCTAGGAAGCTACTCTGCAGAGAAAGTCCTGGGGGTCCTGGAGCTGTATGTGAGCCAGCAGTGTGCCCTGCAATGAAGGTCAAGCACATACTGGTCTGCACTAGCAAGAGCATAGCCAGGGCTGAGGGAAAAGGTTACTCCCATCTGTTCAGCAGCTGTGAAGCCACATCTGGAGTATTGTGTCCTGGCTTGGGACCTCCAGAACAAGAGGGAGACTGGCAAACAGAGTAAGGCCAGTGAAGGATGACTAAAATTACACCAAGAAACCAAACTCAGTGTCTTTTAAAAAGTATTTTCCTCTGCCCCTTCATTCTCTGTGGTGTTTGCATGTTCTTGCATGCAAATGCAAAGTCACTAGTCACAGGTTACTAAAACAGGGACTGGGACAGCCTTTAGTAGTTACATTAACTCCCCAGTGCTCTGCTGCTGGACACTCCCAAAATGCAGACAAGTGAGTGGGATGAGCCTGTGCCCTGACACAATCTATACCTGTTAGATTTACATAAATTGTGATCATGCTTTGTGTCAGCTTCCTGTCCTGTCTAATGCAATGAAAGAAAAAATAGAAAGAAAAAAGCCCTTCTCCAAACAAAGAAATAGCATGTGCAGGCACATTTCTGAAGCTTGTAATTCTTTAGCCCAAGTCACAAGCACTGGCAGTGAAAAGCTGCAGAATGCATAATGCCCTACTGAATTTCAAACTTTCAGTCTTAATGAGACAACCTTTTATCTTCAGTGAGGGATTTTTTTTTTCAACAAATAATGATGGGAAAAATACTGTTTGGTCCTTGGGAACCTGAAAAACCCTGAGTGTCCTATGTGCACTGATACAGAAACTTCTAAATTGCATGTGTGGAAAGTTTGGATGTTAGCCATATGTTTTGCTCACGAACAAGCCAAAACATTGCAGCCTATTTTTCTCTGCCAAGGTCCATTTTCCTTCCATTAATGGACAAAGAAACTTAAGCCAGTGCTGTCAAAGAGAGAAGAACATGCATTTTGTGTCATCTCCTCCAACATTGTTGCTCCATCCCACATCCTAAATGTTCCTGTTGTATTATGGAGTGTTTCCTCTTGTACTGTATAACTGTGTAGTAAATCTTGAGCAGCATATTTGTACCTGTGCCTCAGCTGCTGCTGAAGTACTCAGATGACATAACCTGGGCTCTTAAGTGTCTCATTGGTGATATTGCATTATTAACATTTTATGGGTATTAATGAGCTCCAGATTTATTTACAGTCTTCAGAGTGTTGTTTTGGCTGTTTACAGACTATGTCACTAACGTTCAATCCATTCGTGCAAGAGAGTTCTCACAATCCCATGGACTAGAAAACAACAGATATTTTGAAAACTGTATGTGATGCAACTCAAATAAATACTGTAGTAAGCAGGGTCCATGGTTGTACACATTATTTCTTTGCACAATAAAAAACTGATGCTTCAATACTTCTGAAATTTCTATCCAAGGAAGAGTATTTATGATAAGGACGATACCTCTGTAAAGTTGATACCTCCTAAAAGTACAATCTCACCAGGGACTGAAAAAAAGGAACCTACAAGTCTAAAAGGCCTTTAAGACTTTAAGCCTCCAGTAAGTATAACATTATATACTCTTGGTAGTCTATTTTGTTCAGAGCTAGGATCTTCAATCTAGCATAGCTCAGAGTTTTCAAGCACCGTTATACTCATGCCATAAGGAGGTGATAAAAATATGCACTTGCTTGGAAATAGTAAGTCTTTGTTTGAATCTTCCTCTCAGATGAAAGTCAGAATTCCTTTGTACAATTATTTCTACCTTTGTACCTTGTTCCTTCCAGAATGGCTAGTATTGCAGTGGCAATGCATGAATATCGTTACTTGGGCCTTGTGATATCACCTACACAGAGAACTAGAGTCAATGAATATCTAGAGATAGCCTATGTAAGTGGATATACCTATTGTTTTGTCTTTAACCCACTATCCTGAACTGAAAATATTGCAAAAAGGCAGTAAGAGCACAGAGATTTAAAATCAATGAACAAATCAGCAAATGATTATAATTATAGGGCAGAGCAATACGTCTCAACTTAAAGGCTAATAAAAGATTTTCCATTATGTCCTGGCACAGTAAAAGAAGAATTCCTCAGGGTACTATGAGAGAAGAGGTTCATTTTATCATTCCAGTGGATAAGCACTTCTTATTTTAAAAAAAATTCTTTCTTAAACACTGGCAGTAAATATACATATGAAACTCTTACCATTATTACAGCCTTTAAAGCACACTTATTGGAAACTGACTACCTAAAATAGAGACATCAAGTCTTTCATGAGAATTACCTCAATACAGAAAAACAGTGCTAGCAGAACAGAAACTTTACTACTTAAGCAGATTGTGTAGCCTTTGAACAACATGGTTAACAATCTGATTATTAAACTTTTATTCAGAAGAATGAAAAATTCACTGTGCTTTTTTTTTTTTTGCTATTCAATTTCTCTTTGACTGACGATATGGAATTTGGCTCAAGCAGTGAAAAACACTCAAATTATGTCAAGTTCACAAATAGCAGGTGTAAATATAGAGGGAAAAATTTCAGTGTATCAGGAGTGTAGTTGGCAGATAAACTGAAATAAGGACAAAAGAAGGAAAAGGATTTTGATCTGAACAATCCTTCTCTTTCATTTTAAATACTTTTGCTATAAACAATAAGCAGATGAAGGTCCAGAAAGTTGTCTCTAGTACCTTTTTCTCCCTCAGCACACGGGCATAGTTCCTAGGGCTAAAGTAAGTACTCTGTTCAGAAAGCAGAGGCTGAACCTTTGCTCCGATTCAGAGTGGGCTGAAATCAGCAGGAATTTGTCAGTATGTGGAATCCATTTATCTCATTTGCTCACATTTAGTCACTGTTTCATTTGATATAACAAGAAAAGGTGCCAAAACCTCTTCCCAGTCCTTACCATCCTGCAGGCAGTAGTGCTCTCTCCATATTGAGTCACATACATTTCCAAGCACTGAAAGGGCCTGAAAAGGCTCACATACATGTGATGTAGCCATCACATCACATGGCTCCAACTTCTTTTCAGTGTTGTAAGGCAAGCATGGGTACATCGCTGTGGTTTGTCAACCTCTGTGGTACAAAATGACAAGCTTTAGCAGTCCCAAAATCCCTGCTTGCAGATGGTGAACCTGGCAGCCGACAGACAGAGGCAGGGACCACAGACTCAGCGCGATGCTCCCAGGATGGGACAGTCAGAGACAGCTGATCACATCCCAGCTGCTGGTCCTATAGTGAGGCACATTGTGACTCTGTTGTCAGCCATGGAGTTAAATTCTGGGATATGTATCAAACAGCCTACACACAGATCTTTTCTACTTTATGCACCTACCTTCCCTGTACTACTATCGTGCAAATGTGAAGGGCTTGCTCCACACTTTCAGACTCAGAGGCTGTCAAACAGAGATGCTGGGTAGCATAGAAGGGCTGAAATCTAGAAACTGTTCTAAAAGTGGAATAAGTTCTCACATGAGACTTACAGTGATAACTCTACCTCCTGGAAAAATTGGTATTGAAGGATAAAAAGATGTGACAGGCACATTTTTCTAGGAGTAAAGAGTTTGTTCCAAAGTCTTCCTAAGTAGAAAAAGGGAAGGCACCCATCTAAATAAGGGTTTTTATATTAAACATCTGAGGGATCTATGCACTACACTATCCATTTATTTTCAGATAGAAAACAGGAATTTGTTAGTTCCTGCTCCTTGCTCAAAAGGAAAATGTATATTTACTCTCATTATAAAGTGAGGATATGTTTTAAACTCTGTCAGTTTTCTGAGAATTTGTGAAGAACTAGAAGACAGTTTTTCTGTTCTCCAAGAGTACCTGGAAGTGCATTAAAGCGCTGCCAGAAGTATTTTGAATACAAATAAAGTAGATGCTTAAATCACATGAAATAGAGTAACATTGTTCCTTATGAATTCAGAGAAAACAATTATCTGAGCCTGGCATGCAATAAAAATGCTTTTCAGCAAGTTTTGATTTATATTGGCACTGCTGAGATGTTTGCATATGCAGTAGTTTGTCTTTATGGTAAGCCTCAATTATCCAGTGCCTATTGGTTTACTTCCTGAAACATTGACAAAGATAATCACCTGGGAAGTTGAAAACAAATTTCAAATGCAAGATGATTTGTTTAAAGAGGTAGACATTTTAAAAATTTAGTCTATATTTGACTAAATGCAATTTTGAATGCAATTATTTTTCCCTGAGATCACACTTGCAGATATGAGCTATAAGGATCCTCTTTTAATAGTTTTATTTTGAATATGGATGAGTGAGAACCGTTTATACAACATGTATCTGAAGGTCATTTAATTTTTTTCAGAATTAACCCATAACTCCTGGGAAATGACACTGCATTCTAAATTAATGTCAAACATCCTAGAGTACTACAGAGAGAAGATTCAGCTCTGGCCATAGAGGCTGTAGGATATTACATTTCAGTAACCATTTTCTCTTGCAGCATAGGAACGTGGCAGGAAGAAATACTAGCAGAGTAGCTATAAGTATGTAAATGGAAAGGGAAATGATATCAGTTAAAACTTCATCTGAATATTTTTTTACTCAACAGATTTTAATATTGCTAAACTAATGAGTCTATTCAACTTGTTTAACTCATGGGCCCTTGAAAGTTTGAGTTTCCCTTATGTATCATTGTATCATAGAATCATAGAACGGTAGCTGTTAGAAGGGACCTTTAGAGATCATCTAGTCCGACCTCCCTGCAGAAGCAGGTTCACCCATATCAGGTCACACAGGAACATGTTCAGGTGGGTCTTGAAGACCTCGAAGGAAGGAGACTCCACAACCCCTCTGGGCAGCCTGTTCCACTGCTCTGACACCCTCACAGTGAAATAGCTTTTTCTTATGTTTAAATGGAACTTGTGTTCCTGCTTCATCCCATTACCCCTTGTCCTGTTGCTTGATACAATAGAAAAAAGTGATGCCCCAACCTCCTGACACCCACCATTTAGATATCTGTAAATGTAATAAGATCTCCCCTCAGTCTCCTCTTCTCCAGACTAAACAGCCTCAGTTCCCACAGCCTTTCTTCATATGAAAGATGTTCCAGTTCCCTGATCATTTTAGTGGCCTTGCGTTGGACTCTCTCCAGCAGTTCCCTATCCCTCTGGAGCTGAGGCACTGGACACATGACTCCAGATGAGGCCTCACCAGGGCAGAGGAGAGGGGAGTAGAACCTTCTTTGACCTGCTGGCCATACTCTTCTTGATGCACCCCAGGATGCCATTGACCTTCTTGTATCAACATCATATTCACATAAAAATCTCTAATGAGCCAGGCTGCAGCTTCTGCTCTTTGAGTTCTGTTTGCATAGTCAAACAATGAGTACCTGTTTTGAACTCCAGTGCATTTTTTTTAGTGTCTGAGAAAACTTAGAGAAAACTACAATAATGTCTGTTTCAAAATTAACAACAACAAAATCAAGCAGCTCTAAAAGTCCCATAGAGAAATATCCATCTGCTTGGGGTAAGAATAATCATAGAAAATATCAAACTGAAGCTATTTTGCAGAATCACTGTAACATAGCAGAACAAAGATGTAAATTAAGTAGTTCACCAAACAGACATTTTCTGCTTCCTCTCATTATGTATATTCATGGCAGCTTAGTATTTTTCCTGAGGTATTCTTCATTTCAAATTGTTAACAACTTGAATTGTTTTCATAAGGACATGTGGTGTGTGGTACATTCTGAATTATATGGAATATAAAGGACAAGTGATATTCCATCTGCACTTTCACTTAATAATGCTGTGTAGTAGAAGTAAGGACATGGGTCATTAAGAGCTTCACTGAGTACTTTAGAGAACTGTATCAGAAACATTAAGATTGGCATGAACAGAGACTGTTTAGGGAAATCTGGATGTGTAAGCACCAGGAAGAAGAGGAGGGCTGTAAGAGTGATGTGCATTGGTGGCACTCAGATTAACAGGTCATGGGCATCTCAGCACAGATATTTACAGTTTCTCAGGACACCTGGAAATTCAGGAACAGCCTATACGCAAACTAAAATACTCAAATTACCATGTATTCCCATCAGTGTTGGAAGACAAAGAAGCTGAAGCCCTTGTCTGCAAAGAGACAGTGAGGAAATCCTATGGATTCACAAAGGTGAGATGGAATAGAGAGGCAAAAAGCAATGAGAAACTCTGAAAAGGCACAAAGGACACTTCAAGCTCAGCTACACTCCTCTGCCCAAGCAGCATCACAAGTACTCGGTGTCCACCTGGACACACTTGCCCTGGTGCTTATGAGAAGCAGATCAGGAAAATGTGAGTGAAATAATATTTCTTTTAAAATACAATTACTTTTTTTGTCCTATAAGGTTTCACATAGAGCTTGTGAGAACAGTGTAGCAGCGCTATTTCCTATAGCACAGACAAGGTCCTCCAGGTCTCCACAGCAGCAAGATGAGCTCCCTCATGGAAACAACAGCAATGAGAACCATCATCACTCAAGTTTACAGTGGAAACAAGACAAGTAAAGATATCAAGTGGTTTCTCTCCTGAAAACAGTACATAGCCTTTAAAATGTTGTGCTCTCCTAGGAAAAAAAAACAAGTAATCAGTGTCCAGATATGCATAGCCTAGTTAATATTGTTATGGGCTTAGCAAGAAAAATAGCTGATGAAGAGTGGTCTTCTCCACAATTTACAGGAAATAAAGCTCCTAGAGCATTGCTGCACTTCAAAAGAGCTGAAGAACCACCCACAGCCTTATCATGTTTTGCCTTGCTTTTGCTTAGTCTTTAATGACCTGTGTAAAAAGTGATTAATGTGATTTGTGATGCTACAGAAATACTTGTCTCAGTTTACTGCATCTATTTGTCAGACACTGTTACGGTATTCAGTCTGTTTCATCAGGAAGGACTTCCTTCTACTACTTGCCTATGGAGTACTACCCAAAAGTTGCTATCAGTAAGTAGAAACACCCTTTGCTTGGGGCTGGTTTGAGATTTAAGCCAAGCAGGGAGATACCTAGTGCAGGAACAGCAAAAAGGCCCCTAGAAAGAAGACTATTTTTGCCAGGCAGCCTTGGACCTACCACACTTCTAAGTTTGTTGTGCTTAAAAATGCCAGTGTGAGGTGAGACCTTCTCATTGCATCCTTTCTCCATCCACCACCCTCCTACACCCACGTGGCTGCTACCTGCATGGACACTTACACATCACCCTGGAAGGCAATTTAAGAGCAAAGTAGTTGTTAATGGGCTTGACTGTGCTGTCTGAAGGCCCCATTTCTTGTTCATCAAAACATTTTATTCCTTCAGGGGTTTTGCATTTAACCTGATAAGGAGTTCAGTTACTCTGCAGCTAACACATTTATGCCACTACTCACTGTCATACTGAAGAAATATACTTTGGTTACTTTACATTTCAAGGATCACAGTTTGCCTAAATTCACCAGCACTTACTTTCCCAAGCCTCTTCTATATTCATTACATACTTACATGTCCCCTCGTTCTCTGCATTTTAGGGATGCTTGCCATAAAATGTATTTCCTTGGATTCCAGTACCTTCAAAACACTTCAGGTATTTTCACAGAAACCATTTTATTTTCTTCCTAGGGAAGTTTATTAAAATATCCACTGCTGCAGGCTGTAGTACATGGAATGGAGCCATAACTCATACTTAACTACCTTTTTTTTTTTTTTTTTTTTTTTTTTTCCAGTCATGCAACTGATAGCTGAATAAATTCAAACTCTCTTTTTGACTCTGCTGATTTTTGGACATGGTGTTCTGCTTGCTGACCAGGGTCATTTCTTTAATGGCCATCAGTGTTCTAACAGGACAGGTGATGCGTGTTATCACCTTTTAGTCGCTCACCATCATAAAAATATTAATCCCTGTTAGGTAGCAGTAACTGTGCTTCCAAAACATACAGTCCTTTTCTATTAAATTGCCTGACATTACTTTCATGTTGTCCATTCTATTTTCCCATTACCAATGCAGAAAAGTAAGATTCAAGGTACTGGGAAACTACCATTAGTACTTCCATCCCGGGTTAATTAACTCATAACTCTGGGCATCACCTTCAGAGCTACACTTGTCGCTTCTTCTGCAGTGAAAGAGCTGTGAACCAAACACTGCACATATACCTCACATGGTTCTAGTCAGTTAATTTTCTGCTTCCCAAAGCCCATGATTATCCAGTCTGGGTTTTGTGACCTCTTTCCTCCAGCTCCTGCCTGGCAACCATGCACTATGTGGCTGTCACTCTGTTTCTGCGTGCCTTCTTGGTGCTGAATGCTTCTGTGTCAGCTTCAGGCTGTGCATTTCATTCCCCTGGCTGTTTCAGAGAGCAGTCTGTCTAGTCTGTAACAGAAGGATAAGAGGCAGCTTGATCACTATTGCAGAAATAAAAGAATATTATATTAAAGATGCTAATCTCTGAAGCGAAGACAAGAGCATAGAGAAAAAGCAATACCAAAACTACACAAATTTCAACTGAAATACTCTATATTTTGGAACAAAAATGGCAACTTACAGAACAAGTGGTTTCTCCATCTCTAGATGCTTCTACACCAGGTTTAGGTGTCTTCTGGAAGACTGCTTTAAATCAAACTAAAAGTGTGTGTACCAATATGCAGCAAAGTGTGAGACACGCTCTGGTTTCTGCATCAGTGAGGAAGCTAAACCAGATCAATAGCCACTTATTTCTTTAAAATCTGGAACCTACATAATTTATTACATTCCTAGCCTTTTTTTTTTTTTTTTTTTCCAGAATCCTTGATTGTATTTCTGGTTATTGCAAGTCTTCCATGCTGCACGTCTCTTGGCCAAGCAATTAATTTAGTTTAAAAGAAATAAGTATCAACAACAACAAATAAACAAACTTGACAGTTTACCTCATTGCTGATTTTGAGGACCTGACAAGAAGAAACTGAAGAAACTTACATAACTGGAAAGACTGAACAATGCTTTTCCCTTGCCATATTTGAAAATACTTAACAGCATTATATTGAGACCAGTGTTAAAATAAGTAAGAAATGGAAGGAAATAGTTTAAGCACCTCAAATTGTGCTTTTGCTATGTTTCTATTTTTCTGCTAATTGTATTGTCTACAATTTCTGTTAATGTGAGAAAGTGAAGACACTTCTTGAGCACTGTTCAAGGGATCTTTTAATTTCTGTTCCCTACTGAAGCAAATGAAATATGATTTCTATGAGAGGGAGTCTGGATGGAAATAAACTCATCTTGTATTCCCAGTATGTATGTGAATCAGTTACATTGCAGGATATAGAGAAAAAAAGATCCGTAATGTAAGGAAATAGCAACAGAAGCCAAGGGGGGAAAAAGAAAAGGAAATAACCTCAAAATCTGATCTTGTTCCATGCCTGCCATCAGTTTATTTAGCTTTGCAAATTACAATTTTGACCTGATTGTTAACTTTCCTGAACAATTTGAAATGTGTGTTATCTTTTTTTTTTTTTTTTTTTTCTATACATGTATAAATTGCCAATGAATCAAAAAACTATGTCAAGGAAAATCACTGCATTTGTATTAGGCAGTTTATTTCACTTGCTTTAGCCCAAATAACCTTAGAGTATACTGACATCCAATATTCAAACATGCAATAGAAATGTAATTTCCAGTCTCTTGCATTTCTAATGCATGGGAAATTTTAAGCAGAGTGCAACGGTTTTAAAAATTTATAAAAACTAATAGGATTGTAAAGTTATTGAATATTATAATGTGCTTCATACATAAACATGACAGTAAAAATACAGGAGAAAAGGTATGAAAGTTCTGCCTCCCAGCTTTATTATTAAATGTTGTCTGAAAGCAGCTTTAATATTAAACAAAAAAGAGTTTATCAGAAAGTCACCTGGAAGTTCTGAGAAGTGGTAATGTGCGAACAATGAAGGATCGGCAAATACAGGCTGTCTGTAGAGACTCCACCTTACAACTCAGACTCACAGCTAACAGCTGGGCTCCAGATGAGGAGGAAAAGGCTCTGAGTATCCTTGTTTCAGAGAGCAGTGATTTGGGACACAAAGTGGCACCTCAAGGGCTGCTCCTTGCTAAAAGCAGAACAACTAAAGTGTTTGTGCATTGTTCATGCCCTACAAACCAAACCAGTCCTGACTGTCCACCTGGAACTGCACTAGAGATTTCCTCAGATGTAGTCAGGATGATGTGCATATGACCATGGCTACCTGCCTTGGCTCAGACTAACTTCCCTCTGAGCTTTGCCAAGTGGCATTAGAAAGATCATCCTTCAGTCTGATCTAATATTTTGGATAGATTTTTATCAGCAGTTTCTAGTTCTAATTAGAGAAGTGAGTATGTTGACTTGTTTTCCTTTTCCATCTGGACTTCTTTAGATAGAAAGTGTGTTTGTGTGTATATTTCTATATAAGATTTTGCATATGTATATAGATAATGAGTTCTGGACAGCTTTGCCATGAAACTACCTTTAAGCCTCTTGCTTCCAATCAGCTGGTGAAGTGCTATTTCTGCTGAGGAGGGCTCTTTGGGAAGTGGTGGTGGTTTTTGATCTGGTGGGATGCTCTGCATCAACATTCAAAGTAGGAAAGAATAAACAATTTAAAGAATAGGAAATTGTAATGAACTACATAGGAGAACAGATTTTGCTTTCTATCTAGCAGGGTCAGGTGGAAATGAGTACTCTCTTTGGAACCAGTACTGCTGTAATGTCAGGAGCAGACCTGTTCCCTGAGGTTCCGTGGAAAGAAAGCTGAAGGATACTACTTTTTTTTCCCCTCTTTGTTCTAGAATCTGCAAACAGTAATATTTTATACTCTAAACAGTATCGTCTTAGGGAAAATGAAGTATTTCGATTTGAACATATCTCCAGAATCTGAGCTTAGTTAAATCACATGATTGGATTGCCATTTGGGGTTTTTTTCACTTGGTATTACAGGCACAGAGACCATCCCAAGATTTAAGTACACTCACTCTATCATTGGAGTAGTAATATCATTTTCTCCAGTTGTAGGGTGATCCTATCAGGGAAAATTGGGATTTCATAAAAGTAGCATTCCCATAACTGTAATACAGCTAGGATATGGTTTTCCCAGTCTTCTTGCCAAAATGAACAGAGACATAGAAAAGTGGTAAGAGCCTATTTTCTCGTGCATGAGACAACTATCAATTATTCTATTCATCTCTTTAATTATCTACTACAGTAAAACATGATGTAAGAGTACACAGGATACTGCATTATCCAGGAACATGCCTCAGGATGAGAAGAAGCGAGGAGGCTCTTGGAACTATGTTTTACCCCCAGCAGACCTTGTTGTAGTTCAAAGTAGTTCAATTCCCTTGTTTTATAACATTACTTGTGGGTTAAGAAGAAAAATAGTAAAAAGCAAGGTTGTGTTTACCACTACTCTATTAGCAAGCTACAGCGCTGGTTACTGCCTGACTGAGCCCAGGGCAACAGAAAAATAATTAACCATTTTGTTCAAAACCAGAGCATGGAAGATGAAGGCTGAAGCTGGGAGTCTGCACAGGGTAGGGATGAAACACTCCAGAGAATCTCTAGATCCCATAGTTTCTATCTTATTCAGTAAGGCTTTGGGGAATTTGTTAAGCCTTTGCTAACTTTAAATACAATGCTTATAAAAATAAAAGCAAGCCTATTTTGCCCCAGCAGTTGTAAAGCAGCTGACCCAGCAGCTCCATAAAAAGTCAGCTAAATAAATTGAAATGCTGCTGCCACTGGTCTAACATGTTTACAGACTTTAATTGCAAGTGAAAAAAAAAACACAGCATAAACCATTACATGAGCAGAGGAATTTGGCTAACAGAAATAAAGGAAAACTTATCACCCGACATAAGGTTTAAAGGAGGACATAGATAACAAAATGTCTTCCTTCATATCCTTTATCACCACATCATTGATCTCTTCCAGAAATACAGAAAAATATGAATCTTCTACAATAGCATCTCTGTGGCTTCTTGTTTGGTGGTAATTCAACCGGAAGACTATGATGAGAAGCCAATATGTGACCTGAAGCAGTCCTATGCTCTGCCATTTTTATCAGTCTTCACAAATACACCTTTTTAAACTTCAGCCATGGGAAGTAGCACTCAGATAGCAAATCTATCGCTCAACAAATAAAAATGATACAGATAACCACAACACAGTACTCCAAAAGGCTGCCTTAAAGTGGAATCAATATAGTCCTCCACAATGTCAAATTATTCTGGAATGATACAAAACAAAGAGAAAAACTAACTACAACTGGAAAGCAGAGGCCGAGATTGTACCAGCCCACATTCCACCTTGGCAGGAAAATGGTAGATTATGCTCTACATGATAAGATTTAAAATGTATGCAAGAAGTTCAGAAATACTTCCATTGATTGACCTTTTTTATATATATACAATCCTTTTCCATTTAGTTAAAAAACATATAATGTTTCATCAAAAAGTGTGATAAAGAAGCAAGAAATGCAATGGGAAACCACTGCCTTATGATAAGAGCTATCAGATATGAAGGACATTTCAAAGACTAGAAAAATCAAGAATCTAAAGCCATGAGCAAGTGTCCAGGAAAATAATTCTATTTGCATTTATAATAATCTCTCCTTCATTTGCTCCATCTGTCTATTGGACAAGATTTTTGGCTTCTCCTTATGGAGTATAACAACACTGAGCTTTTTTTTTAAAAAAACATTTTTTTTTTTTAAAAAAAAGCAATCGGGAGAAATAGTGTTTGGGTTCATAAAATAAAAACTTTGAATGTATAAAGTTCTTTTCTAGTTAAATGAAAACTCTCTACCTCATTGCTCAGCCTCTGAAGCCACTGCAAGGCCTGGTTGTGTACAGCCCTATGGCAGCCCAGCCTCATTTCCACAAATGCAGTGAGTGCAGCAGTCCTCTAACACCCTGTGTACTCCTGACAAGAAAAGCCTCACTTGTGAGGGCTGTGGGGTTTGGTACTGTACAAACTTGAGTAGCTGATAATGGGTAACACGAAGAAGCCAGTAATGCATTTGTCTTGGAAAAGCAAGGTGTTTCCCAGGACACATGAGCTCAGGAAACATCATTGTTAGGAGCCCTGTCTTTCCATTGCTTGCAGATGAACAGTATCTCATCACTGTGGACCCACTAGCCAAGGGAAACCTGACTTTTAAACAACTTGATGGCTTTTATGGTGGTTGGGTGAGAGATTTATTGCAATTTGAGCAGATCAGTTTGTCTACAAAGTTGCTGAAATTGCTTTCTCTTCACATCAATCCACTCTCTTTTCTAAAACACGATGCCTTGGGAGATGTGCAAGTTCATATTTGGAGCTTTTTCCATACTTCTTCCAGCAGAACGGATTATTTTCAGTTCCTTTCGCATTTTTCATTCTCATCTGCCTCCATCCCTCTGCATGTTTTGTAGGCGTACATAACTACAGAAGAAGTCAATAGCTGATTCTTTTAGCAAGACTGAAGCCAGACAGAAGCCAATTTGACAAAGTATATGATTTTTCATTTATTCCCCTTACAGGTCAGTCAAAGTTTCTTTTGGAAACAGATACTTGCCTGTGGCCATGTCTCCTGGGCTTTTGAAGCACTGTGGTGTCTGTGTCATTAACAGAAGGGTCCTTCAGTGGTTCCTCACCAGTTTTTTTTTTCCGCATCCTTTGATGCAAATCATCACAGTGCAATTAAAATTTCAAACATAGCATCTAGTAACATTAGTTGAGAACCTGACATGCTCCATGTTAGCTTCCTGGAAAATAGCTACTAATTCAAGTCTTTCCTGCCCAGAAAACAGCAGAGACAGTTATATAAACACATCTTCAACTAGATGCAAGCACATCATCGAAACTTTAAAGTCCACCAAAAAAAATGACTATGAGAGCACTATGACTATGTTTTTCCTGCAAAACAGCTAGTCAAACTCCCAGGGTAGAAAATGAATTGGACAAGATTTTGTTATCAAGTGGTACCAAATCTTTTTTTTTCTTCTCTTTTATCTCTTAAATAGCACACACTGGCTATCACTGTCATTAAAAACATGCATTTCTAAAAACCCTTAAGCCGCTGTTTCTAGTTACTCTCCTTGAAGACGTGCTAGGTGGTAACATGGGAACTTTCATCATATATCAATTACTTAGTGAGAGAACTACTGCACAAGCTAATTTACTGTTTTCATTAAATGGAGCTGAACAGCATTAACACTGATGAGCCTAATGAAATGAATATTACATCTCAGTGGATAGTCTGACTCAAAGGCAGAAAAGTACCTGCAGCTACAGGAATTTTCCGTATCAAATTTTGAAAGGAAAAGCAGTTCATACAGCTCACACACTCACATACACAAATCCACATAAGATTTCCATTAAAAATAGATATTTAATTTCTGACGAGAATTTGTGTTTGGGAGGGATACAATTTGCTTTACTGAACAGAATGAAAATGCTCTTTCTCCTAAATTTTTCACTGCCTGCTTTGCATTGCTTGTCCTAGAGTCTCACAGTCATGGGTCTTAGAGTGTCTCTGTTCCCATTGCCCTCAGCTGTCAGGCTTTTGGTTATGTAGCCAGCCATGGGAACACAAAAGAATATCAGAAGACATGAAAGCTGTATGAGCTTCCTACTGAAAAGAAACAGGAAGGATAAATACACTCCTCTTTGGTTATCATCACACTTGTTTCCAGTTTGCATGAATGAAACAGTGATGTCTGCAAAAGGACTTGACAGCTTCAGATGACATTTAAGTGGGACTTACCTAATTGTGACCCAAATGGTGCAGGCTCACTTTGTGGGCTTCTGAAAGTCAATGGCTGTTTTCAGAATAATACAATAAGAAATCCCTTCAACCTCTAGTACTTACTCAAAACTCAAAGTATTATTTTTTTTTCTCCTTTGTCACTTTAAAAGGCAGGAAGTGTATGAAGATAAGGCAAATGGTACCCGACTCCTTCTTACCAGCTGGCCTTACAAGAAAATTTGAGTTGAGTGAGTTAGACAGGGAAGGAAAGAATATTACGAGTGTCAAAAAAGCAAAGAAAAAACACCCAACTGCCTGACAATCAAGAGGCAATAGAACACAGAGGTGAACACTGGAGAGGATGAAGTGGGTCTGCAGATAGATCTGGAGCAACACATGATTCTTAATTACGCATGAGAAAGTCCAAGCAGTCAGGAAAAAATGCAGACACTGTGTCCTGAAGGCAAAGGGAAGATGAAGCAGCTTTGTCTAAGTGTGTCAAAAGATGGTCCAGAAAAAAAGAATAAGAATTCTTCTACTTGCCTATCAGTGATCTTCAGCGAAGGTATGGTTCAGATTTTCTGACCTATTTGACATGTGTGCTAGAAGGTGGTAGGGCGGCACACGTGTGGTGGGTTGACCTTGAGTAGACACCAGGTGCCCACCAAGCTGCTCATCACTCCCCTCTTCAGCAGGATGGGGGCAGAGAGGGAACAAGATGGAAAAAACCTCATGGATCAAGAGAAAGGCAGTTAAATAAAACCAAACAAAGCCCACTCATGAAAGCAAAGGGAAACCAGAAGATTTATTCTCTACTTCTCACCAGTAAGTGATGCCCTACCACTTCACATGAAGTAGGGTTTCATTATGTGCAGCAGTTGCTCTGGAAGAGATATATCATAATAATGAATGCCCCACCCTCCCTAATCCTCCTCTTCAGCATTTTTTCCTGAGTAGATGTCATATGGTATGGTATGTCCCTTTGGTCAGTTTGGGTCAGTTCTCCTGGCTATGTCTCCTCCCAAGATCTTGCCCAACTCCAGCCTAGTGCTGAGGGAATGTAGGAGAGCCAGCCTTAATACTGTGTTAGCACTGCTCAGAGGTGGCCAAACATTGACATAATTGACGTATTATCAACACCCTTGTAGCTACCCATAAAAAACACAGTATGATGTGGGCTGCTATGGGAAAAATTAAATCCATCTCAGCCAAACTGAACTTAAGTGGTCACCAGTGTCTCTCATCTGCACAAAGGAGATCTGCAGAGGAGCCTGTGTGAGAGGCAAGCAGCCCTGCTTCATAACTAAGGTGAGTTAGTACAGCTTCAATATCTTTAATAGACCTGTGAAAAATGTATACCAGCTGAAGATCTGGCTTATTCTGCCCTATTCTGTTTAAAGTAAACACACTGTTTATCACCATTTCAATGCAAACACCCTGTTAAAGCCTTCATTTTGACATAAGTGGGCTGTATGATTGAGATAGAAAGCTGATAAGATTTCCAACAGTTGGCGACAAGATCCTCAACTAATGACTAAAAAAATCTGAATCATAGTCCTGCTCTTCCGATGATGAGTATTTCTAGTCATTGATGTCAGTAACACAGGTCTTGGAGAGGGATTGGTTTGGGTAGGAGTTGTTATTCTTCAGGAAGGAGTTACAGACGGTGAATCCATCTCATGGCAACCATCAGAAAGCTTAAAACTGACAATACAACACATCAAGTTGAGTACCCTGGAAATGAGAAGAGCTGTCTGGTAAGGGATCCCTCCAGCCTCCCAACTCCAGGGAAATGAATTTGCTTGGGAGCCATATACAGCACACAGACATCACATCCTGTGTTCAGCGTTTCTTTGTAGAGGTCAAACTGGGCTGTCGTGCACTGACTTAATACCCCATGTGCTAAACTGCTAATTGTTTCCTTACATCTTAAGATTCTGAAATACCTTTTAAACTTGTGCTCCAAATCCGTTTTGCTTTTGAAGGAAAGAATCCCTAAATTCTCCTCTCAGAGAGGTTCTCAACCCTTTCTCCTTAGAAAAGGTAATATGACACATTGACAGTTCACTTTGTAGTCTTTGGTTATGAGTAAATATTTGTCGAGCCTAGATCACTATCACACTATATTGCCACTATGGGTGTCACAAAAGCAAAGCAGGACAGAAACTTTCCAGTTTCAACAAACATTTGTTGTCTAGAGCGTTGTTCCACATAGAAGAAAATGTAAATTCTTTACAGCAAGAGTAATTTCAGTTTTACATTTTCTTCATGAATAGTGTCAGGAAGGCTATTTCCAATAGTCCAAAAGCAAATATTCAGCTTTCTCAGGTGGCCCTAAATGCCCAGTGCAACCTCTCTTTTTGGGTCTGCCCTAACCCCTAGAATAAGCCAAGGCAAACCATGGGGTGCAAACACCTACTGCCGAATCACCAGTGCTGACACTGACTGAAGACTGAGTGGAGTTTCAGATGAGTAAAGTCTATTTTAGGATTTCAAGCATCCCACACTATAGAAGGATCCAGGAATCCTGCAAAAATGCCACCACCCAGTTGGGGTTTTTTTCAGCTATTTTTGGACTCCCTTCCTTTCCTTATCACTGTTTTAAAGGCCAATTTTGTCGTTAACATGTAAAAAGAGTATTTGCAAAGGTCTCATATCTATGTCTTATATGAGAAAACAGCTAGTGGTTTGCATGACTGATTTGGAGGTTGCTGTCATCTGCAATATTCTAAATACCATGTCTCATTTCAGAAGAGATATAAGAAGAGTCATAAATATGTGACTAAGCGACATGAGGAACTTAACACCTAAGGAATAGCATTTTCTGCATGATCTTAAAGTTGACAGAAATGAAGCAAGTATTTTTAATGCTAAAAGAGATTAATTTCTGCATTCTGCAGAAATGGGGTCCACTGAAATTTACCTGAGAGAAAATTAAAAATAAATTCCACATGTGGCCAAAATAAATACATATTCACTTCAGGCATTACCAATTATCTGAAAATAGCCTGGAACCAAATAGAATTAGAATTGAAACTAGAAAATGCTTCCAGTAAAACCAGAATATTTTTGAGGTAGCCAATCTGTGCAATAAGAGTTTTTCTTCCAAGAAAGCAGATTGGTAGAAAAAATGCATTTACAAATCTTTGTAAATAGAAGAAAACAACAATTTGTTGTCCCACAGCAAAAGAGAGTCCAACCAGAGAGAGGTTTATCCTCAAATCTGCTGGAATCCAGAATTCTGGTTTGACCTCACAAAAGGGATGACAGCATGGCATTAAGAGTATGTCTGCATTTGCTGAAGAAACCACAACAACAACATCAAAGCAGAAATAACAGTAAGAGTAGCCAACATACATATTTGATTTCCTCACAAACACCATCTGGAAAAGCCTCATCCACATAAATGAAAGAATGGTTACTCTGAGATGCTTTTCTTCTCAGTGGGATGTACAGCCCTTCAGGCAGCTTGTTCCACTGCTTCACTAGTTCCATAGTGCATTCACCACCTTGGGCTCAGAGGACACATTTTTCCCTTTCTTGAAGCAGATTCACATACTTGGAGACCATTATCACATGTCCTGCAGTCTTTCTCTCCTTGGACTCAACAGTCTTCAGTTCTGGTCTGTCCTTACAGATACATTCATTAAATTTCTTGTTTCTACTGCTCTCCTTTGAACACCATTAAATCCAAAGCTTCTATGAAAATGCTGCTGAAAACCTGACTGAAGTGGCCTTGGCTTTACTAACCAGAGCCAAAGGACTGTTTCACATATCAGTTGTAGGTTATACTTCCCAGAATGGCATTTCCCTTTATTCAGTGCTATGGCCAGTTCAAACCCCTTTATAATGCCGAGATACTCTCTGGAGAGCTGTGCTGGAAAGTGGCAAAAACTATTTCAGTTGGGAGAAACCTACAACAATCACCTAGTCCAACTGCCTGGCCAATTCAAGACTGACCAAAAGTTTAAGCATGTTTTTAACGGCATTGCCCAAATGCCTTTTAAATATGACAGGTTTGGGACATTGATCACCTCTCTAGGAAGCCTGGTACAGTGTTTGACTACCTTCTTAAGTTAAAGAAATGCTTCCTAATGTCCGGTATACATCTCTCCTGATAAAGCTTTGAACCATTGCCATGTATCCTGTCACTGGATACCACGGACAAGAGTTCAGTACCGCCCTCTCCTCTTTGTCTCCCTAGGAAGCTGCAGAGAGCAATGAGGTCACCTCTCAGCCTCCTTTTCTCCAAACTAGACAAACCCAAAGTCCTCAGCTGCTCCTTAGGACATTCCTTTCAGCCCTGTCACCAGCTTTGTTGTCCTGTTCTGGACAACTGCAAGTTCCTTGACATGCTTCTGTAATTGTGGGGCCCAGAACTACACACAGTGCTAAAGGTAAGGTTGCACTAATGCTAATACAGTGGCATAATCACTTTTTGACCAGCTGGTTCTGCTGTGTTTGATGCACACCAGAATACAGGTTGTCCTCTTGGTTCCAGGGCACGCTGCTGACTCCTATTAAGCCTGCTGTTGACCAGTGCCCCCAGATCCTTTTCTGCAGGATTGCTCTCCAGCCACTCCTGTCTCAATTTATATTTGTGCCTGGTTTTACTCTGTCCTGGCTGCAGAATCCAGCATATGTTCTTGTTTAATTTCATGCCATTAATTATTGCCAAGTCACTCCAGTCTATCCATATTGGAGACTGGAGTCCAGCACTCCTCATTCTCCATTAATTCACTTGATTATTCTTGTGTATGTGCAGCATTTTGCAGTTGTCCCTATTGAATGTGCAGATTTTTTTCTGATTATGTCTCCATTTTCTGCCTTGCAGCATAGCTGGAGTATTTGTCTTTTTTAGTACAATCACACTATCTATTCCTTCACCCAGAGTTCTAGTGCAAACAGAGTAGAATAAAGCAAAGACAAAGTCCTGCAGAGCTGCATAAATATATCTTTCCCTTGTGTCAAGAAACTGCTGAAAAGCATTTCTTGAGCACAATTTTGCTTGAAGGTTAGGGTTTTTTCATCTAAACCATGATTCTGTAGCTGGCCTGCAAATACCATGTTAAACATTGTGAAAAGCCTTACTAAGAATCAAGGTATAAAATATTCACAACTACCATTGTACCCACAAATGCCATTATCCCACTGTAAAGAGAGTTACTTGGATTTGCCAAGAAATTAAATGAGAAGTGAGCTGATGGCAAGTCTTCTCATTATTATTTTCCAGTTACTTATGAATAGGTTGCTGAATTATTTGTTCCACAGTTTTTCTGGATTTAAAGTTACACTGAGCGGTATGTAGCTCCCTTGGTTCACTTCCCATCCTTATTCCTCTTAAAGAAAGGAGCGGAAGCAACAATGATGTTGTAAATTTATGACACTTCATCCATCCTTCATTAATTCTCAGAAATAGCTGCTGATTGCTCTGAAACTTTTTTTAGCCAGTGCCTCTTCTGTCAAAGAAGGAAGTTCATTGGGTCTCTTCTGTCAAAGAAGGAAGTTCATTGGGTCTGGAAGAACTAAAAATACCTTATTTATCTAAGTATTTTATGTACTCTTAACTGGGTTTCTTGCTGGTATTAATTTTGCTAATCCCTCCTTGATGACCCTTCTACTGACTATTGAAAGGTAACACTGTTTATTAGTTAACTGCTTAATACTTAGTTAAAAATCTTGAACCTTCTACCACACTTGTTATCTTTTATAAAATGTAGTGATGGCATATATTTCCTGAAGTTCAATTAGAAATTGTTTGTAAATATCCAATACCACTCATAATTGCAAATGATTCAGGCATGCAGTAGAATGTATAATTGCCTATTATATTTCCTTTAAATCCTGGTTAACCTCTCACTGCTTCTAAATTAGAATAACAGCAGAGACCTGTAGAATGAATGTAATACAACACAGAATATCAATATCAGAATATCAATAGAAATTGACTGAAATATGTTGCAGAGGATGCATGTTAAAATCAACGCTTCAGTTGTGATAGAGAAGTTGAAAGTGGGAGAATAATTCAACAGTGGTTATTAACTTCTGTCTTATTAAACTGTTATTAAACCAATGTTATTAAATGTTACATAAATAATTACTAATTCTATCCAGGACTCAAAATATTGCTATGTAGATACTATTTTAGTGGCAATGAACATAATAAACATAAAATTATTTATTTTCTTGTCATAACTGCACTGGAAAAGGGGAAATTTGACACCTTTTGGCAAGTAGAAAGTTACTTAACCTGAGGGGGAAAAGTTAGCCCTAAATAAAACAAGCTTTTTGATTTGGACACTTCTAAAAGGCAATTTGCACTTGACCTGACTCACATATTAAATAAATACAGTAGACTATTAACTCTAAGGGTAATTGCTTTTGTAACTTTTATTTTTGAAAGAACTAGCACTCCCAGAACTCAATTAAAATACATTTTTAGATCTATGTGGGTTGAATAATATTTTAGGCCATGCTATCTTCCTTCCCTATTTTTTACTGAGATTCTTGTTTGTAGGTCAAGAGGAAAATTGTAACTCAATTGCTGGGACATTATTTTAGTCTTAATTCATAAAGGCATTTAACCACATGCTCAGTTCTCTTTTAAATCAATGAGGATTGAGTGTTTTGGTTCCAGATAGGTCTAAGTCACTCTCAGCCTTCAATAATAAAAGAATCCTAAAATATCTAATATTTAACAGAAATAGGGAAAACAGGCTACAGCTGTATGAAGATTTCATCTCGTTAAATATAAGAAAAAACTATTTTACTGTGAGGGTGAGGGAGCCCTGGCACAGGCTGCACAGAGAGGTTGTGAACTCTCCTTCCTTTGAGGTCTTCAAGACCTGCCTGGACATGTTCCTATGTGACCTGATCTAGATTGACCTGCATCTGCAGGGGGGTTGGACTAGATGATCTCTGCAGGTCCTTTCTGAACACTACTATTCTGTGATTCTATGGTTTTTTTAAGATTTGTGGTGGTTAGAAGCAGTCAAAAATGGTGTAAAACAGTTGAGGGGGAAAGAGAATGGCTCTTGTTCCTCACAGTTTGAGTAGTGATACACATGGATGATGGATGAATTGCTGCAGTTCCATGCATAACAAGATATTAGACTTGAGGACTGAGAGGTGTACAGTGCTCTGTTGAGGCACCTGCAGGGCTTCTGCAGCCATGTAGATGGAAATCAGCTACTTAACAAATGCTGTCCCCAGAAAAAAAACAAAATGCTACCCTACAACATTACATTAGTCCTACACTTACTATATCTGGCATATGTGAATCAATGCATCTGGCAAAAACAGAAAGGCATGACAAAATGCAGCTCCTCCTTAAAGCAGAAGAGTTGCAGTAGGTGGAGATATTGACAGTCAAGGTTAGGAAAGGAGAATAAAAACTTTTAAGGACACTTCACTTTGCAGCAATGAGGCTGGGGCTGTTCCACTTGCAGCTCTTGTCAAAGCTTACAACAACTGCAGTGAGCTCAAATTTGGAGTTGAAGGCCCCAGTTGAGGAAAGCACTCAGCCAAATCCTTAAGTGTTTTGTTGATGAGGGCTCGACTGAAGGATGTGCTTAACGTGCAGGTGCCAGTGCTCATAGAACAGAATTGAAAATGCGTATCCCACAAGGACTGCAGTGCAAAGTTTCACATTTGCTTTCTGACAGCAGTTCTGCTGGTGGAACCTTCCTGCATGCAGTCTGCAGAAAGGCAATGCCAGCAGCGGTATGACAGTGCGGTGTATCGCTGAAATAAATACATAAAGCTACTTATCATTTGCTGTGTCTGCTGCCCCGATTGAGAGATATTCAACAGAATACTGGCATCGTGTGGCAAGATGAAAACGCTATAAATTGAATCACCTTTTTTTAGCCTTGGATTAATACAGAGCATTTAGTAGGTCAAGAAAGTAATCCTTGCCTTCAGACTATAAACAATCTTTGATCATGAGGAGCAGATAGTTAGAAAAGGTCTTTGTTGGACATAAGAGACCTAGAAGGAACAACTGGCATTAATTAGAAGCACAAAAACACATGCGCCACCTTAACATATGGAAGTCTGTTTCAGCTTCCTTACCTTATGCATGACATGAGTCAATCCAAAGGCACAATCAAGGACATGCACCCTTAGGATGCTTAATAGGCATAGACAAGACTAGCCAGTGCCTGCTTTCTTAATAAAGTAACATTTAATCTAGGGCTTCTAAATAGCCACTTCTCAGTAGCCACTGGATAAAGTACAGAAAGGTTCCAGAGAGCTGTAGCCATGGGAGTGTATTCCTTGCCATTTGAATAGCTACATCACTGCACTGCAGCCTTATCACTTTTCTTCTCCCTCTCTTACACACAAACACAAAGTGAATCTTGCTCTCAGCATTGGCCCAGCTTCAACAATAGATATGTTCTCACACAAGAGCTGGCACCACTCAGGGAATTAAGCCACAACCCTGGAAAGAAGGGATTTGTCTAGGTCCAAAAAAGTAAAATCAAATCAAGTTCAACCTTTTTCATGGTGAGGATCCCAGCTATTAGTTTGTTGTATAAAACATTGGCAACACACTACACATGTTCCAACACCATCTATGGGAAGATTGAAAAGGACTTTTGTAATGAAAATTCAAGACTAGGAGGCATTTTTTAGCCTTCCCGTTTGCAATATGAAGCTTTTCCAACTGAGTACCAGGATTCTCAAGTTCCTTGAAGGAATTACTTTCAAAAAAGCATCTGCCGGTTAAAGAAATCTAATGGGATAGTGCCTTAACTTGGAAGATACTTGATGCCTTTCTACACATTAAGGGCAGTACAGGTGTTTGAATTCATATTTTTGTACCCATTAATTTACTTTTGATCAAAGAAGTCAGATAGTAATATGCCTTTTGGTGCTTCGTAATCATTTCTATATATTTCTGCTATTAGATATTATGCTATACTTAGGAAAAGTACATTACACACCTTACTGATGCTATAAAGCTGGCGAACACTGATAAGAGGCATTAGTGTTTCCTTTTTTGTTTTGGAAGGAATGAAGAAACATTTCCCATTCTTTTCTTGAAAGAACACATTTACATTTCAAACCTTGAAAAAAATCCACCAGTTCAGAAATACATTCACTTCTGTCTACCTTCTTTAGACCTGTGATGAGGTGATAAGGCAGACACGCACAAGTTAATATCTTATTTGATTGCAATTAAGTCAGAATTAATTTTTCATCACTCTTGTTTAGGAGAGAGTACAGCTTCAACCTTCACAGCGTGATAACGGTAAGGCAGTGATATAACTTACCTTTCAAAAATCACCTATGAGAAACTAATCACAGAATCTGAGGTAAAAGATCAGTATACAGTTCTGACTATCATCTCTCTGCTTTCAAATTTGGGATTCTATTATTTTTACAACTCAGCATACCGTTACAGTAATCTTCAAAAAGTAAGCATGCCAAATTGCACAGCATCACATGGCAGTGCCACTGAGTTAGATACATGAATTATAAGGTTGCAAAATAAAGCTGGCAAAGAGGTGCTGACTTCATTATCAGTCTCCTATGTAACAAATATGAAAAGACCTCAAAAACTATACCTTGGTGTCCATTCTGAGGTGGGAGCATTTTTAATTCTCCCCCTGCATTTTGTAATCCCATGAGCTAAATTCCAGCCATATGAATTAGAGTTAAATCAGCCATTGTTCTGTTGGGGGCTGACAGCCTCTTTCTTACATTCCCAGGGAATGTATCATAATAGTGTCCAATCTCACCTCTTCCAAATAAAAGGTTTTTTGAGCTTTGTTTCTTAATGTAGACACAATTCCAGTTTCACATAAACATTTTAAAAGCCATAAATGGAACAAAACTCGTGTCCAAAGCTTTATTAATGGTACAAAACAGAACTGTTCTGAGATGGACTTTGTTGCAGTTATTGTATTGAATCAAGTTACTTTTATCTGACAATCACAGAATCACAGAATAGTAGGTTTGGAAGGGACCTTTAGAGATCATCTAGTCCAACCTCCATGCAGAAGCAGGTCCACCTAGATCAGGTTGCATAGGAACGTGTTCAGGTGGTCTTGAAGACCTCCCGAGAAGGAGACTCCACAACCCCTCTGGGCAGCCTGTGCCAGGGCTCCCTCACCCTATTACTTGATACAATAGAAAAAAGTGATGTCCCAACCTCCTGACATTCACTGATATTTGTAAATATTAATGAGATCCCCCCTCAGTCTCCTCTTCTCCAGCCTAAATAGCCCCAGTTCCCGCAGCCTTTCCCCATAAGGAAGATGTTACAGTCCCCTGATCATCTTGGTGGCCCTGCGCTGGCCTCTGTCCAGAAGTTCTCTGTCCCTCTTGAGCTGGAGAGCCCAAAACTGGACACATGACTCCAGATGAGGCCTCATCAGGGCAGAGGAGAGGGGGAGCAGAACCTCCCTTGACCTGCTGCTCACACTCTTCTTGATGCATCCCAGGATGCCATTGGCCTTCTTGGCCATGAGGGTGCATTGCTGGTAACAATCATAGAATCCTAGAATCGTTACGGTTGGAAAAGACCTTTAAGGTCATTAAGTCCAACCAGTCACCTCACACTATCGGGCCCATCACGAAACTAAACCATATCCCTCAGTACTTTATCTCTGCCTCTTTTGAATATCTGCAGGGATAGTGACTCTACCACCTCCCAGGACAGCCTGTTCCGATGTTTAATAATGCTCTCAGTAAAATGAGGATTCATACTGCCAAGAAAATAGAACTGTGAATGGTGCTTTTGCTGTTTGGTCCATCACCTCAGAGCAGTTAGGTACAATAGAAAAGGAGTAAAGGTAGTTATATAAGACAGTTGAAAAAGATATGTCTTCCACAAACTAAAGCACCTTCAAAGGAAGATATGAAAGACAAACTGAAATTAGATGCTTATTTTGTCTTTATTTAGGTGTTCACTAGCCTGCTTGAATGGGCCTGACTGGGGTACTTCTGCAGTTGGTTCAGGTTTGCCTCAGCTGCTGCTGTCACCAGCACTAATTACGGGGATATTCGTTTTTGCTCCCACTCAGCAAAATCACAATGGAGTGTAGGCTAAGATACGTCTCGACAACTGCAGTTGCTCATGTTTTGCTACAGGAAAATTAACAGTGTGCTTCAGCTGCTGTGAGCTGTAAGATGACTTTACCACAATGAGTTTCTGATTAGATGGTCATGCATGATTAGAAAGGGGAAAGTCTGAAATACCGAACAGCAAAGGCAGAACAGGAATGCTTGCTTCGTAGGTGTATTTGTGTCACTTTGTGTTAATAATTACATCTTCAGTATTTACATACTCAGTTTATCTCAACAGTTTTTAGCAAAACTTTCATCTCAGTACTCACTTCCCAGCCTAATCTACACTTTTTGCCCTCTGGAAAATTGAATGAGGACAGGGACGCTGCAGGGCAGCTACTTGATTTGCTTATAGTAATGTCCTCAAAGTCATCATTTGAGAAACAGTCTGGTTTCTTACACGTCAAAAGTAATTTTTTGCTTCTCTTGTTTTCAGAGAACCTGGAGATGGGCCAAAGATTTGTAGAGAGTCTGCTATAAGGTGGCATAGGCTTGTGGGCTCTTATCAGAACAGCAGCTTCATGTTACCCATGCGTAATAAAAAATGTCCTTGCATTCAGCTAAACCCTACAGCATTGTACACAGGGAATAAAGACAAGCCTGATGGACTTGTACAAAAGGAGAAGAAAAGAAAGAACAAAAAAATTTGGGAGGAGTATTTATAGAGGGTGATTAAACTTGTTTTCCTTCCAAACACACACACAAAAAGACAAATTTACCATTTTAGTAGAGGTGGGTCAGGATCTTCAAGCATTTCTGCATGCTCAGTCTGCACTATACACAGAGCTCTGGGCTGAGTTAACCAGGGCTTCAGTCAGAGGCTGTGGGTGCCTGGGATGGTGCCTGACTGCTGCTCACCCAGTGGGATGCAGCTGCTTGTGAGACTAATCTCACAGCATGAATCTTCATTGAGAACTGAGATATACTCATGTGGGCAAAACTTAACTTGTTCATACCCATGTTAACCCTGTGGCTAGAGCTAATCTAATGGTAATGGGGTCAGGCATTGCTAGAGATCAGAAACTAGCCAATGGAAATGAGAAAACGGAGCAGGAACAAGAGGACAGTATTCACTGGGAGTGAGCTGAAGGGATCTGTACTGCTGTTGAACAAGTACATTCCTTCCAATCACCAAATTAACAGGGAACACAAGACTTCAGGAATTTCAAAGGAGTAGAAAAGGTGATATGACCTTGCAAGAAAGCCGACAAAGACCAAGAAGCAGATGTGTTTTTCAGACATTACAGTCTTTAGTGAAACAGTGGTGGTAAGTTCTCCATTTTCCCACAGGGTAGAAATTTTGGAGAACATTACCAGAATACAAACTTACACAGAGTTCAGTTACAGAGAATATTTTATCAGCTCCAGCTCTTGCAGAAACATTCCAAAACATACCCCTAAGGAAGCACTCTGAGCAGTAAGAATCGAGTTTGTCATTCAAAAAATCTCTCACTGCCAACTCTGCTGAGTATCTTCACGAGACAGGGAACAAACACCATGGGAGCTGCTAAGAACAGAGTGTTAGGAAAGGCAAAGACCTTCATAGAGAATACAGATGGACTTAAAAACATTCTTCCTTTCAAACTGCTGAGAAACATTACATCTTAAAAATCATTCTCACCCCCTACCCAAGGTTCTTTTTTTCCCCCCCTGTGGAATAAATAAATCTCACTGACTTCTACAGTCTTTTTTTAATTCTGCAGTAGGTTAAAGGGATCTCCCAGCTTGATTTCTCCCTGACATAGCTGTCTGATGTCACTTGAGAAGAGGCGTCTGGAAGATCTAACACCTTTGTTTTCAACCACGGCTACAGTAGACATGCAGAGTCATCTTAATTCCTGCATCACTTTGGTTATGCTGTGTACCAAGTCTCCGAGGGTAGCCTGGATATTTGCCTTGCTGCCCAGAAAAAACATACATTATTGTCAAAGTATTATTCTTGAAGACCAAAAGACTGACAGAGATACATTGGGAAAAACTCTTAGGAGGGATGTTTTGAGTCCTGACAACTCAGTTAGATAGAAACCTGTCAGTTCTTTTTGGGCAAATCATGATAACCATCATAAAATACTTTATGTTGGAAGGAACCCTTAGAGGCGTCTAGAGTAAGCCTGAGCTGAAAGTAGTGCTAACTTTAGTCTTACATCAGGCTCCTCAAGGCTTTGTCAAGTTTGGAAAATTTCTGAGGGTAGAGGCAGCACTGTGTCTCTGAGCAACACGTTCCAGCGTTTAACCAACCTCTCTGGTTTTTTTCCCCTCTTGTATTTAATTGAAATTTGGCTGTCTTTTTTCCTCTCTTTGTGAACCTCTGAATGAGAAATGCCTGGATTCTCAGGTCTTACCTTTTCTGCATAGCTGCAGCCTAACAAGCTAGTTCCCAGCCTCTACAGTTGCATGAGTTTATTCAGTCCCAAAGTAGGACTTTTGTCTTTGTTGAGCATCATGATGTTCCCATTGGCCGGTTCCTTCCTCTTGTTCAGATCCCTCTGGATGGCAGCTCTGTCCTTCAGCACATTGAACTCTTCTTGTTTCTACACTCTGGTGTCATGCATCAAGTGGATGAGGGTGTGCTCCTTGCTGTTGTTCAGGTCACTAAGAAGCTTAACAGTGCAATCTCCAAGACTGATCCATAAGGAATACTCCTTTCATTTCCCCATTAGATTTCAATCCCTTGAGCACTAATCTTTGATCCCAGTAGTCCAAGTTGTTTTCCACACAACTAGTAGTCCACATGTGCAGCCCATGTCTCCTCAGTCTGGCTGCAAAGAAGCTATGTGAGACTACCAAAGTCTTACTAAAGTACAGCAAAGTGACATTCACTTCTCTCTCCTCTTCCTTATACCAGTCATTTCATTAACGATTGCAATGAGGCTGGTTACATATAAATTGCCCTTGGTAGGTCTCACCTGACTGTTCCCAGATGTCCTGTCAGCCTGAAAGTCTGGAAACGCCTTTCAGAAGCATTTGCTCTATAATCTTCCCATGGACTAACATGAGGCTGAATGTTCTATGGTTCCCTGGACTCTTACTTTTTGAAGACGGACATAAACATTTGCCTTTTTCGAGGCACTGGGGACATCTTGTGATTGCTGTGATAAAAAGTGGTCCTTTAATGGCTGCTCCATCAGCACTCAGTGGATGCATTCTATCCAGTCTTATTCTCTTGACAAAGAGAAGCAATCTGGCCAAAAGTGCTGTTGCCACACTCATTACAGTTTTTCCTGACTCTGCTGAACTTTCACAATGGTTTTCAGGATCTGGTACAGAAGCTTGCAAAATCTATAACTATAGGAACAAAAGAATCCTGACAGGAATGCCAGACACTGAACTGACAATTATATCACATAACCCAAACAAGCTCAAGTGTTGATTACCATCAATGGCTCCTGAAGAAATCTGAATCTCAATCTTTAGTCTGCTCTTTTCCTTTCACGTCATAAATATGAAATCTGGGAAACCTAGTTCATAGGACTGGGACACAAATGACAATTAGACTCAGTCTAGAGACATACAGCAGAGACACAGGTTGGAGATGTAGGTCAAAAAGCAAAGGCTGCAGGAACCCCTGCACCTACCATTCTATGTTCCAACCTCTACAATTCTATGATGGGGGTTGGACGAGATGATCTCTAAAGGTCCCTCCCAACCCCTACCATTCTACCATTCTATGAAAGTGATTTAACCATCTACCAAGACTTTACACTGAGCAAGGAACATGTAGTGGTGAAAAAGAAACAAAAATAGGAACATACTAAGCCAAATATGATGATCTCTAAAGGTCCAACCCTACCATTCTATGATTCTATGAAATATAGGTAAAAATGAATCACCAAATTGGAAATTAGTAACCTGCAGAACTGACTGCAAAGGGAAATCTCTCCTGGCCATACTTTATGCCTTCCTTTTTAAGAGCATATTTAATCTCTTCAACATTATATTTACAAAATTATTCCAGTAAACACACACTAATACTGAACAGCAAGTAAAGTGAAAAAACATTCTTATTTTGACAAATGACATTGAATCTTTGTCCAGTTTGTCATCTTAACAGTTCACTAGGCAGTGACTTCAATGTGAACTGTGATATGAAATTTGTTTCAGCTATGTAGTCTCTGTATTTCTTTTCCACTTTTGGTAATGGATTTTTTTTTTTTTTGAGGGGGGTGAGCGAGGGTGGTGTGTGAGTCCTAACTAAAAAACAAGGGAGTCAGCTGGAGATTAATTTAGCATTAACATAGGTGATACCTTAAGACCCAATAAATAAAACATCTGTTTTCCCTATTGCAGACAGAAAAAGTTAAATTTCTTGAGGGGACTGTGGAAGGGTTATGGAGGACTGTGCCTCTTGACAGCTGAGGGGAAATTCTCCCCTTTGCAATGTTTTTTCCAAATACACTACAGCTACTGTGGAAACAGTAACTCCTAAGTTGGAGAAGACAATGAGCTTGATGAGAGGGAAGCCCAAATTAAACCAACACTCAGTACAGTCTTGTGAAAAGACAAATCTATCATTGAGCTAAGCAGATCCGGGGTTAACAGATGTCAGTGTTCTGCCTCTGATGAGAAACACACTCTTGCAGGTCTGACTTGAGTCCACAGTGTCTTTCAAACATGAGTGCAACAAACATAGCAGGTATTGAATGACTGAGTCACAGAGCAGACAGCTCAAAACACCTTGGTCACCTCAGCACTTTCATGTTGTGCACAAGAGGGCACTTGGTACTTTTTCATCTTTTTTTATGGCTTGCTACAAAATAAAAAAAAAATGCTTTATAACATCACCCTAAATAGCTTCAGAGATTGATTAAATGCTTTATTACTGTGTCAGCTATTAATTTATCTCAGAGTTACCCATGGCTTTATATGCTTCAAATCAATAGAGATTATCTCTTAAATAACCTTTAAGGAGAGGAGCAAGCAATGCAGGCACTTGACTGAATGGTGTACATAAACCTCCCAGAAAACAGTTTTATCCCTTATTAACCTAGCAAAATCAGGACAAGCTTTCAAGGTATGCAGGAGTAAGCTTTTTAAACCAGAAGGGGAACACTGATTATCTGAGGGCATTTTATTACGAGCAATACAGTGATATCTCACACCACTCCTGTCTTCAAGAAAGGACATAGAAACTGAACAACACAAAAGCAAAGGCATCCAGAAAGGTATCCTTCTCCCACCACCCCCAACATGCAACATTTGTGCTTTGTGCAGACTTTCATGCAAAAGCAGACATTGATGCCAGTCATGGAGGTCTGGGGAAAGAAAGGGGACAGAGGATGAAGCCTGGGAATGAGGCCTGAAACTGGACTGGGTCCACTTGGGATAAAGAAGATTCTGCAAGGAAATGAATAGGAAGGAAGGATTGGAAATATCTGTCCCAAACTTGTCCCAGTCTTTGTAGTGCTCACACAGAAGATCTGACTGTTGCTCAGGTAATTAAAGAGTCTTTCAAGATCAATCAACTAACATCCAGCCATCACACTTCTTTCCTCTAAATACAGTCTATCTGTAGTCATTGAAAAAATGTAATTCCAAGGAGAAAATAAACCATTTTAATTATTATACTTTCATGATTGTATGCAGTAAGTACTGCTCCAAATTTTCCTGGACTTCTGTTGTTCTCCCATGCTATAGTGCTTCACAGTTTAACCAAAGGGTTGCAGATGAGCAGTTATTGTAACACAATAATACATAAGAGAATCTACCTTCTCATCCTCTTAATCCTTTTCCAAATTCTTGACTTCTCATTCTCTATCTAAATTCCCAAGAGGTCTATATAAAACCACAAGATGATAGCCACAAGTTCTGATTTTTGGAAGGAAGGAAAGAACATAAAAACACCCAGAAAAATGAATCCCAAAACAAGTGATCTTTACTAATTGATTAAAAGGCTGGAAAAAACCAAAAAGGATGAAAGTCCACAGAGATAATTTATGTAGATGGAAAAAGTGAACTACATGAGCATGACTGGCCAGAAAATATATGGGAAGTCCTGAAGATACTTTTACTACAGGGAGGAAGATCCAGTCAGGTCAGTTTTTGAAGGCTGTGCAAAGTACAAAGGAACAATTTGATCCATCTGTCCATGGTGGCCAGACAAGAAGTTATGGCTTAATGTGCAGCAATAACGATTGAAGTTAAATATTGGGATGAACTTTAAATTACTAAGGAGAGCAAAATATCACGGCAGATAACCTGAGGGGTTGGTGCAGCCTCTATCTCTGGGGAGTTTTAAGAGCAGAAATAAGAAAGGACCTGCTTAGGGCAGTGGCATAGGCTTGATAACCTCCAGCTCTTGCTCTGGCCTATTGCAGACTACTTTCTTTGTTGCTCCAGAGATGCCACAACTACTTGAAAGGACAAATTTCTCCTTAGGAATACAGTGCAGAAATGGAAAGTATTCCAAGTGGAATATTGAAAAAGCTCTGCAAAGGCAGAATATTCTGAGAGTCTCAGTCAACTCCTTGAATTAGGAACGTGGGAGCAAAATAATAGTTATAAAAATCAAACCTATTTTACCTAAAGATTGCCAGGGTAATGCTTCAAGAGTCAGTATTTCTGGAAGTGAAGAGACACTGTCATGGTTTAGGTCCATCCAGGGACAAAAGACCACGATCAGATTTAAGTACCACAGACCTTGTAACTGCTGAAGGACAGAGAGGGCTCAATCGCCACTTATGGTCCCAGACAAAACAGACCAGGTTACTCAGCTTGGGTAAGAAAACAAAACTGAATTTAATCTGCCTCCAATTAAAACATAACAAACAGAAATGTGCATACACACGTACACGTAAACATGAGGTAACGTGGGGAAAGGCAATTTCTAACAATTTCTTTTTATGTTGTGTGTTAATAAAATAACCAAGACATTAAGAGAGTTGTCTGCTATGACTCATCTTGCTTCTAATTATTGACAATTGAAATAAAATATTTTGCTGCTATTTAACATAATATTTCCTAATAGTTAGTGCCTGGTTTTGTTTTCTGAACATGGGCAACGTGATGTACTTCAGCTTCTCAGCATACCAGAGCAGTCAGTCTGCTGCTTTTTACTCCTGGCCCCTTGTAAGTACACCTGAAATATCAATACCTCACTGCAAATACTCCCTCTTAATTAGAAGGATAAAGAATGTCAAGCTGTAAAGCACTAGATGGAGACAGGATGATTTAGGCCTTCCTCTCTTAATTAGGAACCACTTCATGGAAAAGGGACTCTTTACGAGCTCAGAGTTAACTACATCTGTATAAGCAGTTCTTAAAGAGAGACAGAAGCCACAGGACCACTGTGCTAGGGTTTGCTCAAGGCTACAGCTTGTTTCCTCAAGGCAACTCTTGCTATTACAGCTCATTGCAAGGTGATTAAGTGAAAAAAACCACATGCTGTCAATATGCATTTCTGCAGATTTAATTATTAAATCAATGAGATTTTATATGTCTGATGCTGAGTTAAAGTTGGCATTGGTTAGAATTAATAATGACTCTGCTTTAATACTGCAGTCTTTGGTTGAATTATACTGGAAAGGAATTTTCGAAGTGACAAAGGATTCCTGTCGTTTTCCAAGTGTGCAGCCTCCTTACGGTTTCATTAGCATTGACCACTCAAAACCCTTTAGGAAGAACAAATTTAGTGCCATACTGATTTCCTCTGAATGTATTTGTAGTCTAATACTGACATTTCAGCTTTCAGAGTCTACAGAGAAGACTTGGAGTAGACTGCATTTGATCTGCTCAGGTATTTCTTACGAGTAGTCGTCGTACTTTTTGTTGATCTGAATAGTTTTATTTGAGTCAAAACATCATTTTGAAATGAAGCTTTACATAATGGAAGCAGTCGACAACCTTGAGCTGAACATCTTTCCTTCCCTTCCTACACCACTTAGTCATTCTCTCCTCATGTAGAGGTATTAACAGACGTTCTCAATTGTGCTGCTCCATGTTGTTATTGTTTCAAGGCAAGACAACGTGCCTGGAAAAGAAAAGGCAGCTGCAACTGCTAGGGTCTTCTGGAAAGAAATTTGCTGCACAGACTTTCACTGGTATGGAGGAAGGTCTTGAATTGTTTGAACTTTGAATTGTTTGCTGGTTATGAAGGAAGCAAATGCGTACATTCTACGGTATTAGAACAGATATTGCTGACATTACTTACACTAGTGACCACAATTTGCTGATCTTTTTTACAGATATAGATGGATGACAATATACAAGTGTTTACATACATCTGAATCACTTTCTATAGTCACATTATATAGTCACCTCATCCCAGGAAAGATATATTTTCTTCTCATACACCTATATAGAATAAGTCTAAGAAACTGACAGCTTAGAGCCTTGATTAAACTATTCAGGAGTCTCTGCTTTTATGTATGCTCTTACACTCAGTAGATGTGGGCACAGGAGCCAGTGAAACGAACCTACTGAATGTCTTACTGTGGTGTGCCAAAGCAGTAAAATGAGAGGTGCAGCTGCAGGACTTCACATATCACGACAGCATTAAAGATAGCATGGCAATAGATTCAACTTGGATATAGATATATACAGGAGGTACTAAACTAGGCACCGGTCAGTCCTCTGCCTGGTATCACCCCAAAGCTCTGGAGGGTTTCACATGTGGAATTGCAGGGCTAATGTGTAGTCTGTCATTCAAACAAAGACAAAGCCAGAGGACTGATGATACAACTCACATCTATGGAAAGGACTCAGCAGAGAGTCTTGGACACCACAGACTCCTGAGACTGACTTTCGGCTCTGGCAAGACAATAGGGCCTGTAATGAAGAACATGAAGGAGAAGCACACGGACAGAGACAGCCTGCTGGGAAAGCATCAGTGTGGTGTCCATACCTGCTGCACTGGGTGGAAGGACCCAGAGACACCGTACACTGACATAGCAATTGCAGAGATGGATTCATCATGCAGCAAAATGAATGATTTCTCTACTTATCTGAGAAACAATTTTGAGGAGTCTGCTACTTTTGCAGCATGAGAGCTCTGGCAGCCTCCAATACTTTAAGATTGTTTGGCAGCATGACTACTATTGACTTTCTTCTGCCTTTCACAAGCTCTGTTAAGATCTGTTTACAAATAAAAAAGGGTATTTTTTTCTTTTTTTTTTCCTTAGTGAATAAGACCTCAAACATGCGAGTTGCTTCAGCAAAAAGAAACCTACCACAAAACTCTTATTTGCAAGAGTTAGAGTTCTGCGACACTAACAACGAATCTTGCCATACTGGAGTTTTAGAAGTGGATGTTTAGTTATCACAAGGCCATTGTGATGTGGCAGAAGTCTACCGACAAATAAAGGGAAACCTGGGTTTCCATACATACACACAAGGCATAAATCCCTTAAAAATAACTGAAACTAGGCAAGCATCTCACGTGGAATCTGTTACACCCAGTTTGGACATTCAAATCAGCAGTTATGTAAGACTATGCCAGCAGTTCCATCCTTTGCAGTGGAAAGACATAAGATGTGACAACATACATGGAACATGCTAGACAAATTGCCCTTTAGAGGCTCATTAACCAGCAATCTAGAACACCCAGGGTGACCAGAAAACTAAATGTTGTTGTCTCAAGTTCTGAATCCCAGCCATATAGGAGAAGACAACCACTGAGCAGTGCACTTCAATTGTGGAGATCTTTTGTCTATTTGTTGCATGCTTTAGACTGCGCTTCAGCTTTGTATTTGTGAGAGCTGAGCTGCAAAGGGAAGGAGGTTTCAATACCCCCTCATGAATAGGATCTTGGAGCGTGTGTGGGACTGCAATGGAACTGGAGATTGCTTCAGACAACCAGTGGTCTATTGTGGAGCTAGCAGCATTCAGTGTTATTTTTTTGGAAATGAATAGTAAAATTTGGCCTTTGCTGTTGCACAGGGGCAGGCACATTCCCTTGCCTACAGTTTGTTGCTTGTACATGTTTGTTAAGCAATAGATGTTAAAAAAAGTGTCCCCAGAAGACAACTAATTTGTGCCAGAAGATGAGAAATCTCATTTACAGAGCTACCTTTATGAGGCAGAGCAGGGACAGAGCTGTTGAAAGTCCCAAGAGGTCTTCTCTGAGCACAAGTCATACAAAGAGATGACAGTCACCTATCCCGGGCAGCACCACGGTCATGATGGACTTCTCACGAGTACAACTTCTGACACAGGCAACAAGACAATTGCCAGAGAAGACACTAAACTAACTCATTCCTCTTCGTCATCTTTGAAAAAGTTTGGTCAAGATAATAAGCAAGATCAACCTCTGAAGTAAGCCAGCCTCTGAAGTCTGTGGGCTTCTAGCTCCCTCCAGGCTGGAGAGGGCTGACATTTAGGAGCAATCACTTCCATATACCAGATTCCCTTAGAGCATCTAAATATTCTTCAGACTTAGTCTTAAATGAGAGCTATTTACTGCCCCACAGGGAGACATGGGCTGATCTTTTCCACTCTAACAAATGCTGGTAAGCACTGACAATTTTATGCATTTAACTTCATGTCCACAAGTCACTGACAGCTAAGCTGCATCCCATCTCCAGAATTAACACACAGAAGACAAACAATACTCAGTGCTAGGAATGCCTCTAGAAATACTACACAAAGTAATCGTCTGGTTTTACAGCAGCTTCAGTATCTACTATTGCAGTACTCATTTCCCTGGGCTCTGCAATTTCCTCCTGCCTCTCCTCACTCCCAGCTTGCCCTGGCCAATATTTTCTTCTGCAGAAGGATGACAAGCTGTGACAAGATTCGTGCTGTTTTATTAGAGTGTAACTATAGAGACAAATGATCACTTCACTCCTCAATGAGCTGTAATCTAGAAACAAAGTTATTAACGTGGTCTGTACCAAAAAAAAAACCAACAAAACAACAAAAACCCCACCCCAAAACCCAACCAAAAACCAACAGTGCTCAAAGGACAGTACTAACACACCTTTTTCATACAATTTTTCTATTAAGCATATTACTATAAACTTACCATTTAAAAGGCTTTTGCACTGACTAGATTGCATTCAAATTAAATAAATTAGGCCAGGAAAACACACACATACACACACTCATATCCAAATTATTGGTATGGTTTGTATGGCATCTAAGAAACAAATTTTGTAAAGAAAGGATAAGAAAATAGGGTTTTTAAAGCTTAAAGTAAATCCTCAAGCTTTATACACGTGATTTAACAAGAACAGATTCCTTTATAAAATTTTGAACTTCAAGTGCCACTTATGTGTCTAGATGACATCAGAAAGATGTTCACAGTGCTTGCTTTAAAGTGAATGTTTTGAATGGTATTCAGAAGACAGAAAAAAGTTTGAGGTTAATTTTCCATCAGAAGTTACAAGGCTTGATTGTTTTCTTTTGTTTCAGAGAAATCCTATTTTCTCCCCATCTATTGATTCCTACTAAAAATCCATTGAGGATTTCCAGATTGTTACTTACATCTTTTTTAACAAAACATTAATAATTCCACTGATGTCATCACAAAATCAGCAGAAAAAGCATTTCTCTGGTTGCCACGGGCAATGCACACTCAGATCAGAAGCCAAAGTCTAAGACAAGACTATAAACCATTTTGAATAAGAATACCAAACTGCTGCAGTTTACTCCAACATACAAATTATATTGTCCACTTAACACAACTCACACAGAAACTCAGCTGCAAGACCAATTGGTCATAAAATCCAACAACTCCCATGTGATGGATATCTCAGGAAATCTCAGGCAATTTGTCTCCAGCCAAGATGCCCATCACACTCCCCACCTCAAGCTGTGCTTAAGAGGTCCCTACAAACAGAATTTAGCCTGGGGCACACCTGCATCAAAAGGGCCATGCGCTCACCTGAAGCTTAGAGGCATAGGCATGCTATCCCAGTGAGGTTCAGTTGTGATACAGCCTAAAACAAGGTGTTAAGTCTGTCGGTCACACACAGTGAAATGACTTCAGTACAACAGGTTTTGAGAGCCACAATTGCAAGCAAGCACTGAATTACATTACTTCTCAGGGATAGAGAACAGATGCAAGTTCTTCATCTAGAGGTAGTTGCTGTCATCTAGGAAGTCATTCATTGCCACAAGATCAAACAATTTTCTAAATAACTGCTAAAATTTTCTTTTATAGTTAAGGGATTTCACCCTTTGATGTGTTAATTCATTATACACAAGTAAGCAGTTGATGCTGATGAACAGAGATGTCAGCATATAGTTTTTATCTAATAACAGTGATGTGAAAGAACTTAAACTTTTTTTTTTTAAGTTGAAATGGCTACTAAAAAACTTGCAGTGAAAAAATTCTCATAAATTCAATGTACCTATTTTTAGCACACTGTATGTTTTACTTATTATTTTGTAGAAAGAACAGGTCCACATGGTAAAGCTCAGAAGACTTTTAGGAACAGGTTAGACAAATACTCTAAGGTATTTGCTGAGTTTGCACCAGTGAGATCAGATGACTCTTGGGGAATCCTTCCAAGGTACTTTTGAACTGGGCACATTGTAAAAAATTCTAGTTCTTTCAGAGGATGTAGAATGAAGTACTGCAGTTCTTTTATGTACATAGTGTCCCATATTATGTTTCTTTTCTGTTGTGCTTTAACTCACCACTGCTGTGTGGATGCATCCTTCCAAGAAGGACTTAAAACTACCTTAGTGCACTTTTCTGGATCACTGACAGATCTTCTCAGCCTCTTCAGTTCAAAGCACCTATATATCGGTACTACTCCTGGTCCACATCCTGATCACATCTATAATGCAAGTTTCGATTACATGAATTATGAATTAACATTTGGGCAGCTTCGCTTTGTTCTAGGTTACAGGGAAAATGAGATTTAAGGTTAAAAAAAGAGTAATGTATAGCTATACTTCCCAGAAGTTCCCACTTCTAACCACAATTCCCCTTTTTATTAAATATACTTTCATGCTTCTTTTAAAAGATTTTAACTGCTGATACCATTCTAGCTTCCTTACAATCGGTCGTCTCAAAAAGACAACTTGTATGTTAGAGATTGAACTGTCATAGACAGGGTATAGCTGGTGTTTGATCATTTTAATCAAGGAGGCGCCTACTCCATTTCAAAATTTATGTCTCAAAAACCTAAAGCACTTGCCTTTTTAATTAGCACTATGTAACACTTATACCAGTATTAACATCATGATAATTCTGAATTCATCAAGTAAATCAGTCATCAAAATTCATCAAATAAACTTTGCTAGTGTCCATTTCAGTCACATAAAGATTGACTCGCCTATTAGCTGACCTTATTTTAGAGAAACAGTATTGTACAAAGAATATAACAATATTAATTTAACAACCCATCTCTATTAATGTGAATAACCGATGACAGCTGACTATACACAGTTCAGGAAACATCAATTATATTTCATTTGCCTGAACTCCTTGTGCAAGACAGTGCAGGTGCTTGTTTAGAGTCACCCAGCTGTGGCTGTCATGTGGTCAGATGCTGCTTATTTGCTACCGTTGGTATGAAAAACACAGCCAGTATTCCTCTATTCTGTAACGTATTTTTTTAGTGTACACTATATACCAATTAGCATCTCATAAATTACTTTGCTACCATTAATTTTTATTTACCATTTTGACTTATTCTTTTGATACTATACATTCCCAGCAAAGATGGTTTGGGTCTGCAGAGCTGCTTTGCTGTTATGTTGCTTTGTTTTGTCTAGTTCTGGGCTCCTCACTACAAGGGGGACATTGAGATACTGTAGTGTGTCCAGAGATGGGCTATCAAGCTGGTGAAAGGTGTGGAAAACAAGTTTGGTGACCTCCAGTTTGGCAGCTGGAGATGTTTAGCCTGGAGAAGAGGAGGCTGAGAGGAAACAGGATCACTCTCTACAACTACTTGAAAAGCAGTTGTAATGAGGTGGGGGTCAATCTCCATTCCAGTAATGAATGATAGGACACAAGGAAATGGGCTAAAGTTGTGCTAGAGGAGGTTTAGATTGAAGAACTTTTCCACCAAAAGGGTTATTAAGCATAGGAACGGGCTGCCCAGGGAAGTGGTGGAGTTCCCACCCCTAGAGATTTCAACAGTTGCTTAGATGAAGTACTGAGGGACAGTGCCAGGTAGTGTGAGGTTAGTGGTTGGACTTGATGATCTTAAAGGTCTTTTTCCAACTGTAATGATTCTATGATTCTAATGCACCTAACGGATCCCGCAGAACTGTGCTGTGTCCAGAAAAAAGGTGACTCCCTTGGCCACCATGATAACCATCATGGTGTCAGGCAATGATTTTCCTACTCCTTTCAAGTATAGGAAGTTTTAAAAGTGCCCCTCTGCACTGTCTACTGTGACCTCTAAACTGGTGGCTAAGATAATCTTTTGAAAGAGTACAGGCAGGAAAATGGAAGGCCAGGAATAATATTGAACCCAAGACTTCTTCCTTTGAATATTCAACTTTTTGAATATACATGAGAAGTCAAATAGTCACCCTTTAAAAGAAAAGGCTAAGCCTTGCCTTGCTGTTAATGAAGAATCATAGACATATGCCCTGAGGAGATGGTTACACACCGAGTAACCAGGTCAGATCTCTGCATGGGTGTTGGTAAGGAGCCTGCACTGGAACATCAATGGTGTCTTCCCAGCCCTTCTGGATAGCCAGTTTTAAACAATGCCTTGCTCAGTGCTTTAGCCATTTGAATCTCATTCTGACACACCACACTATCCTCACACAATGATTATTTAAATTGTGTACCTAACTGTGCTTTCGGTTCCATTGTCAGGAACAAAATCCAAGTCACAGCATTACAGTATCTCAATATAGCACATCAATATTTAAATCCTTTATTTGGTCTGTTCCTAATTTAGAGACATCTGGCTTAAAGGAAGTGGATTATGCTTCTGGTATAATGCTATTGGTTTCCACAGAGAGCAGGTGTTCCATTTTATTCCTGTCATCTCCAAATTTTTCCTAAATAGCTCTCTAATTCCTAGATTCTTGTGTCATTTCATCTCAGATGTTAGTCCATGAAGAAACAGCTGTGATAGCTGTGTGCCTTTGCACTTAGCACCTTCACCAGACACATGGAGAAAACACTCTCTTTAACATGCAAGACCAAAGATAATACAAATTACTTGTGCTGCTGAGGCTGCAAAAACTCTGAGACTAGTACGCTGGAGAGTGGAGGTAAAAGGGACTGGGCAAATTAAACATCCTGGGGGAAAAAAATCCTTAAGGCCACCAAGATGATGGAGTGGAGCATCTCCCTTCTGATGAAAGGCTGAGGGAGCTGGGGCTCTTCAGCTTGGAGGAGACTGAGGGGTGACCCTTAATGTTTACAAATACATAAAGGATGGGTGTCAGGAGGATGGAGCCAGGCTGTTCTCAATGATGTCCAGTGATAGGACAAGGGGCAATAAGTACAAGCTGGAACACAAGAGGTTCCAAAGCAACATAAGGAAAAACTTCTTCACTGTGAGGGTGAGGGAGCACTGGCATAGGCTGCTCAGATGGGCTGTGGGGTCTCCTTCCCTGGAGACATTCAAACCCACCTGGACGAGTTCCTGTGTGAACTACTCTAGGTGGTCCTGCTCTGGCAGGTGTGTTGGACTAGATGATCTTTTAAGATCTCTTCCAGCCCTTCAGATTCTGTGATTCTGTGAAATCTGGATTTCTGTTCTGCTCCTATTTTTCTGTGTGAAACCTCAAAGAGAAAATAGAGGAACTGTTAAACTCCACAATCAGTCGAGGCCGAGTTACCCAGCACAGCAAAAGGTTGCCTGGTGCCTTGCAAGTGCTGGTATAGTACAGCTGCCATAGACCCAAGAGGTCCCTTTTCAGTTCTTTAGAAAATGGAAACATACAATTAATGACAGTGTTCTAGCCATGGATCTAAAGCAATGAATGGATCAGAAGGGTGGGCTTTCAGATTTTTATCTGTACCATTTCCCTGTTTGTTTTATACAGTTGTGCTCACCTCTAGCTCAGTGACCCTGCACTGCAACTGCCTCTGTTTTAAAACTACATTCCCCTTGCACTGCACATGAGATCTACCTTTCTAGGTGAGAACTTACAGAAACAACCATGTTTTAATTTCACCTTTTATAGATTGATGTACTCTGTGGTATCTCATTCCTCTCTACGCTTTGCTCTTGTTTACGTATTTTGGCTGGATAAATTAGAGGGCCAGTCAATCACAGGATACTATTATTTTTTGGCTGGCCACCTTAATCAAGGTGGATCTGAATCTCAGACTCTGATTTTGATCTTAGAGCTCAAATATTGGGAAAACCTTTAGAGGCTTTCACAGCTAACAGATGCTTTTCCTTCATATCATTTTTAGTATGAGAAACCTTACTACAATTCATTCCTGCATTCCCATTGTCTGCTTTAACTGTCTCCTTGATCACTTTCAGACTTGAAGTCCTTCTCGTCTTGACTGTTGTTCATCCTCTCTTAAAGTCTTCTCAATAAGTACACTATATGTCAAGCAGTGTATATTTTATAACCCAGAAACAGCATCTTACCAATCACTTTCCTCAGCCTTTGAGGTATTTTTAAAGCAAATAAAATATTTTCCTCCTTCTCTTAAGGATGCCCAGTAGACTCTCTGACCTCTCTTCTACACTCTCCCCCATGCTTATTCTACACCTCTGATCTTGCCCTGCCCTCCATCTCCTCTATGTGTACCATACTGTATATCCTGAATATTTTCTCCTTATCCAAATCTCTGGCTTATATTGGAAACCTGCTTTACATTGTAGCCTTTGACACCAAAACAGATTTTGCTTTCCCTTTTGTATCTCACCATGCAAATCCACTCACTCTGGCTCATTCTTGAAAGTTGCCACCATTAATTCAGAAGTTGTTCAATCCCATCCTACTATTCTGCTTTGTGTTCTATCCATATACTGCCAGAATTTTTCTGTTGGTATAAGACTCCTACAAAGCACACTAATGTATGTGGCTGTGTGCATACAACGTAAGGGCATGATGTAAAATATGCCCATAACAAAACATGTAGGTTTTTTTTTCCTTATCGCTCAGGTAATTTTGTCTTCCTCCTTAGCCAAAGTGAAAATCATAGCATGGGATGGTAAATCCTCTTCCTGTGGCTGCCAGAATAATGTGAACAAATCTACATACTTCAGCAGAAAGAGGAAAAAAGCTACAGTGTTTGCAGCCTAGGAACATGTATTTCTCTGCAGCAACCCTTCAATTTTACAGAAATGCAAGCTCTGTTTACTTTATTAGATTTCCATAATACCTACACAGTGTACCCAGTATTATTTTAAAACTCACCAGAGAGCCAATACAAAAATCCTTTGGGTCCAATGCTTGTTTCTTAATACATTTCCCCCTTTATTGAGAGTTTTACTGAGAGTTTGGGATTTGCAATAAACATAAAGTAGGTCTTTTACAGCACAGGAATTTTGTACCTTAAAAATCTGTCAGTGAACTGTTAAACATAAGTGAGCTCTCGTGCATGTACCTTTCACTACAACTTGCATACACGCTTCATTATTGAATCTCAGAGTTTTCATGCCCACATAGAACAATATTTCTGCGATTAAACTATGTCTTTTATAATATAGGACATAAAATAATTGATGTATTTATTGACTTCTGTACAGACAATTAGAACAAAAAGCAGAGAAAATATCTAAGGAAACTGAATTATAAAACAATCCTGCTGTGGAAAATACTCCAGTTTTAAGCTCTGTGTTTAAAAATTACAAAGAGATTTTAGTAGTCCTTTACAAAAAAAACAATTGTTTATCTGTGGGGAAGGAAAGGCTTTTTATTTTTTCCTTTGATTTTGCTTTAAGGATAAAGTAGGAATTCTGAGAGATAATTACTGGCCAATAGCTCTGCTTTTGTGAATTATTATCTGATTGCATTTCTCTCTCTGATGTCAATTCAGTAACGTGTTGCACAGGGACAAAATGCCTCAGCTCAGTGAAACACTGGACTCATTTAAGCCATGTACAATTGAGCTGCCTCTTGTGACTTACTAGAGGGATTTGGAGGCGCTTTCCAGAACGGTCTGTTCAGATCCACTGCAAAACCTGTAAAATGAGAGATCAGAAAAATCAACATCTCCTTTCTTGTCAGTTAACAACAGATACCAGGGCAGGGCAGCTGAATTCAAGGGGCACTGGCAGACCAGCTCTTGCTGACTCAGCAGCAGAAGCTTAAGAGCTGCCCACTCCTCCCCTCTGCTGGGAGCAACTCAGCTCCCAGTAGGAGCAGCAGAAGGATGTGTCCATGGTCTGCCAAATTAGCACACAACAGCCTGTGACCTCTTTCTCTACCATCAATAAACAGCTGTCTCTTTACATCTTTTTCTTGACTCAGGAGGTGGTAGCTAGCTGTGATGATTTGCTGTGGCTTCTGGTGCTTGACAAGGTTTGGAAGAGGAGTTTGCAGTCAGATGCAAGAGCTGCTGCTTCAAGTCAACTGTAGGCTACAGATCCATCAATTTTTCTTTTTCTACAAATTTGTTCCAGCACTACTATCTCCAATACCTCCAAAGTCACCTTTTCTCCTTAATTTTCAAAGCACAACTTCCACAGAGGCATTAATAGTAATAAAGAAACAGAAAAGATGTACTGATACACAGTACTAAGTCACAGACAAAACACAGACTCAGCTAAGTGGTAGTATTTAAAATCTGAGCATACAGTCAATAGAAAACTAAAGACAGCTGAAGTATGGATTCAATAATTATGAATTCTTACAGAATTGTACTAAAAGTTTTGAAACAAAGATATAATTCTTATTTGCTTTCCTTTGTAAGGCTGATCATATTATATCTTTGCCATTTTATATTAGACATGTTACATCAAAGTGCAAACTAATACAACTCACCACGATGAGGCAGAAAGGGCAAATGAAATTAAATGAATAAATGAGTTTTCCTATTGAAAATCTCATAATTAACTTAATGGAAATACTGAGGTACATGGACTCTTTTTCAACTATTGCACACTATTATAACTAACACAAGAAGAAATGTATAGTAGTACTGCTGAGATTCTGCATGTATGTCATGAGGTTCAACAAGGACAAGTGCAGAGTCCTGCCTCTGGGAAGGAAGAACCCGATGCACCAGGACAGGTTAGGGATTGACTTGCTGGAGAGCAGCTCTGCAGAGACAGACCTGGGAGTTCTGGTTGATAATANTAGAAAGAAGCTGGAACACAGAAAGTTCAATTTAAACATAAGAAAAAACTACTTCACTGTTGAGGTGAGGGAGTCGTGGCACAGGCTGCCCAGGGAGGGTGTGGAGGCTCCTTCCTTGGAGGTCTTTAAGACCCGCCTGGACATGTTCCTGTGTGACTTGGTCTAGGTGGACCTGCTTCTGCAGGGGGTTTGGACTAGATGATCTCTAAAGGTCTCTTCCAACCTCACCTTTCTATGATTCTATGAAAAGGCTGGAGTTTCAATTTTTTGTTGGTCTTTTTTTTTTTATTCAGTTTTGGGTTTTTTTGTTTTGTTTTTTAATATTTCCAACCTTCCAGTGGTATTCAATCTTTCTACTCAACAGCAAGAAAGTTTTCCAAGTGGTAAGTGTATTAGGTACACAATTACTGTAAAGGGGCAGATGGCATCTCTGTTAGTTGTGAATTCCTTTCTGAAGTAATAAAAATTATTAAGCTACTTGTCAGATATGAGTCCATTCAGTTCTGAACCCCTAGGTTACTGTACTTTATGACATCAGTCACACATTCCGTGTTGCTCTTGAATAGGACATGAATAAAAGCTTTATCAATATTTTTGGTTTGCAGTGTTTCCTAATGGCCACATTAACTTGAAGTCCAATTTAATGGTTTTGTCCTTTTTGCCACATGTTTAAATGCAATCACTGAGAGAATGGTTTCCCAGTGAAATGCTAACACCAGTTTGGCAACTGTTCCACAGCACTTCATGTGTTACATTGTTTAGAGCAACTAGAAAAGCCTATTTGTTCTACCACAAAACCTTTTTACTGCAGAAAGAAGACAAATTGGTTTAGCTTTTGTGATTTCTACCATTTAACTTGCTCCTATCAAAGCCTGCTAAATAAAATACATCACTCTTGCAGTGTGAATGAGTTTTGCTCCAAAAATCACAACATATTCCAGGTGGTACACGCTGCAAATAGCTGGAACCAAAAATTACCCAATTTTTTGAAGGTTACTATTTTCCCCAGGTATACTGCATAAAAGATGAAGTAGTAAGATGTTGCTGATAGGTTCAGAAAATTCAATGTGAAGTAAGAAAAGTTTCTTTCTCTCAAAAAATAGTTTAGGCTAAGAATATACCTATGTCAATATTATCAAGAAAAAGAAAAAGCCCACGGCTTAGCTAAGTTCTACAACTTAGAAATGAACACATAGGTTGATTACCACTGCTACATCAATAATCTTTAAAACTTGAATATAGATTCTGTTTTTAAATTCAGATGTTAGTTTTGGGAGCCAAAGGGAAACATTTAAGTTATCTTTGTTTTGTGAGTTTAACCATGTCATAATTTCAAACCCAGTCTAGCAGGTGTAAATGTATGTAACTTAAATACAGTTTAAACCATGGAATCCACTGCAAATCTTTGAAGCAATTTTTTTATGTTTATGTAAAAATTATTCCAAATTCATCTACTATGACACTATTAGATAAATGTAAAGCCCTACAATGTCTCCAGGGAACACTTTATTTACTTCCAAGTAAATAGCCATACTTATTCCTGTTGAATACTTCATACTAAAACACTCCTTCCTTTCCCAGGGTGTGATTTTGGTCTCAGTCAATTAGAGATCTTTGTCTTCAATCAGATGGGCATTTGTGGTCTTTACTATTAATATTTTTATTTTATTTTATGAAGCCCTTGAGGAGTTGCAGCTTTGCATTTCCACTCATGCCCTCCTATCACAGGTTTACAACCCACCAAATGTAACATTTAAATATATAAATAATATGTATATATTAATAATATAACTATAAATAAAAATATTAATTTAATAAAATAGATTGGAGCATGAGTGCAATATTAACAAAATACCAAGGCTGACTGTACAATCAATACAAGAAAAAAGGATCAAAGGACATAGTAAAATAAAATCAAAATTGTCCTCTCTCAATCATATCAAAATGCTATTGCATGCATAATTTCATGAAAATCCTATTTCATTTCACTATATTTTTATGCATTCAGTAAATCCACCATGGAAAGGCAATAAATCAGAACACCTTACGTGAATGTTTCCAATAAACTTGTCGTATACAGTCAGGAATAATATGCCTGGAGCACATCACAGAATTGTTTCCACACTCAATATTATATCAGGCCAGGTCTCCAGATTTATTTGTTTTCTCAGAGGGAAAAAAAATAATAACTCAGTGTTTCTTAAAAAGCATGTAACAAGCAAATGTGGCCTCATACTTTCTTTAAGGTAAAACGACATCTATTGACAGCTGCCCTTTCAAAATTAGCACTCTTGCAAAAAGTTATTGGGAACAGCATTATTTTTTCTAATAACACATAGCAAAAGAAACATACTTATATGCAATCCAAATAACCCTAAACACTTGGACAGAAGAAAATTACACCAGGTTGGACCAAAAGGACAGAGGAGGATTTCCACTAAAGCTTGCTTTCTGGAACAATCTTATTTAAGAATGGAAATATTTCCCACACATAATGAAAGATGATAATGAAACTGGTTGACAAAGGACACAAAGAGAGCATTATCAAAACAAAAGAATGTACCAAAACAAGCAGAACAGTGAAGGTTACACACTTGGGAAGAATGCAGCTAAACTTTGTTAAAAATGCAGCTAACCAGCTGAACATCACAGAGTAGGGATACGGTAAATGAGCTGGAATCGATCATAGGGTAAACGAGTCATCAATGAGACCCTGTTGTGAAAAAAAAACTGATGTGGACATGGGGACAGAGTATACCCTCAGCAAGTAGCCTGATGACACTAAACTGTGAGTACCAACTGATTCACCAGAAGGCTGTGCTGCCATTCAGAGAGATCTCGACTGAGTTGAGACTCGAGCAGAGAGGAACCTCATGAGATTCAACAAGGACAAGTGCACAGACCTGCACCTGGGGAGGAACAACTCCATGTACAAGTACAGGCTGGGGGTCAAACTGCTGGAGAGTAGCTCTGCAGAGAGAGACCTGGGAATCCTGATTGATAATAAACTCACCATGTGCCAGCAATGTGCCCTCGTGGCCAAGAAGGCCAATGGCATCCTGGGATGCATCAAGAAGAGTGTGGGCAGCAGGTCAAGGAGGTTCTGCTTCCCCTCTCCTCTGCCCTGGTGAGGCCTCATCTGGACTCCTGTATCCAGTTCTGGGCTCCCCAGCTCAAGAGGGACAAAGAACTTCTCAAAATTTACAAATATCTAAATGGTGGGTGTCAGGAGGTTGGGGCATCCCTTTTTTTCCTATGGTACCTAGCAACAGGACAAGGGGTAATGGGATGAAGCTGGAACACAGAAAGTTCCATTTAAACGTAAGAAAAAACTACTTCACTGTTCAGATGAGGGAGCCCTGGCACAGGCTGCCCAGGGAGGGTGTGGAGTCTCCTTCTTTGGAGGTCTTCAAGACCCGCCTGGACATGTTCCTATGCGACCTGATCTAGGTGAACCTGCTTCTGCAGAGAGGCTGGAGTAGATGATCTCTAAAGGTCCCTTCCAACCCTACCATTCTGTGATTCTATGTATCAGAGAAAGTACTACTAAAAGAACACAGCAGTATAAATCTCCATTAGAACCTGGTGAAACCTCACTAGGATAGTTGTGCACATATCAGACCATGTACATTCAAGAAAGATGAGCTCCAGCTACCTAGGCAAAAATAAAGGCTGTTAGGGTGACAAGAGCAAAGAGAGCTTTCCTACAGAAGCACAATGTCTGTGCTATTCTAGTTTTATCTTAAGGTATACATTATAGGCACATTTTGCACTTGGATCAAAGCATAGCAACATTTTCTGATGCTCACTCACCTGCCAGGTGAATTCATCTTGAATTACCCTCTGAGAAAGGCCTATTCCTGGCTAGTAGAGAGTTCCTTCCTGCCCCCAACTAAGACAAAGGAGTGGTCAGAGGCTCAGGATGATGCTTAGATAGATTGAGCCCAGGACATTCACAGGTGGTGGCTTTCAAGCTAAATTTGGAGGACAGCCCAAACGTTGGTTATCTGACTTCCATACCTTCCTGAAGAGATCTCACACATTATTTCATGTCACAATGGAAGACCCTAAGTGATACTGAACCATGCTTTCCCTGTATTTAACCATGGTGCATCCTTTCCTCAAAACACCTGTCTCTTTGTTATTTGCTTTTCATTACTGCCTTCATAGTTCATTTTGGGGAGATAAAAGTAGTAATTTAGAAGAATGGCTTAAGTAACCAAAGTTGTTTGCCAAGTTATTGACAATCTGGGAGCTAATGAGGTAATTTGAAAGATCAATTCTCTTCTCTGAGTAGGGATTATGATTAAAGGAAGACATGAATAACAATAACAATCACTGGGACTAAATTACTCTAAATTGTTCAGCTAATTAAAAGTAAACAACGAATATATCACAGCAGAGACTGAGTGAATCAACCAATGAATTAACAATAATTTTCCCTGGAATTTTGAAATTATCAAGTCACTGAATAAATACAGAGAATAAATCATGAGACTGACATAAGAAAATATGTCTTAAAAAACCCCTTCAAACAACAAAAAAAATCATCAAGCACAGAGGGACTGTCAGAAGGTGTACTGCATCCATTATTTCAGAAAACACAAAAGCCAAAAGGCTGCCTATCCATCTCCTTACCCCATAACTAATATCTTGTCTGCCACTAAGGCCTTGGTTTAACAGCTGAAAAATCTGAATCCCCATTCTTAATATAGTTCTTTGAGTTGGTGACTTCATCCAAAAAGATAGTGAGATAAATTTTGCTAATTCCAAAGAAATAATGAGATTGAAACACTTTGCCATCATTCAAATCCTAAATCTCACTGTGACTACAATGAGTTTTCTCTCATGGAAATTAACAGGTAACCTAATAACAAAGAATATATATTTAAATATCCACAAAAACGGCAACATTCTTTCATCTTAGCTAAACTTATTTAGATAACAGTCTAAATTGAAAATAAAAACAATTTAAAAAAAACCAAATGGGATGGAAGGAGCATTCAGGAGAAGTATATGTCTGATGTCTGAGACCCTGCTTGAACAAGAGCTTGACAGGAGTTTTTAGGCACAAAGGGGAGGAAGGCTTTGAGGCAGAGCCAAGAGTGAAGCCAAGGCACAGAAAACACAGGAGCTGCACAGTCAAGCAAAAGCCAAGGCCAAGAAATTAACAAGGCACTAGCCTAAGGACCAAGGCAAGAGAGGATTCAGAGGCTGAGATGAAGATTGGTCAATTTTTTACCAATCTACAAGCTGCTAGGAAAGAGGCTAGGCCAAAAAAAGAGACATGATGGCTGGAATAGGACCTAGGGATACACTGTCTAAAATAGCATCAGACAGCTTCATAGATGTGGGTAGTACGTTTCCTGAGACATTTACTGTGATTATTGCTCAAGGATTGGCATTTCAAAATATAATCTCATTTAAACTGCATTCTATCAGTCTATAAAATATTTTGCTCCCTTAAATCAGACTCAAGAAATATGTTACAGGTGGGTCAGTCCACAGAGGCGCATGTACCCGTGGCCCCACTGTGACTGCACAAATACGCAAAAGCAATTTGGGATTGAATTTTATAGTATGTTAGGAAGAGCACAGAAGTGCATGTGAGCATGAACGTGCTGAATAACCTTTGAGTCGTTGCCTGTAGGCAATGGATAACTCAAAACTTCTTCCTGACATATAGGGCTCAGAATCCAAATAAAAGAAGATCAGACAAATGCAGACACAAACTAGCCAGCGGTTATTGGTCACCCAAGGCACTGAGATATTATAATGCCTGATGAATTGCACTTGGGTAGAGGCAGCAGTTTGGGATGTGTGAGTGATGTGCCTCCTATAACACTTCCACCTATAGCTTCTTTTGATGGAGACAGAGCTTTTCTGTTACTGTCGGAAACAACCTTGAGGACTGTTTCCCCAAGCTGAAAAGTAATGCTCTTTTGACAAAGAAAGTGTTTAAGAATGAGTCCACTTTTGGCACATAAAGTTCTTGATAGAACACAGGTAGATTAGTTCTCTGAATGAGATAAACCTAACAAACTGCAGGGAAACTATACATACTGTGTCTTTGCAGACAAAGCATGAGCAATAGAACTCAAATATTTTCTCTCTTCCTAAGTGATACTATTAAAAGTAGAAAGATACTTAAAAACCTGATGCAATGTTGACATCGCCAAGGGCTTGAAAAATGGACTCTTAGAGTCTCTCATCTCTTGAAAAAAATCCCCAGAGAGGGGAAGACTGAGACAGTAAAAGCAAAACATACATAATGCAGCCTCAGGCCATGGGATTCATTAATTGATGGGTGTGTGTAGAAAAAGCCTTGGATACTGAGCTACCCAGAGAAACAGGAGAGGCTGAGATCTCTTGGTGCAAGGTCATCAAGGGAATGACTACTCAGGTCAAGACTTGGAACTTTGCTGGTACCTAAGGGTATGAAACATTCCAGACAAGGACCTGAAAACTCCCAGCCTCTAGCACTACACTGTGAGAACTCCAGGATCTGCTTGTGCATCAATTCTTAGAGTTTAGTCTCATTCTCCTGATGGTAAAACAGACACCTGACATGGTGAATATGTTCAGACATAGAGATTGCTCATTGCTGACATCACAAACACACAAAATCAGTGAAACTTTCTTGGCCAAAGCAAACAAGTAAGTAATGAAAGGGAATCTATATCGACAAGAACAGAAGTGATAGATTTAAATTGTTCCATCTGTCTTGAGCTACTACTGACAAGAGGAAATGAGAATCACCATATATTTTTGTGTGATGTTCTTCCACAGAGCACTAAAGTCAGAAATTTTTGAGAAATAAGCTACAAGTACCATGAATGCAAATAAGCCTTCAGTCTGGAACAGTTCTGCACACACATATCCAGAAATTCAATGAGTGGAGAGGATCTACCCTGCAGGACTTAAAATGCCATTTAAAAATAAATTTAATATCAGAAGACTCCTGAATTTTTATTCTGAACATGGATTAATGTATCATACTTGTCCTCTGGATATTAAGTCCTACAGTCAGAGCATTTTAAGTTAAAAAATCTGTAACAATTAACTATTTTATTATTCTGTTATAACTCCCCTTCTAACTTTAGCTTACTGCTATGTTACTGCTATGCTTCCTTCCTTCGCTTTCTCCCTAAAATATGAGGATGCTTTATGTGAATAAATTCCTCCAACATTTCTTCTTTGCTAAACAGATCTTATTCTCATTTAATTCTTAACTGTTCTCATACTAATGGGTTAAATGGAATGAATACCTCAATCTAATTTGTGCTTTCTTCTTTTTTTATTCCAGTGGAAAGCTCAAGATACTGACAGAGGCTAAAACACAACTTAGTCCTGTTTGTATTTTGAATCAATAATTTTTGAGTAGTTGTTCACCTAGAGGATGCTCTGACGACTCTGTTCTGCCATGCTGATTCATGTAAGTAACCCTGTAAGCTTCAGTGTTACACATGAACCAAACAATTCAGAATCAGATACAGTATTAAAATACTCAAAAGCCGCTACTAGAGGCTCTCCAAAGTCTTCTCCTCATTGGTATAAACAACTTTAATTCCTAAAACATGATTAGAAGTTTAAAAAGTTAATGATTCCACCACTAATTTGCTGCTATTGGTCGTTATTCTTCTTGTGGCCTTATCACAGAATCACAAAATGGTAAGGGTTGGAAGTGACTCAGTCACTCCTCATCAGACTTCTCCAGACCCTTCACCAGTTCCAATGCCCATCTCTGGACATGCTTCAGCACCTCAATGTCCTTTTTGGTAGTGTGGGGTCTAGAAGTGAACACAGTATTCGAGGTTTGGGCTCACCAGCACTGAGTACAGGGGGACAATTACTTCCCTGGTCCTGCTGGTGACACTACACAAGCCAGCATGAGCCTGCAGTGGCCGTGGCAGAAAGGAGCACCAACAGCATCCTGGGCTGTGTTAGCAGGAGCATGGATGACTGATCAAGCAAAGGGATTATTCTCCTCTGCACTGTACTCGTTAGATTGCATCAAAGCCTGTAATGAGCTGTACTCTCCCCTACCCACCTACCTCCATAGCACAGAGAAAACATTGATAAACTAGAATGAGTTGTGGAGGCCACCAGGATGGTAAGGGCCAGAGCACGTGCCTTGAAAGGGAAGAGCCTTAAGAAGAGAACAGCATCAGCCAGTGCCTACAGGGAGAAATTGTTAAGGGGCTTGAGACAGTCTCTTCACAGTGGTGCGTAGAAAGAAGAGAGATAACAATGATAAGTGGAAATAAAAGAGATTAAGACAGTGTAAGCAGAAACTTTTCAACATGTGGATAACTAAACAGTGGAACATGCTGCCCAGTGAGGTCATGCAGTCTCTTAGACGTCTTCAAAACTCAACTAGATAAATCACTGAACAACCTGCTTTGTCCTTCTAGTTGATTTTACTTCAAGCAGGAGGTTGGACTATACATCTTTTCAGGTCCTTTCTAACCTGAATTTTCTTACAGTTCTAAAAACCATACATATACCTTCTGGACATTGACTAAAACTCTGAAAAAGTAGGAACGTCACAACTTAGTATTGAACATACAAGTTCAACATATAGTACGTTTTTTACTTAGCTATAACCTAGCATATTTACTAATATACATTTAAAACTGTGAGTCCACTATATGGGCTTCAATGGGTTTTCTGAGTTCGTATTTCAGAGAAGGCAACAAAAACCAAAAGCTCAGCATACAAAAGAGCCCTGCTCACAAATAACTCCTTGGGCATCTTATCTATCCCTTAATCTGCCCTTTAATGCTTCACAGTTGCATTTTTCTTTACATTTAACAAGCTCCACTTGCAAGGGCAAATAAGTTTCCTCCTAATGATATTCTGATGGAAGAAACATAATTGCACATTACAAAATCTTAGTAGCTATTTTAATTGCTCCACAAATTATCTTTAAGTGTTGTGCATGACTTATAGTAGCAAACCATTCCTCCTTCCCACAGCTAAATAGAGTTGACAGGGAAGCTTAAAGAAAATCTTTTTTTTTTTTTTTTTTTGGTAGAAAAATATCCACCTAAAAGAGAAGCCTTTTTTTTTTCAGGGAAGTTTTAATTAAAAAAAATAAATTTTGCTGGTAAAGGTTTCTTAAATTTGGGTAGAAGTTTTAATCAGATTTAAAATACCAGGTTAATTAGATCTTAATCACAGCAAGAATATTTGAGTTGTGAGAGACAGGGAGACAAACCTTTTTTTTGGAGAAGCTTTAATTAAAAAAAAAAAATTTGCTGGTAAAAGTTTCTTAAATTTGGGTAGAAGTTTTAATCAGATTTAAAATACCAGGTTAATTAGATCTTAATCACAGTGAGAATACCTGAATTGTGTGTGAGAGAGAGAGACAGCCAATTTGTAAGCTAAGGCGGACAAGGTGACACAAACAGGTTCAAGATCTTTCCTCATTCAGATTTCAGAAGAGCAAAAGGCTTGAACTGGGTCTAGGTAAGAGATCTATCTTGGTTGAAGCTTTATCTTTTCTACTGTACTAGAAGGAATTTAATATAAAAGACTTTACAAAATTCAGTAAATGAAAATTTTGTTTGCCAAGACTCTATCTTTAAGTAATATTTAGGCAGCTGTGAGACAATAAGTAAACACACATACTTGCATAATTACAGCAATTTCCACTCCCCTCATCACCTCAGTACTTTATAACAGTAAATTAAGTGTCAATTTAGATGCAGAGCAGCATCATTTTTAGACAGACTATTGCTGTAAGTAAAAATATAAAAAGATTAATGTTTTAGAAAGCAAAAGCCGTTTCTCTAGAACAAAGCCCTACACTAATTAGACCATAATTTATTGAGTAGGAAATAGAAATCAGTGAGGCATTAGGAAAAGCTTTTAGAAAGATATGAACTTTGTAGTTATTCCATCAGAAGATTATATTCTAATATGATTGTAGTTATTTATTCCAAGTGCTGTATATTAATGGGTTCCAACTCATTAATGAATAACGTTTGTTTCTATAGAATTAATCGTTGACATATCTAAACAATTTTGAGCTGTACTTAATGGAATCTGATATGTTGAATTAAATCCTTAATTATTAGTACTTTATTGAGCCACTTGTAGTCTAAAGTCTTTTGAATAAAAAGTACTGGAACAATCTCTATCTGAGTTGGATATAATTATTTTCTGAATTAAACAAGTTGAAGAGGATTTAAAAAAAAAGCTTACAGTTTAAACTGAAAATACATACAAATGCTAAAATAAAAAAGACCTGACTGATAACAGGTAATAGTAAGTCTAATTCCAGTAAGTCTAATTCAAGTAAGTTATACAAACTTTGTGAGTATAAACTATCTGTGAAAATAAAAGTTTTATGAAGGTTAGATCAGTAGTAAATTCAATTTGAAAATCAAACCAAGACAAATACTTTTTTGCTGTTCTGTGATATAGATCTCACTTAGGAGACAGAAACCTTAGAAACTTCTCAGGTTTCAAACTAGAGGGACCACAGACAAGTTTATACCACCTTCCTGGCAGAACTGAACAATAGCTGCTTGTAAATTTTAAAACAAAGATAACAATTGAAATTACAGAAGTTTCAGTTGCTACAGCACATTATCAACAAAGTATGTTTGCATCATTTATGTTCCAAATTATTGCTTGCAAAAGAGAGAAGTCTAAAAGAAAAGTAAATATACAAGTAAAAATAAAAATCTAAATATATATGTGTATGTATTTAAAACTGGAAACAAACCAAATATGTAATAAAAAGTGAAATTCTGAGGTGAGATTCCAACAGGAAAAAAAGAGAAAATGCAAATTTGAAGAGAGATTATATTTCATACAAAATTAATATTACCAGATTTTAATTAAAATTCTGAATTAAAAAATTGGTATGTCAGCACTTTCATTCACTCCATGCTTGTCTTCTGCTTTACGCATTTCAAATTATTCACAAGTTAAATGAGTGTGTTCATACTTTCTGTCTTTGTAATTTATAGAGTTTCTCTGCTAGAGGAGGATTGTCCCTGAACTTCTGGGCAATCTGAAGCTGTCCTGGTGTAAAATCTGGTACTCGGAATGGCTGGCCTTGATTTTTAGACATTACAATGTAAGTTGCAAAATCTGCTTGCTTCTAAGCATCAAGAACTTTATGAACTTAGTGGGTTTTGAAAAAATAAATCTTACACAATGACAGATGTAAACAGCAATTGGAGGCCTGGTAACGAAGTTCTAACAAAAGTACAGAATAAAATAGCTTCATTTCGAGAAATACAAAGTACTAACTGTACACAGATTACTAACTGTCAACCTACATCTGCAAATAAGATTTTCCTTCTCTCGATTTCCTGCTATAATAACAGCACAGTAAAGGTCCATCTTGTAAGTGCCGTGAACAGAAAACTGCAATAACACAAAATGCACAGTAATCAGAGTTTTAACACAATTGCTAATCAGTTTATTAAAGCTAAGGAAGTCCATATTACTTGTACTGTTTTTGTATTGTGTTTATTTGACTTCTGGATTTATTGCATGGTACTGAGTTAATTCATCTCCACTTTCACCTTCTCCCTTCATTAGTATTTCAGCTGTAGCTCTTGCAGTAGCCAGCTTTTACTTAAAATGTTATTTTCTACTGCAACTTTTAAAATTATCACAGATTTTTATAAAAGCTTCTTTTTTTTCCATAGCAGGCTGTGAGGCCTAGTTCACATTAAGGCTATACTTTTGAAGGTCAAAACAATACTCTTGTTTTTTCAAGTGATTTCCCTTCCCTTGAGCCTTAATTCCTTTACTGTCAGCAGCTCCCTCTCACAGTTACTATTTCCTTCAGGATGATAAACATCAGGGTTGATGTAAGGATAAGATCAGTGGTGCTATCAAGGATTTAAACAGGTGCTGGAGATGGAATTTGAATATATAACAGGATCCCTAGCTTTGATGATCCCCTTCTCCAAGCCTGTCTTGTGCTTCTCTGCCTTGGGGACCTTATGTTGACTGTCATTTAAATTACCCCTTGGAAGTTTCCTGCTCATATCTGCCAGAACTTGAGTAAATTATAATAATAAAAAGAACAATGAAAGCAATATTAGCAAAAAACAATAAGAAATGTTGGTGCACTGACTTACAGACAGCTGTCCTGGTGTATACTGCAGAAGGTGGTGTTAAGACTGACAATGTATGGCCCTGTCATAAGTGATCTGCAAGAAGATGTAAAGATCACATTAGTGACTTTCTCAAACATAAGCAGGGCATAAAGAAAGAACTTACAAGTCACAAGGCAAAGAAATCAACATAAAAGATTAATCAGGACTAAATTAAACACAGAATTTTTCAATTAACAGAAAAAAATACAATTAATGCTTCCAGGAAGAAAATAATCTTGGATTTACAGCCCAGGATGATCTCCTGCCTGCAACCGCTGAATTGCAATCTAGCTCTCACGTGCCATGTAATTTGGAAGTACAGGCATTATCTCTACTTCTCAGGGAACCTTTCACTCTGAGTTCCCTTTATGCTCCTTCCTGGGAGTTAAAACCTTGTAGCTTGTGACCCCTCTAAAGCTCTGGTCCCTTGCTTTCTCTAGGACTTCCCCTGACACACTCTTTAGACCTTCTGAGAACCTCTGGTGACATTACTTTCTGTGTAGGATGACATTTAAAGCAAAGGGCACAATCCTTGTGATGGAATTCCCAAACACACACACATACACAAATTTCTGGCAACAGGCATGTCTGTGTGAAAACCTATTTCAATCTCTGCTTAACCTTCGAAACCTGAGGACTTTGCCTGCACCAGTGAATTAGAGTGTCAGGGCACAGAAGTCAAACCACCTATCACTGAATGGTCCCTCTCACCTTTTTAGCACTGCTCATCTAGCACTTCCCAACACGATTCCCTACAACTCAGCCTGGGTGCTGGCACAGGCCAGGGACCATCCCTAACAGCTGCTTTGGACGTGGCAACCCTCATTAGAAGACTATGAGGATTTAAGTTGGCTTGATGGCCAGAGGAAGGCCTTGGCCCTGGTGACATGACCAGTGCAGATGCAGTCTGTGAATCTTGGGCCCTACCAGGGTGGCACACATCTTGCACACTTCAGAACAGGAATTGCAGGAGGCAGCACAGCAGGCAGGAGGCTTTATAAAGCCAACACCCTCAGCAAGGTCCTGCCCAGTCACTGGGAGAGTAATGAGAAGGAAGTGTCTTTCACTTTTTATGGACAACAATAGGAAAGTACTTCAGAGACGCAGATTATTTCTTTTCTGCAAACACTTGTCCTGAAGCCTTTTTCTGAAAGACTGAGCAGGAATCCCCAACTTTCCACACAGAAGTGAACGATCCACCTGGATACTGCATAAGAACTAATGTCTTTAGTACTGTCTTCTGGGGGCACCTTTTGAAACAAAGCACCTACAAATGCATTTTGTGACACTTTTCTTTTTTTTGAATGGTAGCTAAAGTGACTGAAAAAGTTGCTTCACAAAATGACTTCCAGCTGTTTCCTGGGATTATGATGGTCTACTGAACTGCTCTTGTTCATAACGCCAATCCATCTGAGTTGACATGAGCTACCATGAAGACCACATTTGTGCTAGACTGACCTATTTTATCTGAAACGCCTATTCCAGTGTGATCAGAAAGTGGTTACAATTGTTCAACCACTTCTTTCACTGAAAAAGCCAAAAAGGTGCAAAAAACCCTCTAGTAGTGTTGATGGACTCAAGTGCTTAATGTGCACATTTATGATGTTTTTGTACAAGAAGCTGCAACATGCACAATGAAGGCTTAAATCATAGCAAAACAGAACAGGTACAGTCACAGTTAGAATTATTATTCTCCAAGCATAATAATGTTATCATAAAGTTATTATTGAATCTGAGACTTGTTCAGCTACTGAGGAGGGACCTCATTAACATTTACAAGTATTTGAAAGGTGTATGTCAAGGGGATGGGGCAACACTTTTTTCTGTAGTGTTCAGTGATAGGACAAAGGGTAATGGACAAAGGCTGGAACACGAAAAGTTCCACTCCAACTTAAGGAAAAACTTTTTTCCAGTTCAGGTGAGGGAGCCC
>WBNH01005180.1:31680-63591 GCA_013401255.1 Urocolius indicus | reverse complement strand
TCATTGTATGGAATTGCAGTAAAGCCTATTCTCCTGGAGAAACTGGCTGACCATGGATGGAAGCACTCTTTTTTGGGTGGAAGACTGGCTGGCTGGGCCCTGAGAGTGGTGGTGAGTGGAGCTAAAACCAGTTGGCAACCAGTCACCAGTGGTCTTATCCAGAGCTCAGTGCTGGGGCCAGTTCTGTTTAACATCTTTATCAATGATCTGGATGAGAACATTGAGTGCACCCTCAGTAAGTCTAGAGATGACATGAAGCTGGGCAGGAGCATGGATAAGCTTGAGGGCAGGAAGGCTCTTCAGAGGGACCTGGCCAGCCTGGAGTGATGGGCTGAGGCCAAATGCATGAGGTTCAACAAGGCCAAGTACTGGGTCCTGCACTGGGGCTACAACAACCTCAGGCAGTGCTACAGGCTTCAAGATGAGAGGCTGGAAAGCTGTCTGGTGGAAAATACCTGAGGGTGTTTATCAACAGCTGGTTGAACATGATGGTACAAGACAAAATGGCCTCAAGCTGTGGCAGGGGAGGTTTAGATTGGGTCGCAGCAAGAACTTTTTCCTTGAGAGGGTTGTTAGACACTGAAACAGACTGCCCAGGGGGGAGGTGGAGTCATCATCCCTGGAGATATTTAAAAGACATGTAGATGAGATGCTTAAGGACATGGTTTAGTGCTGGGCTTGGTAGTGTAAGGTTAGTGGTTGGACTCAGTTTAAAAGGTCTTTTCCAACCAAATGATTCGATGATTCTGTCTACAGGTATTGTAAACTGAGGAAACATTCTTAAAGCATCTTTCAATTACTTATTTAATAGACAAGGACCCTGTGCACACAGACACACATGAAACATGGCAAAAACAAACACCAAGCCTTTTTTTTTGGCAATTTACCTTATTAGTTGTCTTAATTCCTATGAAGGTTTGCCCCAGCGGTACAGGTCGGAAGCGGCCATCGAAGTAGAACAGTCCAATGCAGGGATTGACATGGAGAAATGTAGCAACATCAAGATAATTGGGTAACGTGGCTGAAAGGCCCAAAATCCTAATCATACTTTGTGTAGATTCAACCTATTGAAAAACACAAAACACCGGTAAATGATCCAAGTGTTTCAAGCCATGAAATCAAGCACAGTTTCAAAACATTCCCGATAAAACAGTAGTGTGAAAGAAGCAGTTAATACTTTCTATGAAAGGTGAATAGATATGAGTTAGTGATTATTCTGTGTTGAAGAAACCAGAGCACTCTGCAATACCATCAAATATTACTTATTCATCTTTCTATCCTGTTCTACCTTTGCCCTTCCAAAGGTTAGAGGTCATTAACTGACACGGAGGAACAACAGCAGTAAAACTGGCTTTGTTAAGAAGGGATACTACAATTCACAGGCAAAACTAGGACAGGTAATTTGATATCATTTCTTCCTTAGTCCAAATCACACCACAGTTCTGAAAAGAAAGAAGAACGTAATTTGTGTCATTGCTCAGTTTTGGCTTTTGCTTACACCTTTCCTCATCTCTCCCAGAAAATCTGTTCTAGTTCTCTGTAACAGAACATTTTAGCTTCTTTTATCTTTATTTTTCTTTTAAAAAACCATTCCCTAGATGTTTGCACGACGTGCCTTTCCATCTGAGAAGGGACAGAAATAGTGCTTTACAATGCCAAAAGCCTGCATATTATATGTATTTCCAGGTAATTTTTAAGAAGAACGAAACCAGACAAAAGACTTGAAAAAGGAAAGTATGCAAGAATTTTCCCACTTCCTTCTGGAATATTAACAACTGTGTAGGCTGGCTCACAACTTTCTTACTAGCATAATTATTTAGAAGCAAAGTTGACAGTAATTTTCATCACAAGGCTTTTTAGACACTAAAACTGAAGCCATATGCAGGGTTCACAGCTTGTCTCAAATACGTGAATGCCTTGCTCACTTCTACCTGATTAAGGCCTATTCAAAACAACGTGAGGCTTTACTTAGAATATAGATTTTGAATCATTCAGGTGTTTGAATTAAAGTGAAAGAAAATGCCACGTAATTAAAACAGATGAATTAAAAGCTTTGGAAAGGATGATTAAAACACATATATAGAGAGCATTCTCAAGGAAGATAAAATACACCATATCACAACACAGACCAGCATACCAAAAGCTCATATCAAAAGAAACCATACCCCCACAACTCCACAGACACCAAGCAGATGAAGTAAACCAATATGTCACCTGGTAATAGACACGTTCCACAGCTTAAGCTGTGGGTACAACCAACTAGACAACACAGACAACCTGCTGACCGACCCTTCTGCACTTTTAGGAACAGCAGGTTTGCAAAGGGAAGTCCACGTATAACAAAACATGGGACAAACTCTATTCTACTGGGACAAATTCCATTCTATGATTCTATGATGTGAGGTGTTTTATTTTCGAAAGTCTGAACAAAAGCAGCATTCACCTTTAAGAGCACAAAGAAGCACTTCAATTTCTTACGCATCTTTTTGTAGCGGGGCAGGTATGACCTGAGTGCTCTTGACAACCACAGCCGCACAGTTTTGAGGTGTGATTTGGGTTTTGATTGACAAGATGTTTTTGTTCACATTTCCTGTCACTGGTAGTATGCAGCTGAGAGTGTTTTCTTCACCACTGGCACACAATGTCTAACACTGTAACATTTATTTGTCTTTAATTATCTCAGTAAAGATATGAACACTATTTGGAACTTACAGGGCTCTCTTTGGAAAACTGAACTATCACAGTATTGGTACTTCATGCTCTTTGAAAGCTTTACTGTATTTTATTGATTTGCTGTTAAAATGGAAGCAACAAAATTGCCATAAGAATAAAATTGCCGTTAAGTATATTTAATTGACACACTTAATTGGTGTATCTAATTTAGAAGCATCCGTGATGGCATGTGGAGAATTGACAGCGTGTTCACCACACGTGTTCTCAGAACATGGTTATCACACCATGAAATTCCATGAATACAGAAAAAACATAAACAGAAGATAGCTATCCTGTACCAATTTCCACACTGAAGCTTATCATCTGCGTTTGCACTATAGATGAAAAAGGATGAGGTATGGGAAGCGTCTCTCTGGATTGTAAATTGATCACAGCAGGATCATTTTCTTCCTAATAGCTTTTAAGATTTGCATATCATCTTATTACATTAAAACTATCACTTGAGAGCATACGGCGTATGCATAGAGATACTCTTTTATCTGACTTCTAAAGTTCTTCCTGAACTTTGTGATCTTGGAGGTTTTCCCATTTCCATATATTAAAATATCGCATTCACAGAATGAATTACACTCCAGCAGGAAAGCATATCCCTCATTGTTTCGACTTGAGCACAGAATTAAGTGAAGCAGACAAGTTTATATACTGCAATCTTTGAAGAACTGTCCACAGGTTAGAAATTAATCTGTTATTCAGATGACCACTTCAGCACACTCTCTACAGTCAGCCTGTACGCCCTTACAGATCTATGCTAAAGACAAGGCACACAGAAAATCAGACACAAGTGTTTCTTAGCTTTTTTTTTGGTTTAGATGTGCAAAGAGATGAATCCTTAACTTAGATTCCCGAGTTCATTGCTCAGTGGTAAGAATGAAGTACTGCATATGCTGATTCACATCAGCTATTAGTTAGATATCACCCTAGCCACAGAATGGCTCTAAATCTCAGCCTCTCATAAGACCTGTGTTTTTCCAATTATCCCAAAAAAAAAAGAGAGAAGAAAATTAAGGGAAAAGAACATAAAAAACCCAAAAGTGTTTCAAAATGCTTCAGAAGAAAGTCTGTTAGGATGTTTCACCAGTGTTAACTCCGTTATTAGTATCTTGTTTACTAAGTCTGACGAAAGAATTAAGAAGTTGTCAGTCAGTCCACACAGCAGCAATTTCCTAGTTTTAGGAACAAAAATGGAAAAAAAACCAAGTAAAAGTGCACAATCAAAAGTACACAGTAAAAATGCAATTACTAATGAAGAGTCTACCCAGGACGTTATCTACAACTCAAACGCTGCACAGAATGCATTTGTTACTAGGCAACCATCTAGTTAAGTAATTTTATAAATGAGCTTTCCTCTGCTTCCAATGAACCCTGAAAATACTGTGATCTCAGACCTCCATTTAGAACATATTTAAAAATCTAGAGGTACTGAAAAAACGTAACCATGCAGAAAGCACTATTAGAAGCCACATTGTTTTCCCTCAGCCAAATTTAAAGCGTGCCATAGTTTGCATTAAGAAATTGTCATGGGTTTGTGTGGAGCTGCTTTTTGCTTGGTAACAAGGGCAGGGGGCTGCAGTGCTGGTCCCAGCAAGAAGTTCTGGAAACTTCCCTCAATTCTGATTTGGAACCACCTCCAGGCCAACTGGGCCAGTTTGGTGCCTCTGCCAGCACTGAAGAGGAGGTGGAGGAGTGGTACAGGATGGAGGTGACCATAAGGACCCCACAGTCAGAGCCAATGAAAGGAAGGAAGAATGCTGCACCAGAGACCTCTCTACAAACTGTGGTGAGAGAGCAGCCGTGTCCCTGCAAGCCATGGAAGGCAATGGCAGGGCTGAGAGGCACCAGCAGCTCTGGGTGAGTGAGGCCAGAGGGACAGCAGCCTGTGTGAGGAGGGGCCATGGCACAGGCTGTGCTGCAGCCTTTGGGCCCCAGACACACACAGGAGGGGAGAGGAGCTGCAGCCCTCGGGATGAAGGGCCATGGGAGCCCAGCCTGTGAGGGACCCCGTGATGGAGCAGGGAGTCCCAGCCAGGAGCCACCTGCCCTGAGGAGAGACAAACGGCAGGAGCCATGGGAAAAGGGCTGACTGAAACCCACAGTCCCTGCACCCCTCAGCTGTCCGTGTAGGGAAGAGTTAAAGGCATCAGGATCAGGGCTTGGAGCCTGGGAAGAGGGGAGGGGGTGGGGGAAGGTGGTCTGAAAGGGCTGGTTGTGCTCTTCATCGTTGTACCACTCTGTGGTGTTTTCTGTTTGTTATGTTTTGGGGTTTTATGGTTTTGGTTGTTGGTAGATTAAATGAATTTGCATTTTCTTCCCCAAGTTGAGCATTCCTGTCTGTTTTGCCCAGGACCATAAGCGGTGAGTGAGACCTCCTTTTCCTTAGTGGGTTCCAAATGCCCTCCAAAGGTACTTATGGCTGATCGTGGTCCTTTGTTCTTAGATGAGCTTAAATCCATGACAGAAACAACATTTGGAATATACCTATTAAGAGATTTTTATGCCCTGCACAGTGTCATCTCAGTTCTTCTTGAGTGACAGAATGCATTCTCATCTATCCTTACTGTTCTGTTCCCAAACTTAGGAACGAGAAGAAATATGAACCTTTCTACACATCCTTTTAACTGCTGTACTACATTATGAAAGTGACTGTTGTACATTTCGTGTTCTATTACCTTTTAAGCTCCACTGATGTAACATGAAAACAGAACAGTGTTTACATATCAATAATAAAAGGCAGGCAGAATGATTTCCTGAAATATCATCTTCCACACAAAGTGGCAGAAAAGCTTCTGAAGATTAATTCAAGTAAGTGAACACATTATTTTTTTTCTTGCCAAACAAATGGTGATTAGATTTTGTTTTTCAAAAAGGATTTTGTTTCTAAAACAAGTCGTTTTTACACAACTATAAGGTTGCCAGAAAAGCTAACAAGATAGATCTGGAGTGGCGTAAGGCATCAGACACACAGCTGCGCGACGTACTGTTTAAAAATAACATCACAGAGTAGCAAGAAAACATGTATTAAACTTATCACAAGCTGATCAACTGACAGATTTTAAAGAGAGTGTATAATTGAAAAACAGCAATTAAAAAGGGATGCCTTTAATTGCTTTCTAAGCCCAACTCTAATCAGTAATTTTACCCATGATATGCAGTAAATAAAAAATAACCGGTGACAAGAAGAGCAGGTGATCAACAGAATTAATGTAACTGATGTGGTGTGTCAGCCACACAGATAAATCTAGGTTTATAGTCTCATTCACGCTAAATTTCATTTAATTCAGCTCATTCTAAAACAGGACACAGATGCAAAACAAGCCACTATTTTCAGGAAACATTCTTATAGCAACAAGTGAATCCTGCAGCATCTATAAAGAGATTTGCCTGAGGATTTAATGAACAAGCATCTGAATGCAAGCTCCAAAGATGATGTGCTAACAAATTAAGTACATGCAATTGTGAGGGTGAGGGAGCCCTGGCCCAGGCTGCCCAGAGGGTTTGTGGAGGCTCCTTCCTTGAAGGTCTTCAAGACCCACCTGAACGTGTTTCTGTGTGACCTGATCTAGGTGAACCTGCTTCTGCAGGGGAGTTGGACTGGATGATCTCTAAACGTCCCTTCCCACCCTACCATTCTATGATTCTATGATTCAGTTCTTTAGAGGAACGAAAAGGACAGATCTGAGTAACAGGAGGGAAACGCTCTACCTCTGTCACAACTAACACAAAAGTTCTGAACCCAGTTTTGTTGATGTGTTATAAAAAAGCCAATCACAAACATAAGGAACTATAGTTAGAACGACTATAGATAGAAACAAAAAAGATATCATAGCAGGTTTCTGTAAACTTGTTTTGGTAATAGAATATGCTGAGAAAATTGATTAGCCTATATTAGGAACATCAAAGAGGTGTAAGACTAACAGCAGTCGCTCAAGACGAGAAACGAAGAACCAAATGAAATAGTAATGCCACTCTAGGCTTTTATTAAGAATGAAATTCCAAGCATATAAAAATTCCTTGCTTGATAACCACTAGCATTTGGCTTTGGGTGAGAAAACTCTGAACTTCTTTGCTGTAATTTCTAGTAAGGAGGTAAAAGAGGGGACCAAAGGGACCAGAAAAAATAAGGGATGAGGAAGTGGAGATATTGAATATGCATTCAGAGCACTGAAAACTACAGTGTTCTGAATGGATGAGAAGGTAAGTTTCTTAAATAAGGTGTTGTGAAGACAAAAACTCAGAAGGGAAACCTGGGAATTCACAGGGGAAGAACTCCATCATCTCATTGTCACTGAACCTAAGGCTACCTTTGATCTTCACATCCCCTATGACCCTTTCCCTGGTTGGTATGAGGTAAAGCAAAGCACCTCTCCTCACCAGTTCCCCTGTCTCCTAGAGCAGGAACTTCAATCAATCAATCAATCTCCTGGATTGCTTGTCTTGCTGTGTTGTCCCAACTGTTACTTCTCTAGCAACTTTGCTGATCTCATATCAAACCATAATGCAAGTAGAACTTAAATTTGCCGAATGAGACTGTGATGAGAAATGATGAAAGGCTGAGGGAGCTGGGGATCTGTGGCTTGGAGAACACTGAGGGGTGACCCTCATTCATGTTTACAAATCCATAAAGGCTGGGTGTGAGGAGGATGGAGCCAGGCTGTGCTCAGTGATGGCCAATGATAGGACAAGGGGTAACGTAAGAGGTTCCAAAGAAACACAAGGAGAAATTTCTTCCCTGTTGAGGTGAGGGAGCACTGGCAGGGGCTGCCCAGATGGGTTGTGAAGGCTCCTTCTCTGGAGACATTCCAACCCAGCTGGATGAGTTCCTATGTGACTGCCCTGGAGATTCTGTGATTTGTCTTTCAAAGATGGGAGCTTCAGTTTCCCAAAATCAGAGAAATCTTTTACTGTGGATTTTCTTTCATTTAGTTTTGTCAATCACATAGCTGGGAGAAGGTATCAATACTGAAGTATTATTCACACATAATATTCAGCATGCTTTTTGGGAGAAAAACACCCGTAAGCAGCAAGTAAGTCATCAAAATCTCTGAATAATTTTGACAAAACATTCAGCGTCCTTTAAAAATGGCCATTTTCCTTTTCCTTTCAAGCTAATAAGCTCAGTAGATATTACAGAGGTGTGGAAAGTTTGATTAAAAAGTTTAAGCATTTCAGTTTTACATCTGCATTATGCTCTAGACTAAAACTTTAAACATCAAAGCTACAAATTGGATTCAAAGAAGTTGTTTGATGTTATACCTACAGTATATAACAGAGCTCAAAGCAATGTTCCCACCAAAATGTTTAGCAAAGTCAATTTAAATCACTTGCAGAGACTTCCTCTACAATTTGAAAAGTGCCAACGTGCATGAATATGCTGTTCACTGGGCTGTGAGGAAAACTGTCAGCAATTCCAGCTCATATGTGGAGGCTGCTTCCTTGGAGGTCTTCAAGACCCATCTGGACATGTTCCTGTGTGACCTGATCTAGGTGAACCTGCTTCTGCAGGGGGGTTGGACTGGATGATCTCTAAAGGTCCCTCCCAACCTCTACCATTCTGTGATTCTATTATATGCTCTTTCCAGGTTTAAACCCAACCTCGCTGCACCTCCTCTCCTCTTCCACTCTAAACAAATGCCACAAGTAAAAATGAACATGTTAAAGTCTTACACTAAGTGGTGTGACTCAGTGTCAGGTACAAATTAAAACAGACTTGCTAATGCGCTGGGAGATTGCTGTTCTAACAATGTATTTGTATAGCTCTGTCTGTACAGCTTATGAGTACAAATCTCAAAGCATTACTTTCTGGCACAGTTTTAGACCTAAATAGCTATCTGATCACTAATTCTTAACAAGACACACCCTCCTCCTCAACCAAAAACGTCTATTGTCTGCTTTTCTATTATCCACCATATAAGCAAAACAACTCACACACTCCAACAGAACTATAAGACAGGATAACAAGCTCTGCAAAATGTAAAAGGCACTACATTGTACACCCTGACCTGGAGAGGAATCATGACCTTGTCTCATATATAAGCTAGAGAAGTGTGATCCAGGTGAAACTATAGGTACACACCATTATTAGAGGAGCTACTAGTGAGTTATTGAAAAGGCTGAAGTAATATTTGAAGGAATTTATCACAGTTCTGTCCTAGAAGCAGTATCAGTAATGACTCTTCTAGGTCAGACCAAAAATCCAACTGCTTCAATATACTGTCTCCAGAATGGCTAAAAGAGACACATCTGGGAAAATGCCAGTGGTATCTGCCACCACAGCCCCTCGCTGCCACAGTGCCATGTCTGATCTAGTGACCATTAATCTACAAAGATTTCTCTATGTCTAATCACCTTCTCAATCCCTCCACTACCAATTAGGATAAACTACTCAATACTACAAGGGCAAGTGTAGAGTGTTGCACCTGGGAAAGAACAACCCCATGTACCAGTATAGCCTGGGGAATGAGCCTGTGGGTGTTGTTGGGCAGCAGAATGTGCATGAGCCAGCAAAGTGCCCTCGTGGCCAAGAAGGCCAATGGCATCCTGGGGTGGATGAGAAGGGCTGTGGGCAGTAGGTGGAGAGAGGTTCTGCTCCCCTTCTACTCAGCCCTCGTGAGACCACATCTGGAATAGTGTGTCCAGTTCTGGGTTGCTCCATTCCAGAAGGACAGGGAGCTGCTGGAGAGGGTTCAGCACAGGGCCACAGAGATGATGAATGGAGTGGAGCATCTCCCTTGTGATGAAAGGCTGAGGGAGCTGGGGCTCTTTAGCTTGGAGGAGACTGAGGGGTGACCTCATTCATGTTTACAGATACATAAAGGGTGGGTGTCAGGAGGCTGCAGCCAGGCTGTGCTCAGTGATGGTCAATGACAGGACAAGGGGCAACAGTTACAAGCTGGAACAGAAGAGGTTCCAAAGAAACACAAGGAAGAATTTCTCCCCTGTTGAGGTGAGGGAGCACTGGCAGGGGCTGCCCAGATGGGCTGTGGAGGCTCCTTCTCTGGAGACATTCCAGCCCAGCTGGATGAGTTCCTGTGTGCCCTGCTCTAGGTGCTGCTGCTCTGGCAGGGGGGTTGCACTGCATTAGCTTTCCAGGTCCCTTCCAGCCCTTAAGATTCTGTGATTTCCAATGTCTTAAACCAGCAGACAAATCAGGCAGCTGATTTCAGCAATTACAGCAGTGGGGTCATTGCCAAAAGGATAGATTGATGTTGTCAATGGGGGTTATTTGGGGTATTTTTACATTTTTGCTTCTGTTTTGTTTTTTAAGAACTGTACAATTATTCTTACCTCCTGAGCACATGGATATTGAGTATGATGTTTCTACACATACTGATGAAAAATATGTTCTGTAACTACTTTCGGAAGGGTTGGAAAAGAGCTTAATGTTTCATGCAGAATCATCAAAGTCAGGAGGATATTCACCAGGGATGGGCTGAATATCCTGGGTTTAGTTCCAGGATACAGACACATTTATGAATTTGTATCAAAATGCATAAAATACAAGCAGGGAACAGAATCAAAGAAATGTAACCAAATATTTTTCCTTTGAAAAAAAAAAAATCATCAAAAATCATTAGTTGGAACATTTTTACACTTAAAAAAACCTGTAACTGTTTTCACTACACTCCAGTGAAATACTTCTGAAATGAGAACATTTCTGTTATCTTTTTAGCCATCAAATAAAAAGTTCTGGGAAATCTAATGATTAGTTATGGATGTATATGACAAACTTCATAGTGCTCTGCTTGCAGGCTCAGGTGCTGCAGTATAACATTTCAGTGTAATTGTTAAAACTATCCTTCTTATTATTTATTTCCATGTTTAGAAAGGTAAAACAGTTGTATAAAAACACCACAGAATCACAGAATCTCAAGGGTTTGGAAGGGACCTGGAAAGTTCACCCAGTGCAACCCCCCTGCCAAAGAAGCAGCACATAGAGCAGGGCACACAGGAACTTATCCAGCTGGGTTGGAATGTCTCCAGAGAAGGAGACTCCACAACCCATCCTGTTTCTTTGTTCCCAAGCTCTCTGAGAGGCTTGCAATTCAACATATTTTTTTCCTAGGATTGTTTTCTACTGCATCATTCTGAATATTTCTACAAGTAGTTTGGTTTTGGCTTAACTGGGGCTTTTTTTGAGTGTACTGTAAATTTTCCTTCTCTTCCACTTCCTTCTTTTAAAGGTTTTTGGTGGTCTCCATTACTGCCCTTCTGATCACCTTAGGATAAATAAGGTCTTCAGAAAGGTGGTAAGGTAGTTAATTTCAAGATGTGGTTTTTGTTTTTCCTCACAACTTTTTTTTTTTCACTTCAGGAAGGGTTCCAGTTGAGTATCTCCAATTCCAGATGAATTAAACTCCAACTTGGTAGGTAAAACAAACCTTGAAACCCTAGAAGATTAAAGCACCTCAGAGAGCTATCTTTCAAATGAGTGTTGAAGCAAAATACTGCTACATTAAAACAAATGCACTAAGGGCAAGATTCAGTACCCAAAGACATAACGGCCTCAGCTTTCATATTCCCTAAGTTATCTGCATGGGCCTGACAGACAAAAATGGAAAAGAACTTTGGGACAGATTTGTGTCCAAATGAAGCAGAAACAAGATGCAGAGTTGAATAATGTAGGGCAGATCAAATGCCTTAGCCACCTACTTTGGTCAGCTGAAGCCTGCCTTACAAGTCTCACAAACCTTGGCATTATGAAATGAGTTGAGTGTTGCAATGTGACTGACCATCACAGTCACTGATAAAAGCTGAAATGCTTTAAAGGCACCTAAGGAAAACAAGATTATCCAAACCATTTAAGAAAGAAAATACAATTTAAATGAGCTGATTTAGTGCCCTTTATGTAGTCTAAACTTTACAAAGCCCTACTCTCCATAAACAAATACCTTTCCAAACTTACCTTCTTCTAAGGAGTTATTACTTATGTCATTCTTTATACAGGAACATTACACTTTCTGTACTGGGTTGCAGCAAACATCTGTATCATTCTGTTCTTAGAGAAGCTCAGATCAGATGATTGAGAGAGCTTTAACAAGGTTAGTGTAGCCTTACCAAGAAAAAAACATCTTGAAAGCTAAAGGCTTTAAACATTAAACCTGCCACAGATAGAGCTACAAGAATATCTTTAGTGTTTACTTTCAATTTCTTACAGATGATTTGTATTGACACACTTTTGCTCTACCTGACAAAAAACCAAAAAAAATGGCACACCATCCTTTCCTTACCATTATTTACCTTAATTCCATCTTTATAACTCATCCCTAAACTCCACGTTTTCTGTTGCTTGTAAATGCGCATCTTACCATGGAGACCTTATTTACTGAGAACTTTATTGCCTAACTCTGAATCCTCCTTTTGTACAAGAAACCTCACATGCTCAGCCTTTTCTCCTTTTGCCATTTCTACTAGTGCTACTTAGAAAGTCCCACTAAGGAATGGAAAAAAAAAAGAACCAATAATGCTGACATAGAAACTATGAAGTATTTCTCTAGCACATTTCACTGAAGATTTGGCTTGGATTTAAGACACCATTCTTAATGAAAACACAAAATTCTCTTAGAAAAACTCATAAATAAATAATCCTCATTCCTGGTAAGAAAACACTTTGCATTTTAGTTCTGTTACAATACCACCTTGATTCTTATTTGCTTAAAAACGTTTCATTTTGCTTGTACAAAAAAATAGCTCTGTCATTAACTCTGCATCCTAGGAAGCTGGAATTGGATTTATATCATAGAATCACAGAATGATAGGGTTGGAAGGGATCTGTTGAGATCATCCAGTCCAACTCCCCTGCCAAAGCAGGTTCACCTAGATCAGGTCACACAGGGACGTGTCCAGGCAGGTCTTGAACACCTCCAAGGAAGGAGCCTCCACACCCTCCCTGGGCAGCCTGGGCCAGGACTCCCTCACTGAAACACTTATGTTGCAATGGAACTGTTTGTGTTCCAGCTTCATCCCATCACCCCTTGTTCTGTCACTGGATACAACAGAAAAAATGCTGCCCCAACCTCTTGATACCCACCCTTTAGATATTTATAAATGTTAATAAGATCCTCTCTCAGTCTCCTCTTCTTCAGACTAAACAGTCCCAGGTCCCACAGCCTTTCCTCATCAGGAAGATCCTCCAGTCTCCTGATCATCTTGGTGGCCCTGTGCTGGCCTCTCTCCAGCAGTTCCCCGTCCCTCTGTGGCTAGGTAGCCCAGAACTGGACACAGGACTCCAGATGAGGCCTCAGCAGATATGGCAGAGCAGAGGGGGAGCAGAACTTCCCTCGAGTTGCTGCCCACACTCTTCTTGAGAGAGACTCCCAGGTCTCTCTCTGCAGAGCTGCTGGGTCAATCCCCAGCCTGTGCTGGTGCATGGGGTCGTTTCTCCCCTGATGCAGGACTCTGCATTTAATATCAGATTCATGTTACTATAATACAGAAGACAAAAATGGTTCTTCATTCTTAGAACAGAATAGCTATAAAATAAATCATAAGCTGCCTAACCATTTTGATTTCACTGTCTAAACATTTCCCCTTTTACTCTGAACTCCATCTCCCCCTGACCAAAGTAAAATCCTTGTGAAAAATTCTTGGCTCTTACCTGACGTAAAGTCCGTGCTACTATACTTTCAAGTACTGGTCCTCTGTCTTCATGCAACAGATGAACTTCATCCAGAATCAAGAGTTTTACCAGCTGAGACAGGGCTACATCACCAACACTTTTTCTTGTCACTACGTCCCATTTCTCTGGAGTAGTCACAAGCATCTAGTAGAGTAGAAAAAAGAAACATTAAGCACTTACATTAGAAAAATATAGATTCAAATGTATAAAAAAATCTAATATTTTAATATCCAGTATTTTAATATACAGCAGAGTAAATACAGTGTAGAACTTCCCAAAGCTATCTTAAGTTTTACCTACTTTTTACATAAGGGAGTCGCAGTTTGCTGTATCTACATGTGCTGGATGCCCATTAGGACTCAGTATGGAAAACCACATAGAAATAGCAACTCATAACTTCAAGCTACTGTGCATCACAGCATCACAGAATGGTAGGGGTTGGAAGAGACCTTTAGAGATCATCTATAGTCCAATCCCCCTGCCAAAGCAGGTCCCAACTAGATCAGGTCACACAGGAACGTTGCAGGTGGGTTTGAAAACACCCTCCCTGGGCAGCCTGGGCCAGGGCCACATCTCAACACTGAAAGAGTTTCTCCTTATGTTTCAGTGGAACTTTTTGTGTTCCAGCTTCTTCCCATTACCCCTTGGTCCTGTCACTGGACACTACAGAAAGAAGTGCCATTCCATCCTCTTGACATAGAGCCCTTAGGTACTTATAAGGGATGATGAGGTCCCCCATCAGTCTCCTCCAGACTAAACAGCCCCAGGTCCCGCAGCCTTTCCTCATCAGGAAGATGCTCCAGTCCCCTGATCATCTTGGTGGCCCTGTGCTGGCCCCTCTCCAGCAGTTCCCTGTCCCTCTTGAGCTGGGGAGCCCAGAACTGGACACAGGACTCCAGATGAGGCCTCAGCAGATATGGCAGAGCAGAGGGGGAGGAAAACCTCCTTGCCAGCATTAGTATACATTTTCCACATTAAAATATTAAGCAGCTATCCAGAATCAACTCCTTATATAATTGTGCGAGTCATTTAATGTATGTGCCCAGGTAAAACTTATCTGTTCTATTTCTATCCCTCACAGCATTGTAAACACCTCAGACCCCTCCTCATACCTAAGCTTGAGCCGACAGTCCCTGGTTCCCTGTGAAATGCTTTCTCCCTAAGGCATACTGTCAAGTTTGATATTTTGATCTTTGCTCTGCAAAACAGATTGAACAACTTTCCCCCTGGAAATGGCAGCTTTCAAACTTTGCTTTTTCATGTAGATGCACCTGTGGTAGGTGTGTATTATGGTGCCATTTCTAGTATGCTCTTGCAATGGCTTTCATTTTTGCATAAACCTCTGTGCAACAGACTATCAAACAAGTGAGGAACAATCAATCTCCAACTGCCAAGCAATTGTAATGCCCTCCACTCCACACAGTGACAACATACACAGCAGTCACTTCATGTAACCTTAAGACAAGAATTCAAAAGTAGCCTTTGAAATGTTAAACCAGACATAAAGTGGTCACTCTAAAGAAAGCATTTCCCTCTTCCCCCCTCCAAAAATCCTCGGCAGCTGTTTCAAACAGAATTAGAAATGCAGATTTCTCACATACTAATCAACAAAAATAATTTACTGTTCAAATTTTCAACTGCTATATATAAAACACTGATAAAACTGAATGTCATCCAGTGAAATGCAGTAGGAACTTGCCAACAAGTTATGACTGTGATTTAATGGCAAATATTTATTGCCTAATCATAACAAATCTAATGAATCACTATCTATCAGTGCTGGAGGTTTCTGGCACGGGGACAAGGCTTACCTTACAGTTTCACTACTTCACCAAAGAAGAACTTAGAACTACTAAAATTAAGGTTACTCTGCAACTTTGCAGTTAAAAATCACCCAGAAAATCAAAAGCAAAATTCAGATTCTATTGTTTCATGGACCCCGTTAGAAGAGATCAAGCAAATCTTGTTTCAGGTGACATGTAGATCAAAAGGAAAGCTTTAATGAGGAAAAGATGAGAGGGATTGTTTGATTACCTGTATTGAAATAAAACTTTCATAAACTTCAACTACCAATCCTTGAAAAGCATTAAGATCTGGCAAAATGAGGAAGCTTCTAACAGTTTTAATCAATACGCATGACAATAAAAGAAAACATAATCCAGTGATCATGCACCCGTATGTGGGCTGTGTTTATAAATAAGCTTATTAATAAACACATGATAGGATCTAGAGAACAGGACACTTGTTTCCTTAAATTCTATTGACATTGACCAAATTTCACTGAAGAGTCACAAACAGCCTTATCACAGAATCTTAAGGGCTGGAAGAGACCTGGAAAGCTCACCCAGTGCAACCCCCCTGACAGAGCAGCAGCACCTAGAGCAGGGCACACAGGGACTCATCCAGCTGGGTTGGAATGTCTCCAGAGAAGGAGCCTCCACAGCCCATCTGGGCAGCCCCTGCCAGTGCTCCCTCACCTCACACTGAAGAAATTCTTCCTTGTATTTCTTTGGAACCTCTTGTGTTCCATTTTATATCCACTGCCCCTTGTCCTATCATTGGCCATCACTGAGAACAGCCTGGCTCCAGCCTCCTGACACCCACCCTTTATGGATTTGTAATCATGAATGAGGTCACCCCTCAGTCTCCTCTTCTAAATGGCTACAGAGCCCCAGCTCCCTCAACCTTTCATCAGAAGGGAGATGCTCCACTCCATCATCTCTGTGGCCCTGTGCTGAGCTCTCTCCAGCAGCTCCCTGTCCTTCTGCAACCGAGGGGCCCAGAACTGGACACAATCCTATCCCAGAAAAGGACACAGATACCCAAAGCCAGACAAATCTCCAAACTAGGTTTATGGTGGAATTTTTAAAATAGAAATTCTAAATTGCAGAAACTTCCTAATTTGACAAGGTGTTTTCAACTAAATTGCCAACTTTCTGCCCCCATCACGCGGATTAGTTTCTCCAGACTTTCATTCCAAGGTTATTTCAATATCAATTTTAGTATCCCAGTATGTTAAAGCATTTTTTGCTGCTCAATATTTTTCATTGATTTCTACTTAAAGGAAAAACCAGAACAGTATCAAAGCAATTTTAACATATAGTTTTTTGTGATGCTTCACATCACAACCTGATCCTTTTCCACCAAGGGTACACTTGCTCTGGGCTTTCCCCCAATTGCTGGGACCTGGGATTCCTGAAGGGTACTTTTGCTAGTAAAGGCTGAGGCAAAGGAAGCATTCACTGCCTCAGCCTTTTCCAAGCTCAGTGTAACCAGGTCCCTTATCTCATTCAGCATCTGGCCCACATTTTCCTTAATGTTCCTTTTGTTGCCTGTCTTCTTGTCTTTGACACCCTTGACCAGATTCAATCCCATTTGGACTTTGGTTTTCCTAATTTCATCACTGTATGCTGAGATAATGTCTCTGTATTCCTCCCAGATGACATGTTCTTGCTTCCACTCTCTATATGCTTCTTTTCTTTTGTGTTTGTCCAAGAGCAACTTGTTCATCCACGCAGGCCTCCTGGGATTTTTGCCTGGCTTCCTATTTGTTTGGATGGATTGCTTTTGACCTTGGAAGAATCACAGAATCAGAATGGTAGGGATTGAAAGGGACCTTTAGAGATCATCCAGTCCAACCCTCCTGCAGAAGCAGGTCCCACCTAGATAAGGTGGCATAGGAACATGTCCAGGTGGGTCTTCAAGACCTCCAAGGAAGGAGCCTCCACACCCTCCCTGGGCAGCCTGGGCCAGGGCTCCCTCACCTGAAACAGTGACACAGTTTTTTCTTATATTTAAGTGGAACTTTTTGTGTTCCAGCTTCATCCCATCACCCCTTGGAGGTGATCCTTGAATATTTAACCAGCTTCCTTGGGCCTTTCTTCACTTCAGGGCCTTATCTGATGAGACAATTCCACGCAGATTTCTGGAGAGGCCAAAGTCTTCTCTTCTGAAGTCCAATGTTGTGAGCTTGAATTTTGCCCTGTTCCTTCCCCTCAGGTTCCTGAATTCCACTTTAGTGGTCACTGCAGTCAAATCTGCCTTGGATCCTCACACTCCCCACGAGCCTCTCCTTGTTGCTGAGTATGAGGTACAGCAGAGCACATCTCCTTGTTGGCTCCCCTATCTCTTAGAGGAAGATGTCACCAATGCACTTGAAGAATCTCCTGGCTTGCTTACATCCTGCTGTGTTTCTTTCAAAATATTAGAAAGAAACATATCCATCTATGAATATGTGGTTGATAGGGCTGGGACAAAGGTTGGACTCAATGAGCTTAAAGGTCTCTTCCAGCTGAATCCATTCTGCGAGTCTGTGTTTTCCTGACCACCATAAGATGTGTCCTGACAATATTTATTTACTCTCCTCAGAGAGATATTTTTTTCCCTGCACTGCCTCAGAACATTTTTCCAGTCCAATTACTTTTCCATCAGAACATATCAGTCTGCTAATTACCAAGAATTACTCCTGAAGACACTTTGTGATGTTGCAGAACACAGTTCCTGCCCTGCAACATTTAAAGCTTAACCCTCCGTCAGTAACAGCACTGAGAGAGTGCTGGTGTGTCTGGGGTGTCTCCATGTTTTCTTGACAATATTATTAGATGCTATTTTCCTTAGCAAATGCAGACTTTTCAAATGCTTGTACAGAAACGGTGCACGTGAAAACGTAGGGTGGTAATTTATGAGCCAAAGTGTACCACCACGACAGAGGCAACTGTTATCACTTCCCAACGAGCCGTAGCGACCACGAAAAGAATCAGCAGCGGCACTTCCACAGAATGTTCATTAGGAAACAGTGAGGAAACAGATTTAGCAATGCATATTAAGGATGTAAGGTGTGAAATACTACAAATGGAAGCTACTTAGCTAATTTGCTCAATCTAAATCGGCACTGCTCAGATGGCAGTGTTGTTAACGTCAGTCATGTTATCAGGACACGGATTTCAAACGGTACCACTAATTCTTCTGCTTCTGCATGATGACTAAATAGTGATTACAATGGTTTTTCACTTTGATCTTATTTTAAACCAGCAATGCTACCATAAGTAATGACCTGAATTAAAAGGTATGCTTTATACACTCATTTAGTAAGACCAGAGATCTCCAGAGAACGTCTTGCCAGAAAATATGACAGATTCTTCTATTTATTTTTCAGATGCTTACAGTTAAGGCAGATACTCCTCCAAAAAACCCCAAACAAATCACCTTCGTAGTCTCAAACCATAAACTGAATTCAAATATATATAAAGTGCTAATTAAAAACACCAGCCAAAACCAAAAAGTTGCCTATCAGCAAATGTTAACAAAGCTACAGACTATTTTTTCAATTAAAAGAATAAAGAAAGCAGCATTATGATCTAACTTATAATTAGTTTTAAATGCAGTAGTGGCATTTCTTTTCAGAAGTAATTTTCAGAGACAATATATTTTATTCACAATGTTATAAACTCAAAACTCAAGCTTCTGCAGAGGGAGTTGGACTAGGTGATCTCTAAAGGTCCCTTCCAACCCTACCATTCTGTGATTCTATGATTCAGCAAAAGGGTTCTGTCTTCTGTTTGGGGACAAGGGCACAGTGACCAAGTCTTGAAACAGCTTTTAAAGATTTCCTTCTTTTAAAATCATAGAATGGTAGGGTTGGAAGGGACCTTTAGAGATCATCCTGTCCAATCTCCTGCAGAAGCAAGTCCCACCTACATCAGGTCACACAGGAACATGTCCAGGCGGGTCTTGAAGACCTCCAAGGAAGGAGACTCTGAATTGAGTTGCTAGCACATTGAGAACTGTGTTCATTTCACCTCTTTCAGTATTGAAATAGCTAGAAAATAAGATGTCACGTGCCTAATGAACTGCAACTCCTGCAAGACATTTCAATCTGCTTTTCTGTATTAGAGTATGGCTGAATATAAATGGGTTACCTGTCTATATTTTTACTGTCAACTTAAATGTCTCTCCATACACACAGTTCTCCTTTTTCCAATGGTTTTCTTTGTATTATGATCAGTAACTATTCTACACCGACTCTTTCTACTGTAGAAAACATGGGTTGATCCCCAAGTCTTCTGTCTTTGGTGAGCACCACTGACCAACCTCACTTTTATACCAAAGAAAGATAACAACAAAACCTTTTCAACTCAAAAAGCTTTCCTTTAGCTTTGGGGTTATTTTACTGTGAGGGTGAGGGAGCCCTGGCCCAGGCTGCCCAGGAAGGGTGTGGAGGCTCCTTCCTTGGAGCTCTTCAAGACCCACCTGGACACGTTCCTGTGTGACCTGATCTAGGTGAACCTGCGTCTGCAGGAGATTGGACAGGATGATCTCTAAAGGTCCCTTCCAACTCTACCATTCTATGGCTCTGTGATATCCCTACATTACTTTACACAGTGTTCAGGTAAGAACTCCCAACAAAAAAGTCTAATTACTCGGAATCATAGAATGGCAGAGGTTGGAAAGGACCTTTAGGGATCACCTAGTCCAATCCCACTTGAAAAAATGAAGCCAAAGGGGCTGACACGAGCAGATTATTTCAACATCAACTGGCAACTTCTCAAACGGCTGTGAAAATGCCTTTTTCTCTAATTGCAGGATTTCCTAGCTGCTTTTGTCACTCTCTCTTCAGTTCCCTTAGGAGCCAGACTTCGAGGAAGTTACATTTTCAGCATAGTTTCATAAGATCAACATGTTGAAAAGTAGTTTTGTTGTTGTTTGGAGTTTTTTAAATGATCTTCCATTGATTTCTCAGAGTCCAACCTTAGTTTTCAGCCATTGGCACAGCCTGCAGGGTTACCTTTTCAATAGCTCACTTGAAAACCTCTGTATATTTGCCTGCTTTAAGTACTCCCAAACACATCCTGCACACCACTAATATCTGATTTCTGTTGGAATAATTTGTGTACAGACTCTGAGGCTAGTAAAATGGTAATCCTCTTAAATTCACACTCCCACTTGTTTGATCCACAGATGAAAAGGTTTCAGAACAAATCACATAAAACAGTTGTAACATCCCAAACTCACTGTTTTGAAGTTCAAGACCATTTTTGAGAATAGTCTTCCTCTCTTCAGCTACTTCAGCCTCCAAATGTGTCTGACACCTGTCTGACTTTGTCCCTTTCATACGTACAACAATGAACCAAAACTCAGGAAAAACTCCCACAAATAATTTCCTAATTACTATAATTTCCAGAAAATGAGTAGAAAAAAGAGCTAGGTCATTCTTTCTACCTGCTAGATATTAAACCAAAATGTATAAAGAACTCAGATCTCCGGTTAAACATAACTGAGATGACAGAAGAAAGGGAATCATAGAATGATTTCAGCTGGAAGAGCCCCTTAGTTCAAATATTGTTTCTCAAAGCACTGATTAAATCAAAAAGGAATAGGCATTGCCACTCTAATGTTACTTTTTATTTGCTTTACCCTCTTAACAGCCATTTCTTTCTCATGTTGCATTAACCTTTTTAGGTACCTTTCTGACTTTCTATTAAGTAACTCTCTTACAGTATTCTTAGGAAAGGAAAAAAGAAAATCAAATCTTATTATAAAACACACCTGATGTGAGCACCTGACCTCTCAAGGCCACCTCCTGTGCAATGACCAACGGAGTTACTTGTTTTGTTGTTGGCACGTACAAGTCTGATTGAAGATACTTCAATTTCCTGTGTGACCTGATCTAGGTGAACCTGCTTCTGCAGAGGGGTTGGACTAGATGATCTCTAAAGGCCCCTTCCAACTCTACCCGATTCTCTCTTCTCCTACTCCTTTACACACATCTATAATTTCCCCTTACCACAGTTGAAAACAGCATTTAAGAATATGTGGCTGATCCTAGAGGATGCTTTGCTCAGTCACAGCCAGCACTCCTCATCTTCTGACAGCTTTCTGGCAAAGGAGCACGGGCAACCTACACAGTTTACTCTATTCATGCAACAACCATTTATCTTAATGCTTTGTTCTGGCAGCAAATTCACTGCAAGAGCTTTCCTTGTGCAGAAATGGAGACACAGAAAACTGCACACAGCTACACACATCCAGCCAGAGCAGCCTTTCATTGGAATCACAGAATCTCAAGGGTTGGAAGGGACCTTGAAAGCTCATCCACTGCAACCTCCCTGCCAGAGCAGGATCACCTAGAGTAGGGCACACAGGAACTTGTTCAGTTGCTGTGCTGGGGCTTGGTACAGGTTGGAAGTATTTTCCTTCTCATCACTGATGTTTCTGAGCTTCTCAAAATTTTAATATCAGATACTTGATGTCACACCCCATGAGGGACCCTTTACCCCTTTGGCCCTCTCAGAGGTAAAACTTCATCAAAACATGTTATAAGAGCAGTAGCTTGCAAGTCACTTTCATATTGCTGCTTTTATTCCTCTTTTTATTGCTCTCTTACCCTGTATGATTTATTCAAGCACTTCATAAAACCTCATGTAAACTTGAGCTCAGGCAGGGACTGAAATAAACATATAAAAAAAGTCAAACTGAGAGCAGCAATTCAAACCAGGAACTGGAGGGAGGGAGGAAGTAATAAATAATGAACACAAATGTTTTGTTTCTCATAAAAGACAGACAAGCACCTGATGCTGTGTTTTGGACAGAATTCCATTTCCAGGAAAGGACCTTCCTTATGACACAAAGACAGGCAGATGAGTCATATGCCTGTTTGGGTAAATAGTGATGTCACACCAACTCTTAACATCTATTTGTGGTCTAGAGTAATTGCAATATAGGATCACATACACATATATATACACACACACATGTATGTCAAAGCATCTTGGAATCATTCAGTAATAAGACTATACTTAGAAAAAGCACCTATATGAGAGGCTGAGTTCCCCACATTACAAAGACTTACAGAGCTGCATTATGTTGGTTCACACTAGCAGCAATTAATAAGCCACCAAAGCTAACACCCATAATCAATCAACAACAGGTCCAGAAATCAACATGGGAACAACAAAAATGGTAACAGATGCCACTTGCCACTCATTAAAATGGCAAATGGATTTTCAACTGTAGTAATGTTGCTTTGTTCAGTATGTGTTATTTTACAACTTAACCCCAAGAACTCAGGATGATTTAGATCCTGTACAGAATCCAACTAGGCCACCCAATGCAAAGGCAACTGACTCACATCCCACCACCTTAGGAGAGCAACATACTTATGACACATCTGACATGTACCATTGAACTCATTTTCATTCATTATTGTTTTACTTGTTGTACACCAAGTTCTATAGTTATGATTAACAGTCTTAGGTTTGCACAATAAGATTGGAAATCATCTGACTCCCCTGCAGAAGCAAGTCCCACCTACATCAGGTCACACAGGAACATGTCTAGGTGGGTTTTGAAAACCTCCAGAGAAGGAGCCTCCACACCCTCCCTGGGCAGCCTGGGCCAGGGCTCCCTCACTGAAACACTGACAGAGTTTTTCTTATGTTTAAATGAAACTTTTTGTGTTCCAGCTTCATACCATCACCCCTTGTCCTGTCACCGGATACAACAGAAAAAAGTGCTGCCCCAAACTCCTGACACCCACCAATCAGATATTGGTCAATATTAAGGAGATTTCCCCTCNCTCATGGTCAGTTTATTATCAACCAGCACTCCCAGGTCTGTCTCTGCAGAGCTGCTCTCCAGCAGGTCACCCCCAGCCAGTGCTGGTGCATGGGGCTGTTCCTTCCCAGCTGCAGGACTCTGCCCTTGTCCTTGTAGAACCTCATGAAGTTCCTCTGCCCAACTCTCCAGCCAGTTGAGATCCCACTGAATGGCAGCACAGCCTCTGGAGAATCAGTTCCAGCACTACTTTTAAACCTCAATAAAATGGACTCTGACAAGAGTTGCAATAAAAGCAGAATCAAGCCCAGTAAGAGGCAGTCAGGCTGAGCTGGATGGAGCACCTTTTTGTTGCTTTTGTGAAAGCATTGCCATTTTCTATATTCTTATTAAAAGAACATAAAGCTTTCCATGTGGAGCAGCTACATTAATCTGAGGAGAAACTATGGGAAGCAACATACATTAGGATCATAACAGCTGTACTGACAAGTAATCTAACAAGAGCACCTGCTCTGTGTATTTTTTTTTCCCTAGAAAAAAACCCAGCCTGTTTAGAATCAGTACAAACCTCATTTGAACAACCACACCGAGGAAGAACAGCTTGCAAGCTTTGTGGAATGTAGCTCTTACACTGTAAAACACATAATTAGCCACTCAGCCTTCAAGTTTAAATAAGGATCCTAAATCTTTTAAAGGAGTTTGATCCAAAACATTACTCTCTTTCCCTCTTTGCTGTTAATCAGTTCACTAATTACAGTCACACTAACCTCTGCTATACTACTGTCATGTCTGATTGATGCCAAGAGCTCCCTTAATCAGATTTGACAACTTTCAGCAAGTGCCCGTCTCTGGAGACGCTGCATCCAGCCTGCTTGGTTTCCAGTCTTCCCACTGCTACTTTGCATTTTCTTCTCCCTCAGCCCCTCTTTCATATAGAAGAGAGATACAGCAGAATAACAACAAAACATGTGTATTTCTGTATGGTTTCAAACATCATTATGGCAATATTTGGGCTAAAGTTGACAGTTTGTTTACTAGATAAGAATTGACAAACCAAGTATATGAAAGTTTCCTGGAAACACACTGATGTTCCTGAGAAAAACACTGTTGCTTGGCTGATGATTCTGTTTGTGTGTGTTTGTGAGTTGTCATTTTTTTTTTCTCTCCCCTTTTCCCCAAGCTGTAAGGAAAAAGGGTTTCAAAGCCATTCATCCTCTGTTCACAACTTCAGGAGAAGTAAATAAATGTCTCAGCTACCAGCTTGTCCAACATAGTTCTATTGGAACAGTTTTAAGGCTGATCATAACATCTCATTAGCTGAAAATGTAAGAGGTTCAGAATAACTTCTGTTGGCATAATTGCAACGTTTTATTTCTTTATCATTCTTATATAAAGACTAGCCAGAGTAGGAGCAGAGTGTGTGTGTGTGTTCTGTTCCTTTGTACGTGGGGAAAAAAAAATCCATGATGAAATCTCTATTCTCTGGAACACAGAGATAACTTTTTCTCTAAAAGTGAGAATTCGTTCTTTAAGCAGCAGTTGTTCTTGATCAGTTGTTTTCCCCTGTTAAAGCGTTTCTCTAAGATGTGGATTAACACAATATTATGTGAAAAAAAAGAGCAGATTGCAGCAGTGACATTTGTTCCAAATACCCATTTTAACACACCTTCCCTCTGCAGTTTTATTTCCTTTCACTGATTTTATGCCAGAGGAAGCAAGTCTTGGGTTGGGTTTTTTTTTGTCCCAAACCATTTCTTTGAGAACTAATGCAAATCACTGACTCACAGACATACCATTTGTGCAATGAAGAAAGGTTTCTCGGTTTGCCTGAGATGCTGATGTTAAACAAACACTGCATTGAAGGCCAATTTCGTGACACTTGTTCAGAAAACAACCACCAAATTCATTTCTAACTCCCATTCACTTGCTTTCATGCAAATGTGATCTCATGACATTTGCTCTCATGTCTACACTCCAGGGAAAACAATGTAATCCTAATTGGACTAAAGACTATACTCTCTAAACTTTCCATTGATATTATGCTGCACAGAGGTGGAAATGCATCGGAGGATGGAGTAAGAAATACCTTCACGAGTTAAATGACAGATGCATTAACAGATAAAAGTCAGTAACACAATAGTAAGATTCTACACCAAGGATGGGATTCATCTTGCCTATCTAACCTGTTAACTTAGAAACTCACCATCTAAAGTAGGTGTCTAGGTTCCCTCTAGCTGTTTTGTTTCTTCTTAGTATTAATGAGATGTAGGCACAAAAATGACTTGGACCAATCAGCTTGAATAGAGATAGTAGGGACAAGTTAATGCAGCTGGCAAGCTACTGCCAATTATCAGAAACAGGTACTGTGAGTTAATCAATTGGGCCCTGGGTGATAGAGCACATGGGTGGAAGCAGCACATAACTAAGAAGCTGGNTTCTCCCTCAGCCCCTCTTTCATATAGAAGAGAGATACAGCAGAATAACAACAAAACATGTGTATTTCTGTACGGTTTCAAACATCATTATGGCAATATTTGGGCTAAAGTTGACAGTTTGTTTACTAGATAAGAATTGACAAACCAAGTATATGAAAGTTTCCTGGAAACACACTGATGTTCCTGAGAAAAACACTGTTGCTTGGCTGATGATTCTGTTTGTGTGTGTTTGTGAGTTGTCATTTTTTTTTTCTCTCCCCTTTTCCCCAAGCTGTAAGGAAAAAGGGTTTCAAAGCCATTCATCCTCTGTTCACAACTTCAGGAGAAGTAAATAAATGTCTCAGCTACCAGCTTGTCCAACATAGTTCTATTGGAACAGTTTTAAGGCTGATCATAACATCTCATTAGCTGAAAATGTAAGAGGTTCAGAATAACTTCTGTTGGCATAATTGCAACGTTTTATTTCTTTATCATTCTTATATAAAGACTAGCCAGAGTAGGAGCAGAGTGTGTGTGTGTGTTCTGTTCCTTTGTACGTGGGGAAAAAAAAATCCATGATGAAATCTCTATTCTCTGGAACACAGAGATAACTTTTTCTCTAAAAGTGAGAATTCGTTCTTTAAGCAGCAGTTGTTCTTGATCAGTTGTTTTCCCCTGTTAAAGCGTTTCTCTAAGATGTGGATTAACACAATATTATGTGAAAAAAAAGAGCAGATTGCAGCAGTGACATTTGTTCCAAATACCCATTTTAACACACCTTCCCTCTGCAGTTTTATTTCCTTTCACTGATTTTATGCCAGAGGAAGCAAGTCTTGGGTTGGGTTTTTTTTTTTTGTCCCAAACCATTTCTTTGAGAACTAATGCAAATCACTGACTCACAGACATACCACTTGTGCAATAAAGAAAGGTTTCTCGGTTTGCCTGAGATGCTGATGTTAAACAAACACTGCATTGAAGGCCAATTTCGTGACACTTGTTCAGAAAACAACCACCAAATTCATTTCTAACTCCCATTCACTTGCTTTCATGCAAATGTGATCTCATGACATTTGCTCTCATGTCTACACTCCAGGGAAAACAATGTAATCCTAATTGGACTAAAGACTATACTCTCTAAACTTTCCATTGATATTATGCTGCACAGAGGTGGAAATGCATCGGAGGATGGAGTAAGAAATACCTTCACGAGTTAAATGACAGATGCATTAACAGATAAAAGTCAGTAACACAATAGTAAGATTCTACACCAAGGATGGGATTCATCTTGCCTATCTAACCTGTTAACTTAGAAACTCACCATCTAAAGTAGGTGTCTAGGTTCCCTCTAGCTGTTTTGTTTCTTCTTAGTATTAATGAGATGTAGGCACAAAAATGACTTGGACCAATCAGCTTGAATAGAGATAGTAGGGACAAGTTAATGCAGCTGGCAAGCTACTGCCAATTATCAGAAACAGGTACTGTGAGTTAATCAATTGGGCCCTGGGTGATAGAGCACATGGGTGGAAGCAGCACATAACTAAGAAGCTGGCAAAGGAAGGGTGGCTTTGAGTTAACTCTGGTGGTTGTACTGCATTGCCTGTGTATGGTTCTGCATGTGCATTACCTTGATTCCCCACGTCTTTGAATGAACATAGCTTGCACCGCTACCACAATCAGAGAAGTCGTTCCTCTTTCTCCCTACAAGTTTGAGCAAACAGTTCAGACTGTTACCTAACTTTAACATGACTAAAGAGAAAATGGACTATTCTGACCCTTACGAACCACAGAATCACAGAATGACAGGCTTGGAAGGGACCTTTAGAGATCATCCAGTCCAACCCTCCCTGTCCCACCTAGATTAGGTCACACAGGAACGTGTCCAGACGGGTTTGGAAACCTCCAAGGAAGGAGCCTCCACACCCTCCCTGAGCAGCCTGGGCCAGGGCTCCCTCACTGAAACACTGGCAAAGTTTCTCCTTATGTTTCAGTGGAACTGTTTGTGTTCCAGCTTCTTTCCATCACCACTTGTCCTGTTGCTAGCTACCATAGAAAAAAAGTGCTGCCCCAACCTCCTGTCACCCACCATTTAGATATTTGTCAATGAGATTCCCCCCTCAGTCTCCTCCAGACTAAACAGCCCCAGGTCCCACAGCCTTTCCTCATAAGGAAGATGCTCTGGTCCCCTGATCTTCCTGGTGGCCCTAATTATCTCAAGTATAGGATGTAAAACAAGTGGTAAGAGAGCAGAGTTGAAGAAGGAAAAGAGAAAGAGCAGATCAGTCTGCACATGAACCAAAAATGCTATGCTGTTGCAAAAAAAAAATGAAACCTTGGAAGTAAAATGCTGTTATTTGGACACGCTAAACAAACCTTTGACTCTGCTCAGAAGCAGTACGACCTTGGGGCAAATGTTTTGGGCAACTTAATTCAAGAAGTGCAAACCAACTGAGAGTCCAGAAGTGAAAAATGAGAGCGACTAAATATAAATGAAGCATGACCTGTATGAAACGTTTAAATGGACTGATGTTTAGGCTAAATAAATGTGACTGAACAGAGATAACTACAAGAAACTTCCAAAAGCAAACAGCGGTGGCTGGGGAAGAAAGATATTTAGATAAGGAAGATGGTAATACAATTTGAGCAGGATTTATGTTGAAAAGAGATTTGTTTTAAAAATAGTAATTACCCCAAAAATCTAAGGGCAAAGACAGATAACCCTTCAAGCAGATTCATCAGCATGTTTAGGAAAGCTCCATGATCAGGGTCAAATCAAAATTGGACCAATGTTTATCAATAAGAGAACATAAGTACTGCATCAGTTTGTGCAGCATGGAACATTACATCCATTCTCATAGTATTTTGTACAGTTCTAAGATCAGCTTAGTGTAGGTAACTACACTTACCGTTGCATTCACAGCAAGTGAAAAGTCCTCAAAGCTTCAATTAAAACACAAAGGCCAAATTACTGTTATCAACAGACACATAACATACAGACTAAATATGCTCCAATTATAATCCATATCAGTAATTTCATTTGCTACCAGTACTCTCCTAATGCTCCAGTCCCCTGATCACCTTGGTGGCCCTGTGCTGGCCTCTCTCCAGCAGTTCCCTGTTCCCCTTGAGCTGAGGAGCCCAGAACTGGACACAGGACTCCAGATGAGGCCTCAGCAGATATGGCAGAGCAGAGGGGCAGCAGAACCTCCCTTGACCTGCTGCCCACACTCTTCTTGCTGCACCCCAGGCTGCCATTGGCCTTCTTGTCCACGAGGGCACATTGCTGGCTTATGGTCAGTTTATTATCCACCAGCACTCCCAGGTCTGTCTCTGCAGAGCTGCTCTCCAGCAGGTCAATCCCCAGCCTGTGCTGGTACATGGGGTTGTTCCTTCCCAGATGCAGGACTCTGCACTTGTCCTTGTTGAACCTCATGATGTTCCTCTCTGCCCAAATCTCATTATATATACTATTACACTCTCTATGCTAATCAAATACTACTGCAAATTAGAGTGTATTTCCATTTAGTTACTACATGTAAAGTCACGCTTTAGTATCAAAGATTTGTCTAACCAAATTCTGTAATGCAGCAGATTAAAAGCTGTACTTCTAAATGCAGTCCAATGCTGCCAGATTAGCTGCCATATTTGAATCATTAATTTGAAGTATAATGTGAGGTGGTTTTTTTTTTTTGTTCCACAAGCAGTCACAATAAATGCTGAACTACACAATGTATTCTGTAACATGCAAAAATGACAACTTAGGGGATATCAATTCTAAATTGCTGGGATGCTATTTTGTAATTTCCCTGCGTTTTCAACTGACCAGAGGCAGCTACATTTGAAAAAGAGCCAAACATTCCCTGAGCAATCTGTCCTCAACTCTACTCAAATAAGCTGTCTTTTTGCAGAATATTCACTCAGCAGGCACAGCTGTTATTCTGCAAGTTTTACATCTAAATCAAAGATAATTGGACTTCTGAGTACCTTTAAATTGTACTCTGGGAGAAGGGTCTAACTTAATGCATCATTTGCATTAACTATAAAAGACTGCTTTTTTATCCTGTAGAATTTACTGTGCTTCAAAAAGTAGTTGGAAGTGCAAAACAGTTACTCAGTAATTTTACAGACACGTGGTTTTCCTCGCTGAGAACCTTCTCAGCTATGAAAGACCATTAAAACCAACAAAAGTAAAGCATTCTTCCAAGTTCTTAATAGATAAGATATTAATGATAATAGACCCTCTTGAAAACTATAATCCTGCGCATTTTACTTAAGTCTGCATCCTCAGTGCCAAAAAATTGAAGCCTCGGAGACAAAACCCTTTAATAACATTTATATTTGGTGTTTTTAATAACTTCATTATTCAGATGGAGATGAGCAGCTCCTACCATGAAGCACTTCAATTTCAGATTCTTTTCGATTAATTTAAGGGCTTCAGTTGAGACATTTTTATTGTTACTCATTAAGATTCATTGTGCTTCCGAATTTTACATTCAGGCAATGTATTTTAAGGATTTTTAGTCTTAATTTTACGGATAAATATATGAAGAGCATAGTTATTGTTAGTGTATCATCACTGGCAAAGAAAATCTGTCATTTGCTTGACAAAATGTCATCTTTAGTCATTATATGGGAACACTGTCAGCGGGCCAAACAGGGTCTCAAATAGTTCCTTGCTCATCGTTTATGGATACATGTGGTAAATATCACATAGGCAAGTCCATCCAAGTAGACTAATCTCGATTTTCACAGTCACAGAATCACAGAATGGATAAGACTGAAAGGCACATATTTGGAGGTTGTCCAGTCTAGCTCACTGCTCAAAGCAGAGTCGTCCAGAGCACCCCTAAGGTGAAGATGCCACAACCTCACTCTCCAAACTTGTTGTGTCTGAACACCCTCACAGGAAAAAACAACATCTTATCTTTACACTTTACAAAGAATTTCTTGTACTGCAGTTTGTGTCCATTGCCTCTTGTCTTCTCCCTACATACTGTTAAGTCTGACTAAGAATCACAGATTCATTAAAGTTGGAAAAGACCTTTAACATTGAGTCCAACCCCTCACCTCACACTGCCAGGCCCATCACTAAACTAAACCATGTCCCTCAGCACCTCATCTGTGTGTCTGTTGAACATCTCCAGGGATGGTGACTCCACCAGCTCCCTGGGCAGCCCCTTCCAGTGCTTCATAACCCTCTGGGTGAAAAAGTTCTTCATGTCCAATCCAAACCTCCCCTGGTGAAACCTGAATCCATTTCTTCATGTCCTATCATTAAGATGGATCCCCACCTCACTACAACTCCCTTTCAGGCAGTTGCAGAGAGGGATCATTCTCTCAGTCTCCTCCAGGCTAAACATACCCAGCTCCCTCAGCTGCTCCTCACAAGGCTTGTTCTCTAGACCCTTCACCAGCTTTGTTGCCCATCTCTGGACATACTCCAGCACCCCAATGTCCTTCCTGTAGTGAGGGTCTGAGAACTGGACACAGGGTTAAAGATTCAGCCTCACCAGCACTGAGTATAGGGGCACAATCACTGCCCTGGTCCTGCTGGTCACACTATTTCTGATCCAGGTCAGGATGCCCTTGGCTTTCTTGGCCACCTGAGCACGCTGCTGGCTCATGTTCAGCTGCTGTTGATTTACACCCCCAGGGCCTTTTCCTTTGGGCAGCTTTTCAGCCCCTCTGCCCCAAGCCTGTAGCTCTGCCTGGGGTTGTTTTGGCTCAAGTGCAGGACCTGGCACTTGGCCTTGTTGAACTTCACACAACTGACCTCAGCCCATCGGTCCAGCCTGTCCATGTCAAAAAAACTGTAAACCAAGCACAAACCAGAACCAGTGTCTGTGAACACCCAAGAAATAGGTTTAATCTACTACTGGATCTTATGAAGGTAACCACTTGCTACTGAGGTCTCTAAATACTACAGCTGACTAACCAATACACTCTACACCGTCTACACAAAGCTCCTCACGCGTTTCCGTGCTGAGAATCCACAATACTGATACATACACCTACAAATCCCACTTGAGCGACATAAACGAAATGGAAAGCTCAAAGGCAGCTTCCAAGTGGCAGACAAACTTAGCAGCTCCAAACGGGCTTCCTTCTTTCTACAATCACGTCTGTATTGCAAATGATCCCCCCTGAGAATGTCACCAGTATTCACAATGTAGCTTAAAACACGACAAGTACTTGCCACTGAATGATCACATCACTGTAATAACAGAACTAATAATCCTTCATGGGAAGGTCAAGGCAGAATTTGATTCAACCACTCCTAGTTATGCAAAAGTGAAGAAAAAAGTGTCTTCTTTTTCTTTTTTAAAAAAATGTCATGCCTGGCAACAGAGAAAGGAACATGCTGAAACCTCAAAAAAAGATCAAAGAAGAGCAGCCCTATTTGTTAACAAAAATTAAACTCCTCTCAGAAAAACTCCGGCATCATTAACTTGTGTTGCATTGAAATCAGAGAATGGTAGGGTTGGAAGGGACCTGTAAAGGTCATCCAATACAAGCTTTTGTCCATTACCCTTTGTCCTGTCACTTGACACTACAGAAAAAAGTGATGCCTCATCCTCTAGACATACAGCTTTCAAACACTGT
>WBNH01005180.1:0-31651 GCA_013401255.1 Urocolius indicus | reverse complement strand
TCTCTGCAGAGCTGCTCTCCAGCAGGTCACCCCCAGCCTGTGCTGGTGCATGAGGTTGTTCCTCCCCAGCTGCAGGACTCTGCACTTGTCCTTGTTGAACCTTATGAGGTTCCTCTCTGCCCAGCTCTCAAGCTGGTTGAGATCCCATTGAATGGCAGCACAGCCTCTGGGGAATCAGCCAGTGCTCCCAGTTTGGTGCCATCAGGGGACTTGCTCAGGGCATATTCTGTCCCCTCATCCAGGTCAATGAAGTAACAGATACAATAATCTAAGAGCAATCTTCTAATAAACACTTTTTATGTCTGTATATGTTATATGATTTTTTTTTTAATCCAAATGCAATATTTTGACATTTCACTCCATTCTCACTTCTGCAATACTCTGCCACAACTGAGATGTATTTTGATGAATCATGGATAAAGAATGAATTTTCTTCTCTATAAAACACACACAGTAAACGAATTTTAATATCATAAATAACATGCACTTTCAGTGTATAGTAAATGGGCAGAATATTCTTAATAAACAGCTTTCATACACAATAAAGAATGATATCCATTTTTCTTTCAGCAACCCATGTTTAAAGCAGGGGGTTTCAATGACATATTCGGTGTCAATTTCATAACGAGAATAAGCAGCAAAATTGATTTAAGGCATTCACTGGAAAATTATTAAGCCAGATCTTCCCATTTTCAATAAGTAACTTATCTTGTGTGTCTGAAATTTCCACTTGAAAAATTAAGAAAGCTACCTGAGTCACCTGCAGGTGACACTGTTGGTCTTGGCCATACAAGCAAAGAACAGCACTCCTCTCAGTTTATTCAGTTGCAGTCTAGATCAATGATGTATCCAAAACACAATTATTTTTCTTGCATTTTTACACCAGGGCTTTTAAAGCTCCACTGTAACATCAAACCTCTGCATAGACAGTGATTAATGCAGGGCCTTCAAGTACAGACACATGCAAACTGAATTTATTCTGATAAAGCTTAAAGAATAAATGTGTGCATTGGAAGAGAAGGAAAAAGTAGATGCTTATAGCAAGGGCTCTTCATCCAAATGGAACTTTTGTGTATTTGCTTGTAAATGCTGAGGTACAATATCAGAGAGTTAAAGAAGTTCATTCAAATAAATTGAAAAGGAAAAAAAAAAAAGCCCACTCAATTCTTTGGCTTCAGTTTAGAACAACTTGTAGGAAACAGAGCTAAGTCAGGCATGAACTTAATTACTTGCAATGAAAGGGAACACACCACCAAGAATGCAATTACAAACACCCACCCAAGTCCTTTAACTGCTGAAGTACAGACAGTTTTCTTCTGCTGTTGAGCCTGCTTCTGCAGGGGGGTTGGACTGGATGATCTCTAGGTCCCTTCCAATCCCTACCATTCTATGATTCTATGATGATAATTTTATCCGGCATCATTTCAACGATATTTTACTGCTAAAACAATAACTAACTCCCACCTTCTGGCCCAATGCAAACGGAGATTTCTGCCAGGCGAGTCATACAATGAACACCAGTCAACGACACCATCTACCAGACTACGTGGCATTTGAGTACTAAATGCAACGTAGGTTAGTCAAAGGGTATAGTAAAACTCTACAGATTATGCAATAACAGCAAGCAAGAAGGGATGTGGTATCATGAATCCTTACATCTGGCTATTTGAAAGAGAAGTGATTTCAAATACAATGAGTTCCTGTGTGCCCTACTCTAGATGGTCCTGCTCTGGCCAGGGGGGTTGCGCTGGACGAGCTTTTGAGGTCCCTTCCAACCCTTGAGATTCTGTGGTTCTGTGAACAGTGATTCTAATTTCCGAAGCATGGAAGGTTTAGTAAAATCAAGAGGGATTCTGTCATAAATCTAGAAATTATTTAGGTCACAGGCAGAACCTCCAGTTCCTTATAAAGGACTATTAGTTTCTTTATTCCAACTGCTGCTGTTTGATGATGTATAAGTACTTTCTCCCCTCCTGGCAAAATCTTAGCTGTCATGGATGTGTATTAATGGGAGAGCAGTAAATCAGAAGGGCTTCCAACAATCCCACTAGAATATTGGAAGCTTAATGACAAAAAAAAAAGGGAAAGAAAAAAAAGAGCCCAGTGCTGAAGGCACAGATCGATACCATCAGCCTCAGAAAGCAACGTGGCTGCCCCAGCAGCAAAAGCAACAGAAAGAATGCAGGCAATTCAAGCAAGCAACAAGCTTATTAACTGAAGCCACTGAAAACCTATCCAGAAATCTCTTCTACAAGCAAAACCTAATTTGTTTCTTAATGATTTCCATCATCAGAGACACCCAGGAGTCCTGCACGTACAGTCACAGGGGTTATTGCCTTTTTTTTCCCCAGGGTTAAAGAAGTCAGTCAAAGAATTGACATTACAGGCCCCAAGTTGCCTCTCAGCTTGGTTTTTCCACCCACATGACTATTTCCCCAAGTTGCTGGAGGGAAGGAATGAAAAACTGTGGGGAAAACCATATATTTCATAAAAATAGCACCTGTGGAAAAACATGTTCCTTGTCTTTAAAGGGTAAAGAAACAGCACTACAAAGCTAAGAAGTTGCAAACTTGTTCCTGAGGTGAGCTGGATGGGGGTAGTGCATTGTGGCAGTACATCCCACCTGGAAGGGAAAGCGCTCCACGTATCTTCTCCAGCTTCAGATTCCAGTCAATGCAGGCTCAATTAAGCCAGATTAATTGATCCAGATTAATTACATCTTTGTTTCCACTTGGTTATTCCCTATTTCATTTCCTTCTGTTCATCCATTAAAATGTTTTAGGGATTCCACTTTCTCCCTCCAGAAGCTGAAGAGAATGAATTCAGCCCACCTGAGGACCTGAGTGGTAGGAGCCACTAGACTGATACTGACTGGGAATGCACACTGCTTACTGGTGAAGAGACCAACAAGATCAGGACCTTAAGAAAAATCAGTATTTCAAATCTTTGAATACAATACAGTAGGTGTTTGCATGTGTACAAAGACACATCCATGTTGATTTTAATAGCCTTGCTTGCAGAATTGAAGCTATGTAAGAAATACACATAACACTGTGTCCACTTTTGGGCCCCTCTCTACACGAAGGACATTGAGGTGCTGGAGAGGATCCAGAGGCAGCTGCCAAGCTGGGAAAAGATTTGGAGCATGTCTCAGGTGAGGAAAGGCTGAGGGATCTGGAGAAAAGAAGGCTCAGGGGAGACCTTCTCACTCTCTACAACTGCCTGAAAGGAAGCTGTAGCCAGGCAGGGCTGGGTCTGTTCTCCCTAGTGACAAGCAATAGAACAAGAGGAAACAGCCTCAATTTGCAGCAGGGGAGGTTGAGGCTGGCTGTGAGGAGGAATTTCTGTGCTGACAGGGTTGTGAGGCATTGGCAGGGGCTGCCCAGAGAGGTGCTGGAGTCACCTGGTGCTGGAGGGGTTTCAGAGCCGGGTGGATGTTGCACTGAGGGAAATGGGCTGGTGGTTGATAGGGCTGGGACAGAGGCTGCACTCCATGAGCTTAAAGGGCTCTTCCAGCTGAAACCATGCTATGATTCTATGGTAAGACAGGAGACAATATGTAACATGGAGTCCCATCAAACCTCACTGCCACAAACAGATCCCAGATAGTAGTTTCTTGCCTTGAAGCCAAGCACAGACAATCAACAGCAAGAGCAAGATCTCACTTTTCAAACTTGAAACAAAGGAAATCTGCAGAGAGATTAGAGTGTGAAAACAGAGAGCATGAAACAGAGATGACTATGGGATACAGAAATTCTACTGGCCTTCTTGCCCATGAGGGCACATTGCTGGCTCATAGTCAGTTTATTATCAACCAGCACTCCCAGGTCTCTCTCTGCAGAGCTGCACGACTCTGTGCCTGTCTTATGCTTAAGAGTGTTTCTATAGAACTGATTCCCTAACAACCACCTCCATGGAAATCAATATTCCTACCAAAACCCATGGAATGGATAATGTCAAGAGAAATAGTGTTCAAAACCAAAATCCACACCATGAAATGATGTTTTTTTAAGGCTTTTCTTATCTAGAAAAATGCTTTTTATTGTGAGAGTTGGACACTTAAATCTTGCTTACATAGATTAATGACATTTATCACAATTCAGTCTACTTACATGGCTTCAGAGTTAAAATTGCTCCAGCAGACAAAGAGAAAACCCTTAATGTCTAACATGATTTAGTGATAATTCTGTCATCATTAATTTCTTTTTTGCCAATTCCTGAGTGCAAAAAAACTCAAACTCTTTTCATTTCAAATACTCTGTCATCCTTTATCCCCATTTTCTAATGTATAGAGATGTCCTGGTTTCTGGTTACACATAAACATAGACGTGCATGAAATGGGTGGGTAATGTTTATTTAAAAGAAGAATATAAATGAGTAAGGACTGAAAAGAGTCATTAACTCATCCTTACTATACACATGAGATAAAACTCTATCTATGTATACTCAATTTCTACCAGTGGGCATATGTAGCAGAACACCAGAGAATAGAATATCTTAAAAATTAACAAAATTGAAGTTTTTCCCTAAGAAAAGTAGCAGGAATCAAATTCTCTACTTGCTTTTACCTAGAAGCATCTCTACCCTGTGTTAAAGTGCAGAAAATGGGAAACTGTGTATCAGAAACAGAAATCTGTAGCTGAAAACAGAAGACACCTCAAGTTCATAGCCCTGTTTTGCTTCAAGTAGTTTCAGACTTTATTTACTTTATAATGCAGATAAGAACCTAAGAAGAAAAAAGCATTTTATTCTTCTTTATTAGTATCAGATTCCACTAGGGAATAAAGCCTTCCCAGCTTAATAGCAGAGTCTATCAGCTGACACAATCTATCAGAGTGATCATCCTTATCATTCAAAGGTCCTGATGCCATTTGCCACGCTCAGAACTATTTGCTCCATTCAGCTCTGAGGCTTTCGTGGTCTCTGCTTCACTTCTCACTTTGGCCTTGCCATCACAAGTACAATTATTCAGCTAATCCTTGAGATGTCAAAATACATTCAGTCCTACAGGCTATTTCCTCTGCTCAAGAAAAGCATTCTGTCCAGTGATCAGACAAATGTATTCCCCCATGCAAATGCAGCTTACACAAATTCACTTCTCATGTGCAACACTGTTGTTTTCAAAACCACTGTCAGTACTGTTTTATTGCTCATGTTCTCCAACAAGAATTGCCATTTTGTTCTAAACTACATCTAATTCCAGCATAAACAGCTAGCTGAAGTAAAAAAAGACAACTAGTCAGCTGATAAAACTTGCAGTAAGCTAACAAATTTCTCTTGGATCACAACATCAAAAGGTAAATCTCAATGAAGGCATCCAATCCAAACCATCCAAACCTAAAACCAGCTGTGGTGGGTTGACCTTGATGGCTCAGACCCCAAAACTGAGCACAAACTTGCTTAGAAGGTGATGGAAAGATACTTTGCTTAGTTATTGGTGGGGTTTTTTAATCTTCCTTAATTGAGGTGTTCAAAATCATCCACATTTTTAAGCTGCTCAATGTGTTTGGCACTTGGCAAACAAAGTGATATCACCTCTCAATTTGAAAGCTTTGAAGGATGATTTCTCAGCAAAATGTTAAGATAGTTTTTACATGAACTGTGAATCAAGAACCAACATTGCAAGCAACGTGGGTTTAGCCTCCGCAGGCTAACGACCAGAGGATAAATATGACAGTAGCTGCTTGTTTTCTAACTGGGTTAGCAGGAATTTCTTCACCACTACTCCTTTTATTTTTCCCTTTGAAAAGCCCCCTAAGCTGCATGGATAAAAAGCCTAATTTTTCACTTCATGTCTCTGCATGTTCATTGACACGGGACACTCCAGTGAACAAACCGAAGCTTTGAGTTGAGTTTATTTCAACGTCTTGGAATATTCCAGAGTTGAGAAATTACAAACCCACCTTTATGAACAAAGGCATTTTGATTAAAAAAAAAGAAAACAAAAGGTGACTGCAGGTTTTCCCCTTTTTCTGTCTGTGTTAAGCAGAAATGTTTAGAAGTACTTCAGGTTGAAGGCAGACTACGGTCTGATACACCATTTGCTTCCAATGCTCCTTTCCTTCACGGACATACACTTAAATCTAGGTAAATCCATGATAGAAAGAAAGAGATAGAAAGAAAGAAAGAGATCTTTGGAGGCTTGAAGAAACCTTTCTTGATCAACAGAACAATAAGATAAAATAGAAATACTGTACTGAAAAAAAGTCCCAGAACCCCAAAATGGCAGGGGTTGGAAGGGACCTCTAGAGCTCATCCAGTCCAACCCCCCTGCAGAAGCAGGGCCAATCTACATTCCAAGAGAGTACAAAACCAGTTCAGAAGTAGAAGAATCAGGACTATTCACTCAATAATAGCTTGATTCATTTGCTCATAGTATTTATTTAAAAGACAGTAAATTTCCTTCTGCTCTCTGAATCACTTTAACTCCAAGAATATGAGAAGGAAGGAACAGAGATATACAGAGGTTTACAGGTTGAGGAAATTAGCCAGCTTTCAAAATTTGGCCTGGTTTGTTTTCAACTAATACATAATTTTAGCAACACAGAAAGCACTGTTAGTCTGGCCTTAACACCAAGACACAACAAGTGTAGCAAGCGAAGCTCGTGAGTCTGGCTGCTTTCAAGGCAAAGCAAGAGGCATGGGACCAGGTATCACAGAATCTTAAGGGTTAGAAGGGTCCTGGAAAGCAACCCCCCAGCAAAACCAGCAAAACACACAATTTAGCACTTAGGAGCATTTTCCTTTTAAACACTAAGATTAACATAACTGAACTAACTTATCGAATAACAGATTAAGGCTAAAGTCTAGTTAATATCATTATGGTTTAAGCCCTAAGTATCAGAGTTTCATAGATAATGGTATAAAAGCTTTAATAAGGCAAGATAAGCTCTCTACAAGAGCTAAGATTATTCTCTTCCATAACAACTTTGTTTTCTTCTGTTCCCAGGTTCAGTGAAGCACTTACTTATGTATGAATTATTTGGTAATGGACCCCGGATCTATTATGCCTGAAATAGCAGACAAGTGAAATATTTACACACAAGATGTGGGGAGCAGGTCAGAAGACTGACTGAAGTCAATAAAACAAGTATTTTGATTTTTCCTTAAAAGACAGTTACATTATTGGTAAAATGAGAAGCAACTTCTTTTAAAAGCCTGGCTCCTGAAAGCACATGTTGGAACCATAGTACTGCGAATGCATGTTCAACTATAGCGTGGAATAATGTGGAAGTAAAATCATCTCATGTGTAATACCATAAAATTATGGAGCAGCATGAGACGTGGTTGACTTCTGGATGAATATAAATAAGAGCATGGAAAGCACAGCAGAAGTTAATGCTGAAAAATTATGCTACAGACTTCTTTTAATAGGCCCCTCTTTCAGAAACATGTAAAAGATTTCATTCCACCATAAAATGAATGAAAATTTACATGACTCATTACAGGCTTTCTGGCCAGCATTTTCATCTTCTGAAAATATTTGCAGAAGTAATAAGTGTAGACCTCACTGGATATTAGGGGTGAATACTTGAGAAATGACAGTTAGTGATTTGTCAGACTCAGCGTAACGAATGCATGTAATGACCTTCAAAATACACATATTTACATACACACAGGCCAAGTATGAAGGATGAAGCATACAGGATGGCCAGGAAGGAGAAAATGGTAAGGACTATCACTGAAGTGCTGCTTCTAACAGAATCACAGAATGGTAGGGATTGGAAGGGACCCTTAGAGATCATCTATAGTCCAATCCCTCTGCCAAAGCAGGTCCCACCTAGATCAGGTCACACAGGAACGTGTCCAGGTGGGTTTAGAAACCTCCAGAGAAGGAGCCTCCACACTCTCCCTGGGCAGCCTGGGCCAGGGCTCCCTCACTGAAACACTAGAAGAGTTTTTCATTATGTTTCAAAATAACTTTTTGTGTTCCAGCTTTTTTTCCATCACCCCTTGTCCCGTCACTGGATACAACAGAAAAAAAGTGCCGCCCCAACCTCCTGACACCCACCATTTAGATATTTGTCAATATTCATTAGATCCTTCCTCAGTCTCTTTTCCAGACTAAACAGCCCCAGGTCCCACAGCCTTTCCTCATCAGGAAGATGCTGCAGTCCCCTGATCATCTTGGTGGTCCTGTGCTGGCCTCTCTCCAGCAGTTCCCTGTCCCTCTGGAGCTGGGGAGCCCAGAACTGGACACAGGACTCCAGATGAGGCCTCAGCAGAGCAGAGGAGAGGCGGAGCAGAACCTCCCTTGACCTGCTGCCCACACTCTTCTTGATGCCCCCAGGCTGCCATTGGCCTTCTTGGCCACCTAGTTCATCTGTTACATCAGTAAAGGCTGGACAATGGAGTAAGGATAGTCAAAGTAACTCTGAAACTATAATGAAAGCAGCAACACATATCAGAGCACATAATCAGTGTAATTACAAACTCAGTAATATGATTTGAGCTGCCTGAGCAATACTTTTCCAAGGAGCATGAAGAAAACACCAGAGCACTTGTGAGGATGTATGAAGACACACAGAGCAGTGTTCTGAAACACGAGAGCATACCTGTGTCCGCAGGATTTCCCCTTTGGATAGCTGCATATCTCCAGTCAGCTCTTTCACCGTAATGCCGAGCGGTTCCAGACGCTTGCTGAAGTAATTTGTCATCTCGGCTGCCAAAGCCTTCATGGGAGCCACGTACACGATCTGCACCAGAAGGACACTCACTTGATCAATGAGCAAACCCCACCTCGTCGTTGGTTCCGTGGCAACCATTACAAATCACAGTTTATTGTGAAATATGATGCTGGCTGCTTACAGTGAAAAATCTTAATAGTGATATATGAAAAGCAGTTATCTTTGTTGGGTAAGTGTGCAGCTGTGTAAAGGACAATGGGTTTTGTTTATACAGTCTTATCACTTTGAAAATTGGTTCTGCCTCAAAGCTAAATGCATTTTCATAGCTTTTTTACCCACATAATAAGATTTTAGGACACAAAATAAGGACAGCTTTACCAATAATTAAGCGAATCAAAACCATCCTCATCTTTGACTTGGAAAACTGTGATATCCTTGAAAACTTCCTGATTTGATATTCTATGGATAACATATAATGGGTTTTACCTTACAAGTTAAAATCCCCTGTTCCTTGGTTCGTTAAACTCCTACCTTAAACTCATCTTTTCTGATAACACCATGCTGAACGTGCTGGCGAATCTCGTGAAGGACTGTCAGCATGGCAATGTTAGTCTTCCCAGCTCCAGTGGGGGCACAGATCAGCATGTTCTCATTTGTGTTGTAAGCAGTCTCGAAAACGATGGATTGGATTCGGTTCAGTCTTTTCATTCCTTTAAAAGCAAGTTGTCCAACCTGTTAAAACAAACAGGGGTAGTTGTGAGTTCTCATATATCTATGTCTCTGTGTGCGTAACCATATATCAATCATCAGGAAAAGAACACATGGAAACAAAACTTCAGGTACCTGCTGAAATAGATATATTATTGCAAAGCTTTTATTCTGAGGCTCACACACTTAGCAAAACCCTCACATACTGAATCCATGAGAAAAACAAAATATGGCAGGATAACATGTTAAAATGAACCAAAATCTTTAGCTACATGCTATTTCTGCATTGAATTTCTTTCTGGTCAAGAATGTGACCAAAAGGAATATATAGTAACATAATGACCTATTCATAATTAAACATCAGTAAATCAGTAAGAGCCAGATTACAAGAATATGTGTCTTGAAATTTAGGATGTCAAACTAGGACTACCCTAACTGAAGAAGAGGCAGCAATACACAGGAATCTGCTGAGGAAAAAGGTTCTTTTCAAATTACCTTATGATGAATTTTGTCCAATAAAGTTTAAGTACACAAATATACACACAAATTCACAGAGTTACAGATCCTTAAGGGCTAGAAGGGACCTTGAAAGCTTATCCAGTGCAACCCCCCTGCCAGAGCAGCAGCACCTAGAGCAGGGCACACAGGAACTCATCCAGCTGGGTTGGAATGTCTCCAGAGAAGGAGACTCCACAGCCCATCTGGGCAGCCCCTGCCAGTGCTCCCTCACCTCAACAGGGAACAAGTTTGTCCTTGTGTTTCTTTGGAACCTCTTCTGTTCCAGCTTGTACCCATTGCCCCTTGTCCTATCACTGGCTGTCACTGAGCACAGTGTTGCAGCTTTATCCCATTACCCCTTGTCCTGTTGCTAGATACCATTGAAAAAAGTGCTGCCCCAACCTCCTGACACCCACCATTTAGATATTTGTCAATATTAATAAGATCTCCCCCAGTCTCCTCTTCTCCAGACTAAAGAGCCCCAGTTCCTGCAGCTTTTCCTCATAAGTAGATTCTAAAACTTCTCCAACTGAAGAACAGACCCTTAAGATAAGAAATAAATCTTCTAATAAATCTGCTTTTTCTTAGTTACTTTTCAGAGACACTTAAAAGGGACAAAAAAACCACAGAATCATTTCCTTTGTACAGATGTAATTATCTGCACTGCTTCTACAAATAATCATTGAAAGCATCTTACTGATACTTTTGATATATAATTTTAATTAAATATAACTTTAATTGCAGGAAACCACAGAAGTACAAAGTCCTTGTAAAGAATTGTCCTGAATGCACCTTCTGAAGATCTCCTTTTCCATTATTCTGGGTGCTTTAGTTAATTCACAGTCATTTGCTACGGTAATAGCCTCTCCTGATCCTAATATTCTTTCCAATTCTTTCCAATACTAAGGAAATTATTTGAGCAGGACCCAATTTATTACTACTTCAAGTGAAGCAGCTTAGGAGTGATGGCTGTGCCGGCTATTCAAACCAACTATTTAATCTAACAGTGAGACAAACAGCACAGGTCTAGCATTCCATTGCAGCTTCTTGGTGAGAAGGCTACAAATTTAAGTTAATGCACCATTTTCACAATACATGACAACATTTCACTCTTGTTCAACGCTGAAAAAACAAGTTCCATTTTAACAATTTATTGCATTTACATTTACAGGCCTGACACTTCTCAGACATTTGAATCTATCCATTATAAACTGTCAAGTACCTTTGGAGAAGAAAAAGAATTTAATGCAAGTACTTCCAGTGCTTCTCATGAAGATTCCTCTGAATTTGAGGAGTGCAACAGTTTCCACTATTAATGTTCCTTCACAGTTTATTCTGATTGCAAGATGGCAAGGGGAAAGCTTACTTGTTTTGTACCAGTTTTTGTATACCTAATGTGTACTTGGTGTATCACCTTCAGAATTGATTTTGTCTTCATGAATGAGACTATTACAAAGTGTTAATGGGTTTCCTGGAGACCTGCTGATTACAATAGTGCTATCAGAGTTCAATCAGCTATTTTTATGGCCTCCTTAGTCATTTTATGTTTGTAATTTGCCTGTTACTTCATTTTGAGGTTTTCACAGGTCTTTGAAAAGGGTTGTTTTTTCCTTTTTCCCTTTTCCTTCCCATTCCATCTAATTGCTGTTAGAAGCTATTATTAACACCATCATAAACACTGTAAAGTTTACACTGATATACACTTCATTATGAACACTGATATACATACACTTTATTATAAACGTTAACAAAACTCTACACTGGATAATAGGTGTATTTTCAAACAAAAGCAGAAACATAGTTGTGTAAATGAAGTCTGGTGTAAGTACCTTCAGAAGAAGAACAAGAGGAGTTTTTCAGTCACACAGTGGAACATCTAGGGCTTTACACATACAGGTCTCCTTATAGTTAACTGTGATTGTTAACACCCTTAAATAAAGCAGTTCTAGTTTCCTTAGAACTACTGTCTGTAGGAATACGCTGTTCTAGGTTCTCTTAATCTTTAATTGAGCAGCAGAGGGATCTTATTCCTGCACATTTGGAAGGATTTACACATAATATAGCCCCAGAACATGCAATTATGAGCAAAAGTAAATAAATACTTAGGTAAGTAAAAACAATTCCCAAAACCCTTCCCAAAAACATTTTATTCCATACAGCAACTACAAGAGCATAACTCAAAACCAGTAGCTCTGCCCCTAAAACTCAGTAAGAAATAAATGGACAGTGGACAGAAAGGCAACAGCGTGTGAGCCCACAGTTTGACAAATGTACTAGAGGATATATTTTCTTGATTTGTCATTTGCTCAAACTACCTTCTTTGATAACTGAAAACAATTTAATTCCCTCTGGCATATTAATGTCAGTCAAGCCTTCTACAGATCAATTCTTTTCTGGATAAATCAGTGAAATCCCTTCTTGCTTAAAGGACTGGTATCCACTGGATGGCAGAATGTGCTTTTTACTGAAGGTGAATGAGATGCAACATTCTTCTGCTTTCCATCCCACAACTGGTTTATCCCTAGAAATCTACACAGACCAGAGGAAGTTTAAGCAAGATATAACCTGAGTGCTATTCTCAAATAACATAATTTCATCCTTGAAATGGTGCCATTTTAACAAAGTATGAGTCAATGTGGAAAACCACTGAGAAGTGACTCTGCACAAACGAGATGATACTCAAGGCAGCTCTAACATGAATGTGTGAAAGCTTTATTTGTTACTCCAATAAGCTTTTCAATTCTTTCCCAAGGAACTTACCATAACAACTAATGCAGTTATGAGAAAATGACATTCCATTTAATGAAGATATTCTACATTAGTCACTTCATTAAAAAGATATTTGTGTGTTAGTGCTCTAACAGCAATAAAAAAAACAGGACAAAATTGTTCAAGGCATTAAAGTAATATGAGTCCATATGATTCAATCTGCAGGCAAGAAGCAACTCAGAAAAACAACAGCTTTGTGATGGGTTTGTGTGCAGCTGCTTTTGTGTGGTAACAGAGGGAGGGGACTGCAGTGCAGGCAGAGTAAAGAGTTCTCTGCCTCTCCCCAGCTCTTGGGTTCAGACCCACCTCCAGCCCAACTAGACCAATCTGGTGCCTCTGCCAGCACTAGTAAAGAAGGGAAACTTGAAGTGTAGAGGAGAAGGAGGAAGAGGAAGGGCAAGATGGAGGTGACCATGTGGCCCCTGCAGTCAGAAAAGGAAAAGGGGAGCGATGTTAGACCAGAGACTGAAGACTGTGGCGAGAGTTAGAGAGGAGGTGCCAGAGGGGACGAGAGGTAGAGACCCCGTGAGAAAGCAGATGAGAAGTGGAGATCTCAGGTCAGAGGACGAGAATGGTTTGGGCTCCAACCCAAAGGAAATGAAATGGAGCTGGAGTGGCCCGTGCAGGGCTGCTCAGCCTGTGAGGAACCTTGTACTGGAGCATAGAGACCCGGCCAGGAGCCGCCTGCCCTGAGGAGAGACAAGCAGCAGGAGCCATGGGGAAAGGACTGGCTGAAACCCACATGCCCTGCACCCTTGAGCTGTTCATGGGAAGATGCCAGGATCAGGGCTCTGAGCACAGGAAGAGAGAAGGGGTGGGGGGAAAGAGACCTTAAACAGGCTGGGTGCACTTTCATCATCTGCCCTGCTCTGTACTGCTTTCCACTGGATATTTGTTTGTTATGGTTTTGGTTGGTAGTCGATTAAATGAATTTCTTGCCCAAGTTGAGCAGTGCTGTCTGTTTTCCCTGGGACCATAAGTAGTGAGGGACTCTTCCCTGTCCTTAGGGGGTTCCAAAGACCTTACTTATGGTTGACCATGGTCCTCTATTCCTCCATGGGCCTAAACCACGACAAGCTTTAATAACTTGGTACTAACAGTGTTCTAAATAGCAGAGGCCATCAACACTTCAGAGTTTTAGTAATGTAATTCATTAACCAGACCTTGGAGTTCTACAGAGCAGCATAATAGATCTCATCTATCCAGAGTAATACCAGGACAAAATATAACCATATTTAATTCTCAGCAATTTATCCAGAAATATGTTGGGGTGTTATCTCCCTTAGAATTATCATATTTTATTATCTACAGGACATTCTCTTTATATCCCTTTCCCCAGAAGAGACTTATTTTGTCCACATTATTTTTTCCAGTTTTCATGTAACTCTAGACAACTTATTCTATGGTGTGAAATAATGAAATGTTAGTCATCTATGCTAATTTCCATAGCATAAAATTTCCTAAAAGACACGTTCTATAATGATGACTTCTCTCATATTAGTAGAAGTAATGAGACTACTATCCATTTATCATAATACTCCAGAGAAAAGGAGACTGAGAGGAGGCATAAGCATTCTCTACAACTGCCTGAAGGGGAGTTGTAGTGAGGCAGGGGTTGATCTCTCCAGTAAGGTATGATAGGACATGAGGAAATGGGCTCAAGTTGCACCAGGGGAGGTTTGGATTGGACATTAGGAAGAACTTTTTCACCCAGAGGGTTATGAAGCACTGGAAGGGGCTGCCCAGGGAGGTGGTGGAGTCACACGTACACACAACAGGCACATAGATGAGGTGCGGAGGGGCATGGTTTAGTTTAGTGATGGGCCTGGCAGTGTGAGATGAGGGGTTGGACTCTATTTTCTCAAAGGTCTTTTCCAACTGTAATGACTCTATGATTTTATGATTCTAAACTCACATCATTTTCCCTACTCAGTGGCTTAATTTTAATGTAGATATATTTTAAGCAAAGTACCCATTCTGCAGTCAGACCTACTGCACTTTCAGTTAAAAAAAGACAATAGAATTGACTGTTAAAAGCATGACTAATCCATCCTGGTTTACAGAAAAACTGTGGAATTCAGGAAATGAATGTCAGCTGTCCCTCAATCTGACATATAAATAATCCATAGCTCATCTTTCCCTTTTGCTGTACTTTGGAATGTTGCTGGTTAAAACATATCTATGCACACACACACATATTCAAGACCCACCTGGACATGTTCCTGGACATGTTCATGATCTAGGTGAACCTGCTTCTGCAGGGGGTTGGACTGGATAATCTCTAAAGGTCCCTTCTAACCCTGCCACTCTGTGATTCTATGATAATTGTGTATATGCATACACACATTTTAATAAACATATTCACATTAGCCCTCCAAATTATGAGGATTTAGTACTCTCCTCTGCGTTCTAATTCTGCATGTATATGCTTAAAACACTTTTGTGGCTGTGTTAATCCTATGTTGTTACTGAAAAAACCATCCATGTCACACCTGGGGACTTGCACAGTCTCCCTCTCCTGGTAACACTTCCCATACTCTGCTCCCTTCATGGAGGTGGTAGCTCGTGAGATTTAGGAACAATAATAAACAAGACAACAGTACAAACACCATGAAAGGTAATTTTAATGTTCTGTCAGGAGTACTATTTGAGAATATCCTTTTCTACCTGCCCCAAAGACTGAAATGTTGTCTTTCAAAGGGCACAGACACATTCTCACCAAAGGCTCGTAAGATGTAAAGGAAAAACTGCATGATGTTTGGATCTGCTCCATTTAGCACCAAATTGTATCAGCGACATTTCATAGGACTTAGGGGGACAATTTTTGTAGGCACAAGTAGCATACACAAAGATATGGAAATTATATAAGCATACCAAATAGAGTTTAGGATTGGCTTTGGGCCATAATCAGCGTTACAATTTCTTCAAGTAAGTACAAATTATGTCTCATCCAAAGCGTAGTACCTGAAGAGTTATGTGCTATAAAAGAAGCTTGGAGTAGAACACGTTAGACAGATGCAAGTAAGGAAAGACATGAGAGAACCAGCAGCTGCTCTCAAAGCTGCATGTGCTACAAGTGACTAGGCTGGAACTCAAAGCAATTCTTGCATGCTATGGCTATCCATGTCACTAATCACTGTAATCCCAGATCACAGAATCATTTAGGTTTGAGATTACCTAGTCCATGATCTCTGCTCAAAGCAGGATCACTCCACATCAAGTGTCCCAGGATTGTGTAGTTGGGTTTTAAATATCTCCAAGGATGAAGACTCCACAGTCTCTCTGGGCAAGGTGTACCAGTTTTTACCACCTCACAGTAAAAAATTACCATGTTCAGATGAAATGACACATGTTTTAACTTGTGTCTGCTGCCTCTGGTGCTGGGCACCACTGAGGAGAGTCTGGCTCCCTCTTTGCTAATTATTCTCACATCTGCTATTTATACACACTTGTTAAAATTCCCCTTGAGATTCCTCCTCTCCAGCTCTCTCAGCCTCTGCTCAAATGAAACATGCTCCAGTCCCTTAACTAGATTGAGAATTCAGGAGAAATTCTTACAAATAACAGGTAATTAACCTCCAAAGGTAAAATTATACCTTGACATCCCACAGAACACAGAATTGCAGCTCATGAGACTTCCCTGAATACATTCTTGAATTAAATGTCATCGCTGTGAAAACTATGGAGCCTTGACTTTGTAAATCATCTCCACGTTCCCTGGTTAATGCAACAGGTGGTTAGGTAGCAGCAGCTATGAGAAACCAGGGAAAACTGTCATACTTTCAAGTTATATTAGTGTCATTAGACACAAACCACACACTGCAAAAATCTCTAAGATTCTGACAGAGTTCACAAGAATAAAAAAGTATCCTGAGGGGGAAAAAAAAAGATGACAAATATATATATATGTCCATGATATATGAAAGGATTCCTGCTGCTTAAAGCTAACATAACATGCAAACTATGGAAATTATTATGCTTTTACTTTATTTGGAAAGCTGCTTTTAAATCCTGATTAAACATTTCCCCTCCAGACTTTCAGATTTCATGTTTCCCAAGATACTTGAAACAGCTATTTTTCTGTCAGCTATTCAGTTCTCAGAAATGTGAACACTCTGGACAGCTCTCACCAAGGAGTGCTCTTCAACAAACAAACTTTCATTAGAGGAGAACCAGTCTCCATCCAGGAGAAGCTGGGGACAGTTCCATTAAAGAAACAACCACAAAATTACAGTGAAATCTAGTATTTTATTACTCTCCTGCTAACTATGAAACACACAATGGTTTCAGCTGGAAGAGCCCTTGAAGCTCATGGAGTGCAGCCGCTGTCCCAGCCCTATCAACCACTAGACCATTTCCCTCAGGGCAACATCCACCCGGCTCTGAAACTCCTACAGCATAAAGTGACTCCAGGAAGGTAGCCCCTTCCAATGCCTCACAACCCTGTCAGCAAAGAAATTCCTCCTATGGTTACCATGGGCACTGTTTTGGGAAAAAAAAAAAAAAACCACAAAACCACCCAGTTAAAAAAAATGGTAAAAAATAAACAAAAAAAACTTCCTCAGGTCTGTTCTTTCTGAGTCTATTATTTCTCTTAGTGGGGTGGGTTTTTTAGAATGATCAGTCCTAGCATCTGCTCTCTTGAAGAAAGAAAAGATACCTATTCAAAAGAGGTTCAACAAGGACAAGGGCAGAGTCCTGCAGCTGGGGAGGAACAACCCCATGCACCAATACGGGCTGGGGATTGACCTGCTGGAGAGCAGCTCTGTAGCTGGTTGATAATACTTGTGGGCAGGTTCTTCTGCCCCTCTTCTCTGTCCTGCTGAGGACTCATCTGGAGTCCTGTGTCCAGTTCTGGGCTCCCCAGCTCCAGAGGGACAGGGAACTGCTGGAGAGAGGCCAGCACAGGGCCACCAAGATGATCAGAGGACTGGAGCATCTTCCTGACGAGGAAAGGCTGCGGGACCTGGGGCTGTTTAGTCTGGAGAAGAGGAGACTCAGGGGAGATCTCATTAATATTGACAAATATCTAAGTGATGGGTGTCAGGAGGTTGGGGCAGCATTTTCTTCTATTGTACCCTGTGACAGGACAAGGGGTGATAGGATGAAGATGGAACACAAAAAGTTCCATTTAAATATAATGAAAAGCTATTTCACTGCTAAGGTGAGGGAGCCCTGGCCCAGGCTGCCTAGGGAGGGTGTGGAGGCTCCTTCTCTAGAGCTCTTCAAGAGCTGCTTGGACATGTTCCTGTGTGACATGATCTAGGTGAGACCTGCTTTGGCAGGGGGGTTGGACTGGATGATCTCCAAAGATCCCTTCCATCCCTACCAGTCTGTGATTCTAAGAGGTTTTGTAGAAAGCTATTTAGCTTCATATATGGCAGAAAAGAGCTAACACGCCTGAAGTCATTTCAGCAAGAAACCTTTGAAGTCTTTATATATATTGCCAGCAATATTATCAAAACTATTGCCTTGATGGGCTATGCAATACAAACTATTGCAGCAGTCACACATTTCTATAGATTTCTGAATTACTCAACCCCTTAGTGTTGTATTGAGAAGACAAATAGTCTTTGATTCAACGTATTAATTAAAACCTAAGACTTCTAAGATCTCAAATCAGTTTGATAAGAAAGCACCATAGCTCAAAGACTTTCCCTGCTCTGAGCTGAAACACTGAAACAGCTTGGGGAATCTCCTCCTTTCCCTGGGAGAATTGTTGTGTTCCTCAGTCTAGTTATAATATGACAAAAGACTATAGACAGAATGATTATACCCTCTGGTGATTTGATTTGAGGAAATAGATAAAGTGTTTCAGAAAGATTTTTCTATAAAAGCAATGATTTCAGCAGCACAGCAAACATACATAAATGTTGGCATCCAAACAGAGACACGGGCGAGATTCTGATTTCACTGACACCGTCGTAAATTCAAAAGCACTGGATGTCAAGAGAATTATTCCAGATTATAGCAATGAAACAGAGATAAGAACACAGCCTCCTCTTAAAGCTTTCTGATGTCATTTGTGAATTACACCCAGAAATTACCTTGAGGTAATGCAGCCAGCAGGAAAACAGCAAAAGGAAAAGTAGCAACGGTTGTGGCATTTCCTAATAACATCTAAAGTTGAAGTTTTATGAGGATGGATTTGCATTTGATTTGCTCACATCTCATCCACATTAGTGGTATCAGACAAACAGGGCTTGTTTCATCTAAAATCAAACAACAAGACCATTCAAAGCTGAGAGCACAGAGGAGTGAAACACAAAAGTCTCTGTATGTCAACAGCCTGTTCTACAGGTCTGGGGTTTTTTTCACTTCACTCTCAATGTCTTATGCTTGTATACAACTAAACCAGACTCCTATCTCTGCTGATGGCATCTTGCTCCTTTAATTTATTCCCCCAGGAAAACACAGTTTGTCTCTTTAAAAGGAAAGAGAAATAAATAATCAGCTTAGAGGCACACTGTCTCAAAAGTAACTGTAATCAAAGAGTTGGCACAGAAACCCCTTTCCTAGTTGTTCAAGAATACAGACACTGTGAGACAAAGGGAGAAACCCAACAAATAAGAAAGAAAGAAAATGAAGGCACCATGAAAGGAGTTCTAGCCACTGGTGAGAAAAAAGTGCCTCTCCTAACACGCAGAATAAAAACTGAAGCTCTTTTATGCAACCAATATGAAATGGCTTTAGCTAACTTTCCTCATAAGGGTATGATACAAAAATACAGACAAACTACTTTTTGGAAGTTGAATTCTTGCATGAATTGTCACTTCCAAACTAGTTGGTAGAAGTTTGAAATAACCATATATCATGACAGATCTAATTTATTCTTTCCCTTCCACATTCCTGTTGCAATTTTGAAAGAATGTGTCATTACTAATTAAAAAAAACAAAACCCAGCCAAATCCAAAACTCTGGAATACCTGTAAGCAATAAGTTGTGCTGATACATTCATTCATACATTCCATACCTGCATCTTAAATAAGGTGTGGCTGCTGCAAGTAGCCTAGGCAGACACCTGGAAAATCTAGTAGGGATGGAGAACACTGACAGAAAACAGCAGATACTTTTTGGCCAAACCTGAAAAATGGTGATCATAAGGACATGTTCCTGTGCGACCTGACCTAGGTGAACCTGCTTCTGCAGGGGGGTTGGACTGGATGATCTCTAAAGGTTCCTTCCAACCCCACCATTCTGTGATTCTATGAAGAGACAGACACGAGACAAAAGGGATTACAGCCCAGATCCTCCCATACCACACGGATTTCTGTGAATGGCTGAGGGTCAAGATTAAACCACAAAAGTTTCTGAAGGGCTGCATCTGGGCATTTCCATTCAGTAATTCTCAGGATTCAGATTAATGAAAGATTAAGACATCAAAAAGTACAGAATCACAAAATCTGAGAAGCTGATGAAGAGGAGAGCTCCTGCTTTGCAAACAGCTATGGATTTAACAGAGCTTTCACACATATCACAAAAGGGATACATGCTGCAGGTTACAACTGGACCAGGCTTTTCACTTGGCTGCTGCAGTAGCTATTGATATGCAAACCAGTGTTTATTCTGATGCAGGCAAACTCCTAATGTAGAATCTGAGAGGGTTTTCTTACCTAGCTTAAAGACACATTTGACAAGAAGTCAAAAAGTCCCCATCTAAGGAGTCCGTATGGCAGGGACAGTCTCATGCTTAGACATCCAGAACGACAAAGGTCCACGAGTGTCAAAAACAAGGTGAAGAAGAATCAGAAACACAAGAAATTAACTCATGTGTAGCCTCAGATGATTCAGAAAAAAATCCCCCATCCTTCTGAGGCTCAGGGAACTAAAGCAGAGAAGGAGGAATGTTTGCACAGAGATTTCCTTCACTGTATTATGATCAGTGACAAGTAATTCCTAAGAATGTCTCAATAAAATCTTCCGTCTCTATATTTTATTTCCTGCAAATGAAAAGTTCCTGTTTCCCCTCTGTAAATTAATTTCCAACATGTTACAGAACAAAGAAGTGCTTTCTTCTGCTATCATACTATTAAATGAAACATACCTATTTATTCACATGAAAAAATAACTCCCCTCTTATTTGATGTGTTCAGTACTAACATTCCAACTCAAACATTAAGTGGTAGTGTAATTCCAATTTCCCAACTAGAATTCAGAAGATGATTTTTGTTAGAATAATATACAAAACATGCACACACACCCTAGATCTGTTTTATGCTTTAAGAGCCTTTCCATTTCTTGTTGCTTCCCTCATGTTCTGCAGACTCCAACAAATACTAACCTTTGAAACCTTTTAAACTTTGGCTATGTTAAGCAGTTACCACACAGAATATCATAGAACGGCAGGGTTGGAAGGAACCTTTAGAGATCATCCAGTCCAACCCCTCTGCAGAAGCAGGTCCCACCTACATCAGGTCACACAGGAACGTGTCCAGATGGGTCTTGAAGACCTCCAAGGAAGGAGCCTCCACACCCTCCCTGGGCAGCCTGGGCCAGGGCTCCCTCACTGAAACACTGAAACAGTTTTTTCTTATATTTAAGTGGACCTTTTTGTGTTGCAGCTTCATCCCATGGTCTTGTGCTTCAATGAAACTACAAGTCTGAGATGAATATCCTATCAGATAGAAAGCTAATCTTTTAGTCATGTAGCTCCTCTATTCTATGTGACCTGATCTAGGTGGGACCTGCTTTGGCAGGGGAGTTGGACTGGATGATCTCTAAATGTCCCTTCCAACCCTGCCATTCTATGATTCTATAAGAGATTCATGTCTCAAGGAGAGTACTGAAGCTTGTGCTAATTAAAGACAAATAATAAAATCAGGCAAAAGGTAATTTATTTAAAATCTTTCCAGTAGAAGTTAATCTTTTAAACATCACAGCATATCAGAATGAGCATACACTTCCCTCATCTTTGAAAAATTCTCCCTCTGAGATTCCACTTCTTAAAAATGAAAAACAATTTTGGTCTTGAGTATAGTTTTCATTAGAATTTAAAATACTATCCTGCATTTCTCTCTAAGTTGAAGACCCACTACGGCTAAGAATGAAAGGTTGCCTTCAGGTCTGCCAGCAAAGCAAAGCAAAGGAGTGCTGCATTCACGTACCAGCAAATTCCATTGAGAAGTGGCTATCCTTTAAACAGGACACAGCAGAAGCACTTTATTCACTCTTCACTCTTAATTATCAAAATGACTAAAATTACTTTGAGTTGCTCTCATTAAAAATTTTACATATTTCTGCATGTGCTTTATACCAGAAAGCCTCTATGTTCAGTCAGTGGCATAAATGTACCTCCCTAAAACATGACAAATTAACGTCTAACAAGTTGCTTTGTCAACTTAAATATTTCACTTACTATGATCATTTAATGAGGTCAACAAACATAACAGCTGCAGAGTCACCAGGTAGACATAATTGGATTTCAAATGTTAAAGTGATTAAGTACAAGAGGAAGAAAAAAAGTGCTGTGAACCAGAAAGCTGGATTTCTTCGGGCAGCTGCACTGTGGCAGAACATGTCCACCTGAAATGCTTCTTGGATTTTTATTAGTCATTGGTTTTACTCTGCAAGATTTAACACGTGAATAAAAGTCATTCAATTTACAGCCACAATTCAGACCCTAAATATTGCCTCTTTCGGAGAGCAAATTGAAACCCATCTTTCGTAGAAGTGTAACAGCACTTCATGTTATTATACACTTTGAATTTGATACTGTTTTATGGACACAAAGGCATCAGTTCTGTGTGTGTAGAAATGAGTATCCAAACTGTTAACTTAGAAGCCTCTTCAAGATATTTTCAAACTATTTACTTTAGTTTGCACTTAATATACAACATAAACTACTACTTCCTAACACTACCAACCAGAGTCCGAAAAACCAACGGAGTGCTCTGAAGTGTAATTAAAATTATTACTGGTTTCAGCTATAAACACATGAAGTGAAAATGAAAGAATGGCAAACAGAAGAATATTTCCAGAGGAATTGTCACCCATGGGAAGGCCCCATGCTGGAGCAGTTGGTGAGGAGCTGCAGCCCATGGGAAGGAGCCACGCTGGAGAAGTTCATGAGGGACTGTCTCCCGTGGGGAGGGACCCCACAGTGCAGCAGTGGGAAGTGTGAGGAGGCCTCCCCCTGAGAAGCAGCAGCGGCAAAGTCCATCTGTAATGAACTGACCGCAACCTCCATCCCCTGAGCTGCTGGTGGGGAAGGAAGGAGAGTCCTGGGCAGAGGGAGGAGTGGGGTGAGGTGTTTTCAGCTTCAGCTTTATTTCTCATCTCCCTGCTCTGTTTTGATTGTTCAATAAGTAATCAAACCATTTCTCCCCAAGTTGAGTCTGTTTTTTCCCGTGACACTAATTGCTGAGTGATTTCCCTGTCCTTATCTGGACTCACAAAGCTCTCGTTATATTTCTCTCTCCCCTGTCCAGTTTAGGAGGGAGAGTGATATTATGACTTGGTGGGCTCCTGGCACCCAGTCAGTGCTGAACCACCTCACAAGGAAGGACTACAAACAGGGGTTTTATTTCTACAAAAGCACAGCCATTTTTTTTTCTCCCAAATCCCAACTAAACCAGCAGCATTCATAGAAGTTTTTCTACCTGAACTACCTGTTAGGAAAACAAACGGTAGGTGAGGGATGATGTACTCATGTGGCAAAGCCACCAAGTGTGGCAACAAGAAAAGTTCAAGTACCAAAAGACAAAATGTACAGCGGTTTAAAAACTATTTGGGAAAATTTCTCTAGTGACTTTGGATTGTAAACCCTATTTTTGTGTGTGCATTACCATTCACAATCAATTCATATGCTGCAGTGAAAAAAAAAGAAACACATACAAAAGCCCTTGAGATCCAGCTCTCAAACTAAAGCAAACAAATACCCCAAACTTGCTCCTCAGCACCATAATTTCCTCCATACTGATTGCATCCTTTGCTAAGGCACTATGCACAGCGTGGCTGAGACTTCTGGCTGCTTCATCTGGGTTTGTTTTTATTAAAACCAAACCATAAGGTAGTTCTGGGAATGAGAAGCTCTCTCAGACTCCTGTTGCTCAGAAGCAGTGCTCTTTTGTACAAAAGAACACTCCATTTTTCTTTCTCTTTAAGTATTCAGCGTTAGTTTAATTGGTTGACTCTAATTAAAATCCTGTCAGGTAAAGGCAGGTACTTTGTTAGATTACTTCTAGCTACAGGCAGATGCATCTATTCCCATAGTGGCTCTGCAGGTGCTTTTCAGCAGCTGGTGCCCTTTACTGGTTTGCCTTTGTAAGTGTTCCCATCAGATTTTTCAACCATTTCAGAGGCAGCACTGCACAATATACCCACATTTGGCAGCTGTGTAGAAAATGAATCAGGCTTAACATTTTATTCAAATCAGATGCAGTCAATTTTACCTCATGTTAATATTAAAAACTGCCATTTCCCTATTCATATGGACTCCTTGCAGTGACCCAAATCCCAAATAACTGTAAGAATATGCAACTCTCACGTGACAGTAGCTACTAAGTACTTTTTCCAGCCATTTCTGCTCAATATATCAGACACTGCCATGCTAGTTTAAAGAAATAAGAAATATAAGAAATTAAGTTCTCTATATCCACCTGCCCAGAGTCTCACTGTCACTTTGCCCCATAACTGTTCTTGTCTTCACATTCATCCAAGAGAGAACTCAGATTTCACAGAGCTCTTTTCAATAAGAAGGTTGTACCTTACTAATAATTAGAATAAACAGAGTATCTATACAAGAGGAGATCTGTTTAGTTTCAGTTGCAGCTTCACTAATGAAAGGACATTTGAAAATACCATTTTATATTCACAAGGATGTTTTTTCTTGCTCTGTCTCCATTTATCAGTGTTTTGTGCCTGTTCTCATTAATATCAAGCCTTTGAAAATAGAAATGTGCATAAAAACACAGTGAGAGTGACACAACAGAGAGTGGATTTATTTCTTTTTTTCATAGCACTTTTGCCACCCTCAGTATTTCTGGTGTCTTAAACGTGGCCTGTCCATGTAACATCACTGTCACACTTCTAAGATGTTAATGGCTTGTTTTCATTATACTTCCCTGCTGAATGCTCTTCCAGTTTCTATAAAAATAGTCTGCTTTTAAATGATCACATTACAATGAGTCAACCCAAAACAACGTATTAAAATAAAAGTCACATGATATGAACAGGCCAAGGAAGACCCAGCTAACATCTGATCAGTTCTGTAATGCCTAACTCATCTGTAGCATCAAGCGTCTGCTTCCTTTGTCTTTCCTCCTCCCCATCTCAAAAGAGGTGAACTGTGCCATTATTTCCACAACAGTGGGCTGACACAGATTGTTTTAGTACATATATGAGCTGCTGCTCAGTGAAAGCTGCTTTTTGCTCTTCATAGTATCTGATATACATTGGTTCTTGTCTCTCTCTCCAATTATTCATTATCTTCCTTTCACAGCATCACAGAATGGTAGGGTTGGAAGGGACCTTTAGAGATCATCCAGTCCAAAACCCCTGCAGAAGCAGGTCCCACCTAGATCAGGTCACACAGGAATGTGTCCAGGCAGGTTTGAAAACCTCCTGAGAAGGAGCCTCCACACCCTCCCTGGGCAGCCTGGACCACCTGAAACACTGAAATAGTTTTTTCTTATATTTAAGTGGAACTTTTTGTGTTCCAACTTCATCCCATCATCCCTTGTCCTGTTGCTGTGCTCATGAACTACACACGCTGAGGAAAAACTAAGCCAGAACTCCTAAGGTTTAAGGTCAACATCAGTGTAGAATCTCAGCTCCAATATTCTTGCTAACCTGTTGGTGCACATATTCTGCCTTCTTTGGATCCTCATTCATGAAATATGAAGATAAACCACTGACCTACGTGGCTTTTTTTAACTTGTCTTTCAGTTGAGACTAATTATTATAAAACTTGTAAACTTCCTCAGAGCATTTTCTAGTGGATAAATGACAAGATTGTAATAAAATTCAATACACATAATCAATATATATTTTAACAATTATTCAATTCAGTCCAACTGTCAATTGCTGTTTGGAAAATAAGCAACTGAAATATATACCAAAACCAACTTTGGAATAAACAGTTCAACCTTCTGGATGTGAATAGTGTAATTTATGCAAAAGCATCCATTCTTTTACTCGGTACTTACCTTGTACCATTCTAACAACAAGGAAACATTAAAGGAAAAAAAAAGAGGAGACATTGATTTTGTAATAATTCCTTCACATAATGCAGAGAGAGAAAAAAATCCATTTCTTATTTAGACCATTAAGTAGTGCTAGTAAAAGGAAATGGAAATAACATGAAGCAAAGAAATAAATCCTACCCTGAAGACTCACTTAGGTAAAAAGCTGAAGTCATTTTTCAACCACAGCAATTTGTTAGATAAAACCTGTTCTCACAGTCTCCAAGAGAAACTTTCTCTGGCCTGAGTTTATGGCTTTAAAGGTACATTTCTTTGGAAAAAAAAGGCTGGCACAAACCCACCTTTATAGTAAATACAAAGAATATGTTTCACTAATGGTCAAGCTGCACGACAAGCAGCCAAGGCCAATAAATCTAAGCTTGTGCTTACTCCATTTCTTAAGCTCTTGTTATTGAAATGACCCTGCTAGCATGCCACCTTCACACTAAATTGGTGTGACCAGCTGCCTACTTACAAGCCATGTGTGCTTGTACTCCAAACAGTGAATGCCAAGAAGAATCATTATCTACAAGCTGAGTTGAAAGTGGGATTTGCTGCCTTGTAGTAAGACGAGAACCCTTTCTGCTTTGTGACTCTTCCTGTGGGATGCAGCACAGCACCCTCCAGACAAAACACTAGGTTCCTGCTCCCAGCTCCACAGGGTTAGGAAACAAAGAACATGAGATGACACAGGTGGAGTCAGACTGTGGGTAGAAGTGAAGCAGTTCAGGTTATAGTGTAGGAAAGAAGAGGTGACAAAGCAAAAAAGCAACACCACAGATGGTAGGAGAGAGCTAACGCCAGCAGTTTATGAAACATAAGAAAAAACTTCTTCATTGTGAGGGAGCACTGGCAGGGGCTGCCCAGATGGGCTGTGGAGGCTCCTTCTCTGGAGACATTCCAACCCAGCTGGATGAGTTCCTGTGTGCCCTACTTTAGGTGGTGCTGCTCTGGCAGGGGGGCTGCACTGGATGAGCTTGCCAGGTCCCTTCCAGCCCTTGAGATTCTGTGATACAACAGTATGGCTGCTAAATTTTGAAGGGTTGGCCACTCCTGATCTTGTATTTGCAGTGCATAATGGGATTCTATGATTCCATAATTAGGTAGGAATGGTAGCTACAAAAATCTGGATCTTTGTCCATTTGTATCATGAGTTTCACCTTAGCATCTGTATTCTTGCAGTTACATGGTTAACAGTTCAAAACAGAAATGAACTCCTTATCATTCATCCACTTCTGACCTTAAGAGCTTTGAAGATTAAACTGAGTATTAGATTCTGCAATACAGGTTACAGGTTCAAATGCTGCAGCCAAAGTGCTGAGAACGTCATCAAAATCATGCAACTTGTGAGAAACAGCGTCGTGGAAATCACTTCTGTGCCAATAAAATCACACAGACTCAAAGGAAAAGGTTCCAAAATTCTCACAGTAAAACACAGTGAAACATTTTTCAAAAGAATACAAACTAGCCCCACTGAGGCTAATTCTTACCGTCCCTCTTTTACAAGGGAAAATTAAAGGTACAATTAAACTTGTGGACAATTCGGTTTCATTACCAGCATTATGTTATGTCTACACCTCACAGATCCTCTCTTTGTAAAAAGACAGAGGTGACACAGATGCAAACTAGTTCTGAATAAAAGAGTATTCACTAGCTAGGTAATGTGAATATTAAGTTGAATAATGAAGACTTTTCATCTTCAGTCTCTGTGCTACCACTGACTGTCACTTCTGCTGCCCATCTGAGTACTTATGCTACTGCCAGCTGCACTTTCCAGATATACTTTTTGTGTGAAAGACACTCATGTAGATTCTCAGACAGATCTGTCTTTCCAGACTCACTCCTGTCACAGAATGGATCTCAAAAACTGATCCAGTGCAACCCTCCTGCCAGAGCAGCAGCACCTAGAGCAGGGCACACAGGAACTCATCCAGCTGGGTTGGAATGTCTCCAGAGAAGGAGCCTCCACAGCCCATCTGGGCAGCCCCTGCCAGTGCTCCCTCACCTCACACTGAAGAAGTTTTTCAATGTGTTTGTTTGGAACCTCTTCTGTTCCAGCTTGTCCCCGCTGCCCCTTGTCCTATCATTGGCCATCACTGAGCACAGCCTGGCTCCATCCTCCTCGCACCCACCCTTTATGTATCGTAAACATGAATGAGGTCACCCCTCAGTCTCCTCTTCTAAAGGGCTGCAGAGCCCCAGCTCCCTCAGCCTTTCATCACAAGGGAGATGCTCCACTCCATCATCTCTGTGGCTCTGCACTGAACTCTCTCCAGCAGCTCCCTGTCCTTCTGCAACTGAGGGGCCCAGAACTGGACACAATATTCCAGATGTGGTCTCATGAAGGCAGAGCAGAGAGGGAGCAGAACCTCTCTCCACCTACTGCCCACAGCCCTTCTCATCCACCCCAGGATGCCATTGGTCTTCTTGGCCATGAGGACACGTTGCTGGTTCATGCTCATCCTGCTGCCCACCAACACCCCCAGTTCCCTTTCCCCTACACAACTCTCTTAAAGAGTGTTCATTCCCCAACCTGTGCTGGTACATGGGGTGATTCTTTCCCAGATGCAACACTCCACACTTGCCCTAGAGTTTCATTAGATTTCTCTCTTCCCAACCATGAGTGAAGAATTAACTTTACACTGCACTGCTAGTATTCTCATACTCTTTCTTACTGGTCACATTTCATAGTGATGTTACTTCTCTCCAGCCTTTTGGGAAAACTGATGTATTTCAAGCTCTTAACCTTGCACAGGCAAAGGTACCAAATTTCCAAATCAGGATGTGGGAGTCTTTATATCATCAATAGTATCTAAATTTCTTTCTCATAAAAAGAAATCTACACTCACCATTGAAAAACTTTCCATAAACCAAAGGAGAAGTGCACTTTTGTCTAAAACACAAGAAGCCAGAATGTCAGCTGTGTAGTGCTGACCTACCCTTTCCACTCTTGGGCAAGGTGATTATCAAGTAAATAAGGGACCAGGAAAAGACCTGGGAAATTTTCTAATTACACAAAAATTGCTGTACTCTGTACCTGAAGCAATGATCTGGATGTCCCACAGATGTCCCTCAAATTTCAAAGAGGGCATATGCTGAGCTGAAAAGGTCAAAATCTTCTGTAGTGCAAACCCTCTATTACTTTTGCCATCTGGTCACAGCTTCTCATAGCAAGGAAAAGAATGTCAGACCTTAGGGTACAGATCCTGCTGTTACTAAAATAAGTATATTGCAAACAAAAGGGATTTGAAGATTCACAGATTCTTAAGGGTTGGAAGGGAACTCGAAAGATCATTTACTCTATCCCCCCTCATCACCTTTTATCATTATTGTGAGGCAAAGCAGGCCTGCAGAGGTTACCAGCAGTTTATACCAGCTGATCTCTCCTCAGCAGGGTGATACCTTACAGGGTCTCCTGTCCCTGACTGTGCTGAGCAGCTGGAGCTCCAACCAGCCCCACCTCCTGCTCCTTGTTAATGGCTCTGTGGTAAATGAGAACTTCAGTGCTTAAGCCTAAAAGCAAGTCAGTAAAACTATTCCTGGAAAACAGAAAAGTCTCCTTAATTTTACAAGGAGATACACTGTAGAAAGCTCAAAGTATTTGTTTCTTTGAATACTGGGACCAGGAAATGTTAGTACCTGTGACAGGGAAACACAGCCAGAGCTGGCCCCCAGTAAGGCAAGAAACTCACCAAACTGTAAATGTAAATGGGACTGGTGATAAGGAGAAGAGATGAAAACTAAATCAACAAACACAAAGAAGATTTGTAACTTTCAAAACATCAGGATTTCTCTGTAAAACAGTAAGCAGTTGGAGAGCTGTGATAAATAACTTTGTAAGAGTGACAATAAATAGGTCAGTTGTTCCGTGCTGCTTTTTCCTGGGGATCTTTCCTGTTATGGTTTGCACGTATATTGACTCTTTAAACAGGAGTACCTTCATCCATACAGTTACACCAAATCGATGTCTTACACCAAGACTCTGCCACAAATGGCATCTCAAAATAGTCAATGGTATCTTTCCCCGTGCAAGGTTAAGAGAATAACACGTTATTGACAATGGCACAGAATGGAGTTGGAGGCCTGTGGCCAGTGGAGTTCCTCAGGGATGGGTTCTGGGGCCAGTCTTGTTCAACATCTTCACCAACAACCTGGATGAAGGGGACAGAGTGTACCCTCAGCAAGTTCCCTGCTGGCACCAAACTGGGAGCACTGGCTGATTCCCCAGAGGCTGTGCTGCCATTCAGCAGGATCTCAACCAGCTGGAGAGTTGGGCAGAGAGGAACCTCATGAGGTTCAACAAGGACAAGTGCAGAGTCCTGCAGCTGGGGAGGAACAACCCCATGCACCAGGACAGGCTGGGGGTGACTTTCTGGAGAGCAGCTCTGCAGAGACAGACCTGGCAGTGCTGGTTGATAATAAACTGACCATGATCCAGCAATGTGCCCTCGTGGGCAAGAAGCCAATGGCAGCCGGGGATGCAGCAAGAAGAGTGTGGGCAGCAGGTCAAGGGAGGTTCTGCTCCCCCTCTCCTCTGCCCTGCTGAGGTCTCATCTGGAGTTCTGTGTCCAGTTCTGGGCTCCCCAGCTCAGGAGAGATGGGGAACTGCTGGAGAGAGGCCAGCACAGGGTCACCAAGATGATCAGGGGACTGGAACATCTTTCATATGAGGAAAGGACCTGGGGCTGTTTAGTCTGGAGAAGAGGAGACTGAGGGGGATCTTCCAACCCTGCCATTCTATGATTCTATGATCTTATAAACACCTATATAGGCTAGGCAGAAATCTAAAAAAGGTTTATTTTGCTGCTTTGGTTACACTAGTTCATAAAAAAGAATAAAACATACTGAGGACAAACTTCTCGCCCTTTCAATTGCCTTAATTGGCAAAAATTTTAAGTGCTAACCAAGATTTTATGAGCTCAGAGACCTAAACCAGCAACACAGAGACCACAAAAGGAAACTGTGCCCTAAGCAAGACTCTCACATCTTAACCAAGTTTATCTTAAAGAGCACACACGTTGGCAATTTCAGCCTCTTCACCTCATTGAGAAGAAAGTGCTGTTCAAAAAGACTCAAATCTGTGACTCTCACTGATGGAAACGGGAAGATAACAAATCCTGCACTTAGACTAACTGTTTATAAATGACATTTGTTATAAGCCAATGACAAAGCTGGGGATGAGAATTAAATATGCATGTGTTCAAAGACCACAAACTGCATTTGCTGTTGACATTTTTAACTGATGTCCTATAATATGAAGCACACCAAGGAATAAAGTTCAGAAGAAGATATTCTATTCCAGAATTTCACTGCAAAACTGAGAAGTATACCCCTTGACAATATACAACCTTAAAGAAGACAAATTTGTGTAACTAATGCGTTTTGTAAGGTTTACTTTAAACATTATACAGGTAAAAATCTGCAAATCATTAATTTTCTATATTTTTCTGTCTGAAGTAACATTTTGTTTCTGAAACAAGTTACTATCTACTGAAATTCTGCAGGGGGGGTGGACTGGATGATCTCTAAAGGCCCCTTCCAACCCTGCCATTCTGTGATTCTATGATTCTATGAAATATTGGTGGTACTTGCAAAACAGTTTACACATTAGTAGGTAGTATTTAGCTTAGAAGAAAGAAATTCCATTGCAAAAAGCTGCAGTGTCTTAACAGGTTTTCACCCTGGAGTCAGTGCTGGTGAGGCTGCATCTTCCACACTGTGTCCAGTTTTGGGCTCCTCAGTACAGGAAGGACGTTGAGGTGTTCGTTGTGTCTAGAGATGTGCAACTAAATTGGTGAAGGGTCTGGAGCACAAGTCTGATGGGGAGCAGCTGAGGGAGTTTCTATCCATTAGAATCATAGAATGGTA
>WBNH01005179.1:167253-221782 GCA_013401255.1 Urocolius indicus | reverse complement strand
GCAGGAGTGTTGAACTAGATGATAAAGTAAGACCTTTTCAGAGATATCATAGAATCATAAGAATGGTAGAGGTTGGAAGGGACCTTTAGAGATCATTCCCATGTTCTTGAGTACATTTTAATTATTTTCTGGAAACACTATTTATTTGTACATGAATCTTTCTGACAAACAAATGTAGAGGGATAAGTCTAAAATGATTCAGTTCTTCACAGCAAAGGAAGATATTGAAGACGTATCTAGATTTCTGTATTTAACACTGAACTACATCCAGTCATTTATTGTAGTTCTATCTGGCTAATCCTAAATATCAAAGAATTCTAAGAACTGGATTTTGAGAGACAAAGAAAAAAGAATGCTGCAGATGGCTTTTAACTGCTGACCAAGGTAGATTGATGTGCTGATTGTAAAGCATTGAGATATGAATATAATCATATTAAGATTTCTGTTCTGAGAAACTTTATGATTTAATATTTATTTATTATAAAATCTTTCAGTTGGAAGGGATCTACAACGATCATTTAGTCAAACTGCCTGTCCGATTCAGGACTTGTTAAAAGATAAATTTTGTTAATAAGGATATTGTATGTCTCTTGAACACCAATAGGCTTGGGGCATCAACCACATCTCCAATAAGTCTGGTCCAAGATTTAACTACAATCTTGGTAAAGAAATGCTTCCTAATGTACAGTTAGAACCTCCCTTGGTGCACCTTTGAACTTTTCAAATATGTTCTACCAATAGATACCAGGAAGAAGAGATTATCACCTCTGTCTTCACTTTCCCTCCTCAGGAAGCTGTGGAAAGCAATAAGGTCATCCCTCAGCCTCCTTTGCTCCAAACTAGACAAGTACTATGTCTTTATTCAGTGGATGTGTGAACTCTTTAGTACAAAATATAATCACATTTAACACTTAGAAGATCATGAATACCTATTCTCACACACCTTGTATATCAAGTAATCCTACTGCTCCAGAAATTTGCTTTGAAAAAAAAAACAATAAGAATTAGAATTATGAAATTATTGCCAGTAATTATGAACCTGCTTTAAGAATGCATTGCATCTAAGTATACTTCCTTTTTTTTTACTTTTTAATCTAAAGTAATATGGTATCCTGAAGTCTTGATTTCCTTCAGACTTTCTGTGAAAATCTGCTGTTCGCTAATTCTGTTTCCCAAATAAAATTGCCAATGTAAACTCATTTTGAGGAAAAGTGCACTGCATTTTAATTTTGGGTTGTAATCACAGCATGTAGCGCTGGGAACAGTTATTGTTAGATAATACTCAGCAGCTAAAATATGTTTTCTTTTACACATTATCTCCATGAATAAGTTCACTTTAATCCAGAACCTTAATTGTTGGGTTTTTTTTTCTGTAATCCATATAAAACTCATTAAAAGTTTGAGGTTAGTATTAAATATTTCTAAATACAAGTGTATATATAGAAACTGATTGGTACTTCAGATATGCTATTAAGTAAATGTCTGCAAATAGACTACTGAAGAACAATGAAGCAGCTTGATTTATTTTATCTGTGTCTTTAACAATGTTGATATATAATATTCCTCTTATCAGCAAATATTTTTGTTGCTCTGCAATATTAGTATGATTAATGTACTAAGAAATTTTGAAGTTAATGAGAAATTTACTCAGTATTGAGAATAGCAGATTAGGCATCTTTATATAAACCAAAAGTAAATGTTATGGTCCCTTCATTAATACTTGAACATAAACCGACAACAACAACATATAAAAGAGCATAATTAGCAATTAAATTTATTATTCTTGAAAATAGTGATATAAAAGTAGTAGTTAAATCTTTTTCTTACATAAAATATAAAAGAATATGGCACATACAAGAAAACAAAGCAGGGTAAAGGTAGTATATTAGCAAATGAGCAGAAAGAATGCTTGTACCTTTTACTTGTCATCTGTGCTCTTTTTTCAATTCCAAGAATGTTATCTTCACTACCTAAGGGTGTAGACATCATCAGAAAAAGATGAATTAAGCTATGGCTCCATTGTCAGAAATGTAGAAGTCCTACATTATTCTAAAAGAAATAACAGGTACACGGGTTATGTGTATGTGTGTGTGTGTGTGTGTGTGTATGCATGTGCCCATGTCTCTTTCTGTGCATGCATGCATACATAATAGGATAATATATAATTTCTTTTATTTTTTTAATCTTGGAAATATGCACAGGAAAAAATATCTACAGTTAAAATTTATTAAAATCATAAGAAACAGAAAGCAGGACCTTTCAAACATAAACTTGTAGAAAACAGAGGCCAAGAGGAAAAACATAACGTTCCATACTTGTGGTTTTAGGCCCAGCTGGCCACAAGGACCATGTAGCCATACGCTCACTATCCACTCACCACCTCTGCAGTAGCTGGACAGGGAAGAGAAAAAGTGATGAGGAAATATTATCCCAGGAAAAACAGACAACACTACTTGACTTGGGGAAGAAAGCAAAATTCATTTAATCTGCCACCAACCAGAAAATATATAAAAGATAAAGTAAAACAGAGTGAGATTACAATGAGGAACATGACCAGTCTTTTAGGACCACCGTCTCCTCAGCTTTCCCTCTTCCCAGGCTCAGACACCTTCTCAGATACCTGATCCTGGTATCTTTACTTCCTCCTTCCTCAGTGGCACTGCAGTGCAGGGAATAGAGATTTCAGTCAGTCCTTTCCTGATGAATCCTGCCACTTGTCTCTCTTCAAGGCAGGCAGACATTTCACTGGTCATCTCCGCTCCAGTTCAGGGTTCCTCACACACCAGGTTGCCTGCATGGGCTGCACTGATATGCATTCATGACAAGGTCTGCAGCTCCTCTCCTCCTGTGTGGGTGTCCTCTTGGGCTGACCTTCAGGCCAGCTCAGCCTGGTGAACGACTGCCTCTTCACACAGTTTCTGACTCCTCCAACAGTGTTCACTCTACCTGACATGGGATCCTCATCATGCTCAGTCAGTCTCTCTGGTGTGAGGGCCTCCCAGAGCTTCTGTCAGCTTTTAATCCCACTATCACTCTCCATGAGTTGCAGGAGAGTTAAGAGGTCCTCGCTCCAACACTCTTCCTCTCCTTCGCCCTTGTTGATTTCTGGGCTCACTTGGTTGCCTCTGTCTTGTCCCACTCCTTCCACCTCCTCCATTCATTGCATAACTCTTCTTCTTAAATAGTAATCTCAAAGAAGCCAGATTGGCCTGGAGAGGGCCAGAGTTGGGTCTAACTCAGAGCAGGGGGAAGTTTCAAGAACTGTTTATGGGAGCAGGAGTGCCACACCTTCTACCTGTTACCAAGTAAAAAATGGCTCCACATAGACCCATCTCACCATCCATGACAGTATTCAAAACATGCAAGCAGTCCCACTGTGTCTTTCTAATTGCAATGAGATTATGGTCTTTCAACTGCACACGGATCTCTTGTTCTTCCTGCTTATTCTCCAAATCACATGCATTGATGTACAGTCATTGCACAGGTTTACTCCAGCTTGCAGGTTTCCCTAGATGGGTGCAAGAGAATCCTATAGTTTTACACTACAGTAGAATGTTCAATCTTCTGATTCTCATATTGACCTGTGGCTGAGGAGCACTTTTTTTTGCTTTTGTTATCCTGACACGTTTTCCTTTTTTTCCCATTTGCCTAGTGTTCCCAATTTTCCATTGAGCTTTACCATGTTAGCTAGCCTATTCCCAGGGATCCCCTTGCTGCTTCTAGATAGTGTATTCCATTCCACCCTAGGAGATTACAGTCATCAGAGAGGGTCTCATTACCAATGAAACACCAGCCATGTAACCAGGAGCTTATATGCGTTATTTGTCTGACTGTTCCCTTTTCTCTGAAAAAAAACTCTTTAAATTGCATTTTATGGACATTCTATTGTAACGTAGAGGGAAAAAATACAAAATTAAGCAAAACAATTTATAATATGATCTTCTTTGTACAATATTGTTGCAGTTAGGTGTGTACACTGTGTCTTGTTTAGACCCATCCAAGGACAAAAGACCACAATCTGACTTAAGTAGTATAGACTCTGGAACTCCTGAAGAACAAGGAGGGCTTAATTGCCACTCCTGGACAAAAGAGACCAGGCTACTTAACTTGGGGAAGAAAATATTTTAATCCACCAACCACTAAAACAAACAAACAAACAAAAAACACCAAACCAGAAAGCCCCAAAACATAAGAAACAGAAAACGACACAGAGTGGTCCAGTGATGAAGAGCACAACCAGCCCTTTAAGACCACCTTCTCCTCACTCCTCCTCTCTTTCTGGCCTCAGACATCTAATCGTGGTGTCTTTATCTCCTCCTCCACTGAACAGCTCAAGGGGGCAGGGAATGGAGGTTTCAGTCAGTCTATTCCTGATGGCTTCTGTGATTTGTCTCTCCTCAGGGCAGGTGGGCTCCCCACTAGTCCTCCCTGCCCCTCTACGGGATACCTCACACACATGGCAGCCCTGCATGGGCTGCTCATACCTGCATTCATTCCAAGGGCTGCAGCTCCTCTCCACCTCTCATGTGAGTCTGCTCTGCAGCCCACAGGTTGTCCACCACCGCCTGCACCATGGCCACCTCCTCACACAGTCTCTCACCTGTCTGGGTGCACTCATCCTTGCTGCTGGTGGCTCTTAGTCCTGTCATTACCCTCCATGAGTTGCAAGGATGTAGCCTGCATTGTCGCCATGGGTTGCAGAGGGGTCTCTGGTCTGGCACTTCTTCCTTCCTCCTTCTTTCACTATGGAATTCACATGGTTGCCTCCATGTTGTATTACTCCTCCACCTCCTCCCACAAAATTCAAATGCCCATCCTTAAATAGTGATTACGGAGGCACCAAATTGGCCAGGCTGGTCAAAGAACTCTTTATTGAGTGCTGCAATTGCCTGCCTCTGTTATCAAGCAAAAGTAGCTCCTCAAAAACCCATGACACTCTGAAAAATATAAATATTTTTGGTTGACAAAACCAGAAGTCTGAAGATAAAACCCTGTCAGGTTAGGGTTCGGTTACTGTTCCCCTATGATCTTTCAGTATTTGAATTCCATAAATCAAATATTAAGCACTAGTAACCATCCAGATAGAAGTTCTGGCATCCTTTTCTTTTGTTTCCATTTTCCATTATATTTTCGTATGGTCTTGAGTAAAGATAATCAAAATGTCCATATAGTAAAGCATATTGGGTGACAGAGCCCTTGCACAGGCTGTCCAGGAAGGATGTAGAGTCTTCTTCTCTGGAGGTTATCAAAACTCGCTTGGACAAACCCTATGTGACCTGATCTAGATGGACCTGTTATAGTACAGAGGTTGGACTATATGATCTCTAAAGGTGATGCCTGTCATTCTGTGATTCTGTGATTCTGTGATATGTGTATTTATGTCAAATCTAAGAAGCTCCTGGAAAATGCTATATTCCTTCAGATTGCAATGACTGTGTTACAAAATACAAAAATTTACTATTGCCTCTTAGGCAAGGTTACCATTCCATGTGTCTCTGATCATTACAATCAATAACTTTGTGTCATTCATATTTGAGAATATCAACATTGATAATAATGTAATGCAGATACATTACAGAGTTGATATATTAGCATATTCCAAACAGTGTATGGAAGAAAAAATCATTACATCACTTACTACAAGAGATATGTAAGTACTTCTGATTGTATTAGACATAGAAGAGTTTTATAATAATTTTGCAGGATCAAAACAAACGAGGACTGTGGAGATATTGTGAACCATTTCGCAATGTAGTTATTGAAAATGAGATTCTCAGAGCTCCATATAACATGTCATTAAAGACAAATGCAGATGGTGTTTTTACATTTGAATCTTCTTTCCATCTGTGGTCTGTATGTATGCAAATAACTGAACTAATTTCAGATAAGAGGATTCTGCTCAAGTGCAAAATCTTAGCCACCCTACTTGCACTGAAAATGGAACTTTTTATGAGTGCATTTTCCTAGACTATTGCTCTTTCATTAAAACAGTTTGAATCCAAATACTATGAATTCCATTTACCAGATGGAAGAAGTATTGCTTTAAAGTTATTGCATTAGGAAAGCACTTTGTCCTAGGTAAAATTTGAGCATAGCAAATTCCATGGTTGTCCATTTTTGAAGACAATTGGCCTGTCAGAAAAGGCAATTTTATTTACTGTTATCACATTTAGTTACTAACAATAATCTTGGAAAAAGATTTCTGTGTGAAGAGGCAAGGACATCTGAATTAATAATGTGAGTTACTAAACTAAAGGCAATATTAAGCTCAACTTTCATCATGGTCTGCATTGGGAAAGTAAAAAGTATTTGTCTTCAGATATCATTGGAACACGCATTTTTTAATTCACAAAAAACATTTCAAGGATCAGAAGGAAGAGTCACATTTTTCTGCTTCCCTAAGAAATATCTATTTACTCAAATACCAGACAATTTATTAAACAATATTTACTCAATTAGCTATTTACTCTCTTCAAATTGTTAATAGATTAGATTAGTAAAAGTATGTGAGTGGATCTATTGTGCCAGAGTACATAAGTTGAGTCCATTCTTAACATAGAGGTATGTACAGAAGCCCTTATTGATAAACTTTAATATATAATACTATTAGTAAAATATATTTTAATATACTGTAAATGTAATTATAATAATAGAATTGTAGAATGGTAGGGTTGGAAGGGACCTTAGGAGATCTAGTCCAATCCCCCTGAAGAGGCAGTTCAACCTAGATCAGATCGCATAGGAACACGTCCAGGTAGGTCTTGAAGACCTCCAAGGAAGGAGACTCCACAACATCCCTGGGCAGTCTGTTCTAAATTTTTTGTGTATTTACATGGATATTATTATAGATTTATATGTACATACATCAGATGTTTAGAATACAATCTTTTTTTTTTTTCCTCTTAGTTGGAAGAAGTCTATATTTCTAAAAACGCCTTTTAAGCAATTGGCTGTTATAACCTGGAAGTGCATAAGCTAACAGAACACTTTATTTAGGTCTCTATTTTGGGGGCATTTTTTGGACAAACTAGAATGTATTACCATTTGGAACAATCTCATTTTGGCATGCCTTCATATTCTTCTGTCTCCTGTTCCATCCATGTCTTTTTCTGCTGAATTTACAATATTTTTTTTTTGCAGCTTTCAATTTGAGCTCTCCCTTTTATTACCACCACTGCTATGCAATTTTAGAGATAGTTTAGTTGATAATACAAAAATCTTTCAAACTGTCATTGGTACCTATTATGTTACTTTTGAAAGAATAACTATTTCATTATCTTTTTGTTTCAAGAATTTTAAATTGAATTAATTATAAATTCTAGTTTCAATTCAATGTTGTATCAACTTTTAGATATAATATTAGAATACGAGTTACAAACCAAGAAATTGCTGTGGATACTGAAGACCACAGTAGGATCTCAACGTATGTGTAAGTCATTCATAAACATTTCACAGACCTCCTTTTTTTATAAGATAGCTCCTTATATAGGCAGAAGGATCAGAAAAACTAAGTCTGAAAGAGCTTAGATTCAATGAAATTATGGTTTCGGTAATATTTGTTAATCAATGCAATTGTATGTACAAACTGCAGGATACAAAACACAGTATCACAGGTTTGCATGACAACATCATAGCCTAAAAACATCAAAAGAAACAAGCAGACACATGCAACTTCGGTCCTAAATCAAATCATCCAAGTAGATAAATTAGTGTGTTATAATCTGCATGAAATACAGATATCTCTATTTCAAGGTCTATTATTTGTCCTAATTAACTTGCAAGTTGAACAATGTATATCAGTGATACAGTTTTGTATTCAATTCATATTCTACAGAATAAAAACATGGAATGTAATGTTATATTTAATTTTGTTTGCCATGAATTCATGTTTCCAACAATGCATAATGTTTCCTTACACAACATTGATTTGTATTGCTTCTTTAACTCTAAACAACCTTGCAAAAGCACACACTAAATTCATAGTTGGCTAAGTAGAACCTTGTTTTGTTTTCAATAATCTGTTAAATACAGCCTATAAAAGTTAAAGTGCAGAAAATGTTTACAGACATGCCTGACAACGTGAAACAGTCCAGATTTACGGTCTTATGCTTCTCAATTGCATTGTTGTGGCAACACATGTAAAGGAAATACAGTGTTATTACATCACATTAAAAATAGGTGTTCTTTAATAGGTGCAATTTATGAAAGGTTAAATTTAAAGATATTCTTTTCTCTTGCATTTATCTGCAAGCTAACAGATAGTGTTATCTGAAAGCTTCTTTAATTTCTTATCCTGAGCTAAAGTTTATATTAATAGAATGATATTTGATTTAACATGACAATGAACATTTTACCTACACTATTATAGATGACTTCTTTGTTCCAGAATCAACCCACAACAATTCAGTATAGCACAAAACCAAAGAAAACCAAATAAAATCCTGTATGAGACAACAGAAGATGTGCAATCATGGAAATTACTAAAATAAATCATAAATGACCTTTCTTTAACAACTACCTTTTCTACCACCTCTTCCACCAGTCCAGCTGGAGGAAGTTACCTATGGAGATGGTTCCATTTCTATCTTTATAGGTTTTCAAAATACGACCGAATGCAGACCTGAGCAACCATTCCCCCCTTCTGAGCTACCCATGTTTTGAGCAAGGGTTTGAGGTAGACATCTCTTGAGGTCCCTTCCCATCTGAGTGAAACTGTGGTTCCACAGTTCTATACTTCTATAAGTCAATGAACCCTTCAATCTTATTACAATTGAGCGAGAACTGGAAGAAGTAAATATCTTGAAACTCTCCTTTCTCCACCTCATTTCTGTATTTCACTCACCATTTTCACAGTAAGGGAGGACCTGACTATTGTTCATTAGGATAATTCCAAGAAGATGGAGAATTTAATGTTAGAATTTATCCAAACTCAACATTAGATGGACCAAATCTAAATATTCTTCTCACTTCTAAATATAATACCTTTCTAGATAAGCTCTTCTGCACACGTGCACATAAAGGTAAATAATACAATCGATTAAAATTCTGTTTCTTTGTCAGTTTATGATTTTTTTCCTGCAAATCATTCTGGCAGATAGTACTTTAAACAGAAATGGAAAAGACAATAGAAGATATGATGCAGTCTTTCAAAGGACGTTATGAAAATCAAATTGTCTCTGTTGTTATTATATCAACACTCAACAGAAATCAAACTGCAGAGACGTTATTGGCTCAGTACCCCTAATTTGCTCATCTACCATAGAAACTTGAACACTTGTTTTGCCAAAATTTTGCTGGACATCTGTCAATACACAAGATACTGTCAGATAAAACTATGTGTACTACTGGGAGTTTATTCACTAGATGTAAATGTTTTGCTGAAGTTCAATTATAAGCTTTAGCTACTTGGGGAGTCTTTTCTGTCTCTCAGTTTGCTAAATTGATGCTACAGACACTGTGAGTTAAGCTGTTTGTTCCTCTCAAGGACAGTCTTTTATGAGGATTCTGGATAAGTATAAATCACCTGTGATTTTAGCAGTTTAGTCAGCCTAATATTTCCAGTTACTGTCAAGGGAAAGTCCTATGTTAGGGAACTTTCTATCTAGCAGAGCTTAAGGCACATTCTGACTTCTCAGTTATTATTTTGAGGCACGTGTACTGCATTACCTTTGAGCAAACAAGCATTCTTATTTCCAGGAAAGCTGATTGTGCACAATGTATTGTTGAAGGGATAATGCTGGCTTTGATTTTGCCAGCTGTTCTTTCTCTCTCAGATGGAGATCAAAAGGATTTCCATCGAGACAAAGAACATTTGCTTTTGCATGACTGTTATAACACTGCAGCTTTTATAGTACAGTTATATTGTACCATTTTTATAGGTTTTATAAACTTTTTCAAACATGTAGTACTATTTGGTTTTCCACAGCAAATAAAATACATTGTCTTCTTATATCCACGTCTTTAACTGATCAGTCTAATTTTCTGTCTAATGCATCCATTCGATCTTGGTAAGGAATTAAATCCAATTAAATAAAACCAGCTTCTTTCTTTTAATTATTAATATCTTCATTAATTAATTATTTTTCATTCATGCTTCTGTTAGATTTGAGAGAAAAAAAACACGCAACCTAGGGAAAAAAAAAATAGGAAACTCTGTCCAGGTAAAATGCTATGACAAAGAACTGCTTGTGTTTTTGAAAAGTCACTGAACCTGACTGCAGAACTGGCAATAGGAACAGTAATAGTGAGGGCCTACTGTTCTCACCTAAAGCATATCTGACTGATGTCATGACACAGACATATGTATGTGTACAGACATGATAGTTCAGTATCTCTGACTGACACAGTGTTAAAATTGGCTGTCTTTATGTTAACTTTTCTTACATAGGATAATTAATTTCATGCTGCAAGGAAAGGAAATGTGCTAGGAATATTAACAGCTATGGATCTCTCATGCTTAAAACAAGTTAAAAGCCATACAATGTGAAACAATCTGCTGAGTGGTTTTGAACAACTTCAGTTAAAGGATGCAACCAGGATTACAACAAAGCAAGAATCAAATGTTTTTGAATAAATGCTTCTATGTATTTCTTTAATGCCAAGGTGAAGATTAAGAACATTACTTCTGTGAATATGAAAGTTTAACCAGACCTCGAGGAAAGAGAAAAAGCAGCTATATCTTAGCCTAATTCTAAATATTTGTATGTATATGTATCTATGCATATATTAAACCAGCAAACTCATATTTCCTGACTCTTACACCCAAGGATCACTGACCTGCTTGGATGTAGCTATAAACAACCATGAACAATGTAATTATATAGAACCTTATTCTCAGAGTTGATTAAAATTGTGCTACATGGCCTCAAGTTGGCCTAATGCTATCACACTTCACTTTTGGTTAAAAATGGCTTTTCCTCTGGTGCTACGGTTAAAGAAAGAGTTGAAGCCTATGACCTCTGGTTATAAGAACTCATAAACTCATGCTGGGGCCTTTCCAAACCTCTAGGATTTGCTGCTTTCCTTCTTCCATAATTTTAAATATAAATGTCGCTCAAAGCTATGCTTCCAGGACTCTCCTGAACCTGAACAGTGACTTAAACTGTCACTGCTTTCTCTCAGCCTTCAGAAGCGCCTAGTCTTTTAATACTACAGCATTATATATCCTGAAAGCCTCACTTCAATGAACTGGAATGCATTATAAGTATATAACTTGTACACACTCCTTAGGTAACCATATAGGTCAACCAGATTGTCAAAAGCACTATTTTAATAAATTAATATTTTTTTTCCTGTTTGGATTTTTTTTCTCTTCCCTTGCTTTCACTTTAATTGCGCAGGAACAGAGAATGACATCTAAGTGTCCTTGAAGGAAGAAAAGCACATGCTTTAATGTATTTACAGTCTCTTACCTTCTGAAATAAAAAGCAAGTAGCTAGTGACTATTACTCTGTGAAGCATCAGCACAAAGTGTGAATACCCAAAGGCATTAAATATCTTTCTTAACATTTCAAAGGATGTACACTTTCCTTAAAAAGCTGTTTTACATCTGAATACAAAAATTTTCAACTGGCTATAATTTAAACATTATCTTCTATCAGTTTTACAATGCATCAATGCAAAAGAAGAGCATTTCTGCACAACATGAAATTACCTTTTTGCAGTCTGAAAATTGGGAGTTCTTGTCCGTAGAAGAAGCCTACAGCATAAATAAAATGTGCTTTCATTATGTAATAAAATATTTTGCAATATTTTTATCACTGTTCTATTCAGAGCTCCTTACCAAATAAAAAAATTACAAATTTGTTCTATTTTGGAGTTTTTCCTTTTTTTTTATAGGATTTGTTATTCATTTCATAGAGTCATAGAATGATAGGCATTGGAAGGGACCTTTAGAGATCATCTAGTCCAACCCTCTATCTGTACCTACTTGAAACAAACTACATTTGACTGATCCTGCCATTCTGTGTTAACCTTCTATCCTGATGTAGACAAAATCAAATGAATGATTCAATGCAGGTGTAAAAAAAAGCCCCAAAACTGTTGTAATACTCTTGAATGCTACTTACAGAAGTGACTTTCATTTAAAAAAATTAAAAAATCTTACCATCTGACTAGAATTTGTCAACAGCAATCTGTGCAGTTGACACTGAAATTAACAAACCTGATTATTTTTTCTTACAGCATTTCTGAAAAGAAACTATCATCAGCTTTGGACATTGTCTTCCAATTGCTTGAGACAAAAATTGTCTGAGAAATACCTTTTTTCCTCCTTTATCTCATGGACTGTTAAGCTAAAAGCAGTATAAAATGACCCAGGAATAACAACATTGTGATTGCATTTCATCAAGTTTAGAAAAAAAGATGTAATGATAACAACAAAAATTCTGTGGCTCTGTTTTAATGGAAGAAATAATGATATCAAAGAACAAAAATTTACAAGTGGAAGAAAACATCTCAACATGAAAAAATGTACTAGTGAAAGAATTAAAAATCTTTCCCTTGCTTGTATGACAAAAGTAGATAGACTGTTGGTTTGTTTGTTGGTTGGTTTGTTGTTTTTTTTTAACTCAAAAGAGCTTGGATGAGCTTGCCTCTTGGATGAGAGTGTTGCAAGCGCTGCATATTCAGAGGAAAATGGGCAAGATGACTATAAACCGTTCAGATCTCACTGAGTGTATGTATCCTGATGTTGGCATGCAACACGTACATGTAAGAATGAGGACTCATCCTGGTTTTGATTTCAGACTGCTAAAGAACCCAAAATACTCAGGTTGTTTTTTGATCATAGTAAGAAAAAAGGAAAATCCAGACATATACTTTCTGACCTGATAATGACCGAAGCACCAAACTGACAACAAATAATTTAAACTAATAAAGCTATTTGTCCCAAAATAGGATAGATCAATGATGACTTCAATGCAAAATATATTAGACCTGTCAGACCTTAGACTGGATATGAATATACTTTGGAAAGTGTCATGGATAAATTACTGATGAGGTAAATTGTCAGCAGAGCTAATTAGCTAATTTCATGTCTTAAAAAAAAAGAGACATATCTACAGTTTGTTGTTTTCTTTTGTTTTTAATCTTCTTTTTTTTTAATTTTAAAATGTCTATTCAATTTGTTCTCTTCTTTCTCCAATCTCAAAATCTGTTGTATTTTTTGTTATTCCAATTACTCCATCTTACTATGGTACATTTCACTTCACAGAAAGAAAAAATCCAAATATGTAAGAAATAATTTTATATATCAGACATGTTTTGACTAATGTTCCAAGTAATTTATTATTTTAAAGAGTCAATATTCTTTTTAAACATGCATCTAAATCAATACAAATAGATGAAAATTATATTGAAATCTATATCACTTTCAATCACACATTTTTTTAAAAGTGATTTTTTTTAATTAAAGACACAAAGACCAAAAACTCAAAAACTACACTAGAAATTTTAAGAGAAGATACATTAGAAAGCTTGAGTTCATTCATGCTTTTTGTTTGTGTGTTGTTTTTTTTAATGGAGTGAATTTTATTTAGATATTCATTTGCTAATGTAAAATAATTTTATGTAAAAATAAATATAAATGAAAATGTTACTGATACAAATATGATCACATATTTGTAATACAATATTTCTTAATAAATTGTCCTAAAGTGGTGTTAACTTTGGCTGTGTGCTAGGTGCCCACTAAAGGCATTCTATCATTGTTCTCCTCAGTAGCAGAGAGGAGAAAAAATAGCTTAAGGGCTCATGAGTCAAGATAAGGACAGAGAGGCTCAGCAATTACTTCAGTTCACCCCAGATGGTCTTTGTTACTGTGTCTTCTCAGGGAGAGGCCTCCTCACACTTTCCACTGCTTCACTGTCTGGTGCCTCCCACAGGAGACAATCCTCCATGAGAGTCCCTCCCACAGACCACTTCACAGTTCTTCACTGTCTCAATGTTACCCCATTCATGAGGTAGTCTTTCAGGGATAAACTGCTCCATTGTAGGTCCCTCACAGGGTCACAAGTACTGACAGCAAATCTGATTGAACATGGTCTTCTCTCTTCAGAGGTTCCCAGGTCCTGCCAGGAACCTGATCCAGTGTGGTCTTCCCATGGATTCACAGACTCTCTTGGGCATCCACTCACTCTGGTGTGGGGTCCTCGATGGGCTGGAAGCAGACCTCTGCTCCACTGTGGCCTCCACTGTGGCCTCCCCCTCCTCCACTGCAGGAAGATAGCCAGCCTTACCGTGGTCTTCAGCACATTTCACAGGGGAGTCTCTCTTCCGGTGCCAGGGAAACTCCTCCCTTTCCTTCTCTACTGACATTAGTGTCTGTGGAGATATTTTTCTCACATTATCACTCCTTTTATTTTTTTTTTTGAGTTTTAGAGTTTTTGTCTGAACTTCTTTCCCTTCTCAAATATGTTAATGACAGAGTTATTACTTCTAGCCCTAATTGGCTCAGCCTTAATCAGCAATGGGTCCATCTTAGAGCCGATGCAATTGACTCCATCAGACACAGATGAAGCTCTGAGCAATAATTTGTTTAAAGAGGCCAACCCTGTAGCCTTCCACTACCAAAATCTCACCATACAAACCCACTACAAATACATGAAAACTTTCTTGCCCCATGCTATTCTGGATGTGTAGTAAAATTTCTACTAAAAATTTTAATGAGCTAATGACTACAATGAAAAAATATGAAATTGTTGCACTGTAGTTAGTATATGACATTCACTCCATTACACTCACTCAGAGGAAGAAAATGGAAGGTGCTCCCTCCCATTTAATTTTGGTATGAATTCGATTCTGGCTATTAAAAAAGATTAAAACTCAATCAAAACCATCACTCTTTCCCTCTCCTTACTGCAGATTTTTCTTCAGCTATAAAAACATGAAATCAAGATTAGCATGTCCCTTGTGATTTGGACAGAATGTGCCAAGTTTTTTTTAGAAATTACTTCTACAACTTGGTCAATAATTTCATGGAAAGTATAAAGTATTGGTCAGCTTTCTTTTTTTGTCAGTATCAGTACTATGCTTTGAATAGCTGTGTTGCCCAATGTTTTGCCAAATGACAAGTGGTGGCGGAAAGGACACAGACATTAATAAAAAGATTAATCTTACTCTGCTGACTACTTTAAAAATCTTACAGAAAAATAAGATAAAGCATTTAGTTACAACAATAAGTTGATGACACTCTTATTCTTTAGCAGCAAAAGCATAAGCAAGGTAATACACCTCATCATTACTACAGGGGAATAGAGATAGTGATTAAGAAAGATACATTACCAATCAACCCAATATGTTACTATCATCCAAGTTTGCAATTGCTGGGGAGTCTCAATTACAGGGAGCATTTGGAGAGCCTGTCCTAACAACTGGGAGGTCTTACGCAGTATGTCCTCTTGTAGATGAAGTCTCTAAAGTTGCTGCAAGAGGGACCAGCTTTTTATATTACTGAATAAACAATACATATCTTCACCGGTGGGAAATTTGGCATTTTCTTCTGTTGAGATACCACCTGAAACTTGGCCAAGGCTTCTGGAGGAAACAAAGGAGCTTCCTTATCTTCTGAATTTTTTCCATCATGTAACTTTCAGTCGAGGCTGACCATCTGCTTTCCCAGCCTTGAACAGCAGCCCTTGAACACAGAGGAATAGATATATTAAAAAGCATGAATACATTCTCATAGATATGTTAGCTACATCTTTCACTAATACTTAGGGATATTCTCATAAACAATTTTATTTTTTCTAAGCTATCCATTTTGATAATAATTGAGTATATTTCATTAATGCAACTATTGTCAGTAAAGAAACAATTGTCTGTAAAGATGTAGCAAGTGCAATTATGCAGGGTCCATCTGGAGACCAACTACTTTCTGAGGCCTGTTTCCCATCCCTTGGCAAATCAATAGCTTATGCTGCACTGGAAGTGAAAGGTGTAATTTAGCCAACTGAGAATTGTCATTCTACCAGTTTTTCAGAGACTGCAAATCTGAGATGTATTCGATATTTTTTTCTCAAAATCTTCCTTTTGAGACTTCAGTAGCTAAAGAAATCAAAATATATGAAATGCAGCAAATTCTGCTCTCAGGACAGAGGATGTTATTTAAAGTTCAACAGCATTATATTCTTGACAACAAGATCTGGAAATCTCTTGGTTTAGTATCTTTTTATAGAGGTATATTCTATAGTTTACATTTTTATTTGATTAATTTTATCTAATGTCTCCTTGGAAAATTCTTAAGTCATTTAGAAAACCTGCTACAGGAATATTTCAGCTTGTTGTCATTTTAATAGTAACTATGAAATACAAGTAGATTTTTAACTTTATTCTCCAGCTTTCCTGATTTAAAATGTGATTAGAAATTTTCTGAAATAATTTAGTGGTGAGAACTGAGTAAGACATAAAAGTAGATGTCTGTGCTTCAAAAAAAGTAAGGAGCTGCTTTTGCTTCGTAATAGGGGGAGGGGGCTACAGTTCTCAGACTTCCCCTGGCTCTGGGGTTCTGATCCAACCCCAGCCCAGCCAGGACAATCTGACACCTCTGCCATCAGTATTTAAGGCTGGGAATTTGAAGTTTGTAGAAGGAGATGGAAAGGAAGGGCAAGATAGAGGTGACCATGGGGACCTTGCAGGCAGGAAAGGACAAAAGGAGCAATGCTAGACTAGAGACATCCTTGTAGCCCACAATGAGAAGCGGAGACTGTGTGACAGAGGGGATGAGAGTTGTAGACTCCAGGTCAGTGGGAGCTAAAAGTTTAGACCCCAACCTGGAGGAGGCGAACTGGGGTTACAGTGCCTCATTGGAGTGGCCCGTGCAGGGCTGTCCAGTGTGTGGGAGACCCTGAGCTGGAGCAAAGGAGGACTGTTGCAGAGCACTTCTCCTCAGGACTGTGATAAGCAGCAAGAGACATCAGGAAAGGACTGACTGGACCTCCCACTCCCTGCTCCTGGCACTGCTTATGGGGGATCAGGTAATAATATCAGGCTCAGGGCTCTGATCCCAGAAAGAGTGAAGGGGTGTGGAAAAGGTTATCTTAAAGAGCTGGTTGCCATTCTCTGTATTATTTTTCCATTGGATATTTGTTTGTTATATTTTAGATTGAGGCAGATTAAACTAAGTTTCATTTTCTTCCCCAAGCTGAGTAGCCTTGTCTGTTTTGTCCGGGACCATAAGTGGCAATTAAGCTCTCCCTGTCATTTGAGAGTTCACAAGTCTGTGGTACTTGTGGTCTTTTGTCCCTGGATGGGCCTAAACCATGACATGCATATAAATATTTTTATATATATTGTAAAATGTCTTTCTGTATCTTGAATACTAGAATTATCTTGAATCTTACCTAAACCCTAGCATGAGATATTTTTTTCTCTTTTTTTTTTCATGAAGATCTACGATTTGTTAACTTTTGTCTCCTAAGATTAATGGGATTTAAGCTCTTTTTCTTGGTTCACTTTGCTATCAGTGAACAGAGAAAGGAAGAAAATAACTCTGGAAAAGGTAGTCATCACCTTACTCGCTGTTATGGTCTATGAATCTGGAGCATGTGAAACCAAATCAAAACTGAGGGACAATCTTTCTGTCACAGAAAGAGTTCTTGCATTCTTTGATTATTATTATTATGTAAAATATTTACAGTAATTCCTGCATATTAATATCATAAAATATTATCTTGTTGGATGAGTTGTATATTTAATGTTTTTAATGATATAGTGGTTATAAAATATGAAATGTCGAGGAAGTGTGTATAATTTTCTCAATTGTTATGAATGTTTTAATTGAAAACTTCTTGAATGTGTGAGAAAGCCTTTAGGCTAAGACTACTAGTATAACAGTTAGGCAAACAGAACTAAAAATACCATTTTAAGATTAAATCACCAATCCAATATGAGGAAGAAGGGAAACCTGTTGTACCCATTTACTTTTAAAAAACATGATTGAACAAGAAACATGAACTTAAATTCCAAGAAGAATGACCTGGGCTGAATATCTGATGAGGAGAATAGTGAAATACTGTACTGTGCTGTAGACACATAATGTAATCACTACATTGCAGAGGCATCTCAAAGCTCAACCAAATTGATCGGGCTGCTCACAGTTTCTTGACAGGACTGTCCATCTTTTCAGCAGGATACACTAGAAACTGTTGGCATGCTTTTCGTGTTTACTAGGACTCCAAGGCCCATCTCTGCACAGCTTCTTTCTAGAAACTTGCTGATCAGCCTGTTCAGTTGTGTGGGATTATTCCACCCTATTTGAGGACTTTACATCTGTTTTTGTTGAACATCATGATGAGGTTCCTGTTGATTCCTTTCTGCAACTTGTCTAGATCCCTCTGAAGAGCAGTGTAGATCTCCAGCATTTAAATTGTCCCCATAATAACAATAACAACAATAATAAAAATGGTAAAAATAATAATAATTATTATTATCATTGCCATTGTTATTATCATCAAAAACCTTGTCTGATCTTATACACTTCCAAAGATGGGACATTCATAAATTCTCTGGGCAATCTATTCCAGTATCTCTCCATCGTCACTGTGAAAAAATTATTTTTTTCCAAGTTATTCTGTGAAGTAGATCTAACTTCTTTAACTTTAATGGAGGAAAAGGATTGACAATTATGTATGTGATTGTCCAGACTGGGATCTTGAGGGTGTATAGCTCATATATATAGCTCATATACTATAAATACCCATATTAATGAAAGAATGTTGCAACCTGCAAATAGGTCAGTTATTGATTAGGAGCCTCAGCAAAGTAAGAAGGAAATGCTGAGTTACAGTACTTCAGACCAAATTATTTATGCAGTCTGTTGAACAATGAATGGATTAGAAAAAGAGACATTCTCCATTTGAAGGTTAAGAACAAAGGTCAGCTGATAGGATTTTCAATACTGGAAAGCAATCTCACTTCAATAAAAGCCTCTTACTTCCCTGAAGAGTTCTGATGATTTTTCTTTGGGGTAAAAATGTGTATAAGGAAATGGAAAAGAAAGAGAAAGGATTTTACAATGAAAGCAATTAAATTATATTTCAGATTTATCTAAATTCTATCTGAGGTGTCTTAAAAGTATTTTAGTTATTTTCTACCTTGAAGTATTCAATTTCTTTCTTTGACGAACCATTTATGTTTTTTTTCTTCTGTGAAAATCAAAAGGAGTAACAAATCAGCAAAAAACCATCATACGTTTTAGACATTTTTGCATCTTGCAACTCTCTCAGTCTGCAATTCCCTCCAAAACCTCTCTCCCATACCCAAGAGTTCACCTATTACCAAATTACTTAGTTCTGTTATTGAAGAGCCTGGTCATCTTGCATCAGACTTCTGAGCAGACTATGAAGTTGTGAAAGATCCATGAATAGGTTTAGAAAGCTGAAGGATTAACGGTTGGGTAGGAGTGTTCAGTCAGAATTGTATATTGCTCCAGGATTTAAGGAGAGTTACAACATGGAAAGGTATAAAAGTGTATGGGGAAAAAAATCCCAGTCTGTAACAGGAGTTGTCTCTCCTTCATCACAACCTGACTAGAGGCTGGCCATAAAAAACATGTAGTCAGCGGAGGTCATATGAACATTTATTCTAGCATCCTTTGTGTATTACACAGGTAGTAATTGTTTTGCACACGAAAATTGTCTACATTCTGCTCATAAAGTCCCTTTGGGGGAGTCCCTGAAGTCCCTGAATAGAACATCCCTGCTAAAACAAAGCCTGGATATCATACTTTGCTGCAAATAAACTTTTAGAGTAAGATATGAGACTAATAAATCACAGCACATAAAGATGCATTGTCCCATTTCAATACTCTCTAATCAAATTCTCTTAGATATTCCATACATGGAGGCTGCCACATTCAATATCAAAGTTCCTTACTTCAAGATAGTTAATCTTACACGGGAGTTCTGATTTTGCAGAGTGTTACAAAACATGCTGAAAATAATAGGCAAATGTGACTTTTAGCAAAACATAGCAATAGCAATGTACAGTTCAAACACAATGCCAATGTGATTCCTAATACCAGACTTTATTTTATGTTCACTGTTGAAATGCTGGATATTTCCATTCACAATATATGGGCTGAAATCAAGTCAAGTTGGCATTTAGTTTTGTGATGTCATTTGTGACATTCCTTATTTTCCCCTCTAGAACACAGTTCAAGTCAATGATTTAGGAAAGAAAATCAAAAGGAACAGTAGATTTCATGAATTAAATAAAGTTCTTCACAAAGCAGGAATTTGGCCTCTGTAAACTAAAATAATAATTAATTGTGGAGTTGTTGAAATTATGTGTAAGTTCATAAAATCATAGAATGGTAGGGTTGGAAGGGACCTTTAGAGATCATCTATTGCAACCCCCCTGCAGAAGCAGTTCAACCTAGATCAGGTCACACAGCAATATGTCCTGATGGGTCTTGAAGACCTCCAAGGAAGGAGGCTCCACAATCCCTCTGGGCAGCCTGTTCCACAATTATCAATGATACTACATAAGTGTTAATGTTAAGTACATTTGCTAGGAAGTTTAAGACATAAAGTCAAGTGAAATAGCTGTGAACACCAAATTGAAAATAGCTATAAATTATAACTGTAGAAAATAACATGCCCATCCTATTTGCATTTAATGCAAACTGATATTCCAGTTTTCTAAACCAAGCTTAAAGAAAACACTTGAGCAATTTTGAGTATTTCTATGATGCTCACAATGGTTCTTAAAGCTTTTCTGTAAATCTTTCATGGTGGGTCTACAGGAAAAGGAAGACCACTTGGATCAAGTTAGGATGATAAGTACATTAGTGCCTTTATATGGATATTGTGTTTCAGAAATAAAGTGGCTTTAGTTTGCTGCAACTCAATGCCCTCTCTAAGAGCATCAACCTGTGTTGAACCATAACTACTTTACTTGAATGACAGCTTCCACTGAATGGTGTAACGTTCTTTAGTTTTTAAATTTCAATGATTCATCTCTGTTTTCTAAAGTGTTTCTGCATTGTCAAAGTCTTACTGCCTGATGGTAAAGAAAATTAGGCTTTTCAGAAGCAAAACTTTATAAAGCATCCTATTAAAAAATAGGAATTTAATCCTGAGATGAATTGGTAGTGAAGAATTATATATGGCTAATCTTATTTCTCAAATATTAAATCTCACTGTAGATTAGCAGGAGTAAAGGTAGCAGGATATAATCCCTAATTATGAGTATTATTGTTTAGTTTTTGGTCATATTACTAAGAAGCACTAAGGAAGACAGAATCCTCTTGTACTAGTTACAGGACAAATATAAGAACAGTAATGTTTCCAGCAATTATCCAAGTAGGAGTAGGCATTAAGTACTGGACAAGTAATATACAATTTAGATGATTAAATATTAATTCTTGATCACTGTTATTACTTGGCTTGATGAGTCTAAGTTCTTGTATTTACTTTATTTTTTGTGTGCAGTTAGTCTCAATTTTTTGTGTCTGGTGCTGTTTTTTACATTCAATTTTGTGTTCATGCAAATTGTGCTCAAATCTGAGATGTGTGTATGTGTAAATTTATACTTGTCTGCAATTTCATAAAAGTTAAATATTTTTCAAGGATTTAGTTTCCTTGTAAAATAATATCTACAAAATAGATATCTTTTTTAAAATGTCATAGAACCAAAGAGAATAAAAATAATCCAGTCAGTCAGTATGTATATGGACAAGCACCAGTAAGCGCAGGCTGGGGATTGACCTGCTGAGAGCAGCTCTGCAGAGACAGACCTGGGAGTACTGATTGATAAAAAAACTAACCATAAGCCAGCAATGTGCCTTCACGGCCAAGAAGGCCAATGGCATTCTGGGATGCATCAAAAAGAGTGTGGCCGGCAGGTCAAGGGAGATTCTGCTCTCCTCTACTCTGCCCTGGTGAGGCTTCATCTGGAATCCTGTGTCCAGTTCTGGGCTCTTCAGCTCAAGAAGGACAGAGGACTTCTGAAGAGAGTCCAGCACAGGGCCACCAAGATGATCAGGGGACTGGAACATCTTTCATACTAGGAAAGGCTGCGGGAAATGGGACTGTTTAGTCTAGAAAAGAGGAGACTGAGGGGGAATCTTACTTATCATTATCTAAATGGTGTGTGTCAGGAGGTTGGAGCCTCACTTTTTTCTATTGTAGCTAGCAACAGGAGATGAAGCTGGAACACAAAAACTTCAATTTAAATATAAGCAAAAACTCTTTTACTGTGAGGGTGAGGGAGCCCTGGCACTGGCTGCCCAGGAAGGTTGTGGAGTCTCCTTCCTTGGAGGTCTTCAAGATCCACCTGGACATGTTCCTGTGTGACTTTGATCTAGGTTGACCTGCTTCTGCAAGGGGTTGAACTAGATGATCTCTAAAAGTCCCTTCCAACCACTACCATTCTGTGATTATATGATTCTATGAAATGTAAAATCTTTCTGACTTCTTTGTATAAATTTCAGACCCAGTAAAATCTAGCACATGGACAAACGTTGGCCATTATCCTCTCACAGACTCAACTTCTCTTCTGAACCTTTAAAAAGGTAAAAAAAAGCTTAAAAAGAAAATTTCATTTTAAAGAGAAGTCTAGCTAGTAATTTTACATTGTTCCATACCTTTATAATCAGGTCTAGAGTAATGATTAAGTTACAGATAATTTACTCAAATATATTTGAGCTGGATGTAGCAAAAAATATTTTATTCAATCCCAGATAACAGGAACATTTCTATTTTTAACACTCTATTGAATTAACTATTTAGACAAAAAATAATAAAAACAGTCTAAATTTTCTAAAACATTCACAGAGTTCTAGTCTTCACTACACAACAGTCTAACAGAATAATACAAAACTAAGAAATCCAGGCTAATGTTTACCTCTCAGATTTTTATTTATTAGTAGTGCATATGATCTGTCACAAAAATCCAGATCCCCATACTGAATTTGTCTTTAATGTCTTTCATGATCTTCCTCTCACAACAAGTTGTGTTTCATATCCATACAAGACCAACAAATGCTACTGTAATTCTTACAGGAAATCAGCACACTGAATACACATAACTTTGTCTAATTGCACCACAGACAGTTAATTCATGCCACTCTTATTTAATGCCTGATGAGACTGTCTCATTCAGTGAGTGGTCAGAGCTTTCTATAATTTCAAATAATTCCTTTGCTATCTGAAAAGAAAGCATTCTTAACTTCTTTTTTCTGTTACTTAATTCACACTTTTTCATCTTTTTCTTCACAGTACTGTAGACTTCAAAGACACCTTATTGTGTTCAAAACTGCTACAATAACAAAAAGGAATATATGCTACAAAAAGACCTAGTTTACTTGCAGCAGGGAAGATACATTATCTGTTGTATTGTTCTGCTCCACATTGCTAAAACCTTTATGGCTCAAGATTTCTTCTTAAAATGTACCTCTCAGTATAATGTTATCACTAAGAAGTACAACATTTTGTGAACATACTGTTCAACTTTTTTTTTTGGTCATGTCTTTTTGATTATTGTTTTTTGGTTTTTTTCCCCTCATGTCTTAGCTCAGTGATTCCTGTTACAAATGAGTGATTTATATCACTTGGAGAAACCTCTGCAAAAGTGTGGGTGTCAGGAGGATGGAGCCAGGCTCTTCTCAGTGATCTACAATGATAGGACAATGGGCAATGGATATAAGCTGAAACATAAGAGGTTTCAAAGAAACACAAGGAAGAATTTCTTCACTGTGAGGGTGATGGAGCACTGCAATGGGCTGCCCAGATGAGTTTTTGTGTTTCCTTCTCTGGGGACATTCAAAACCCACCTGGATGAGTTCCCGAGTGACCTACTCTTGGTGATCCTGCTCGGGCAGAGGAGTTGGACTAGATCATCTTTCAAGGTTCCTTCCAACCCATAAGATTCAGTGGTTCTGTGATTACATATACTTTCATTACTACAGCTTCAGTTCTACTGAGGAATCTTTAGCAGCACACAGCAGCCTAAGTATCAGACTTACATACTTGCTGGTTAGTAGGCAGTATGTTTTCTGTCTCATCTCAAGCTTTAAATGAGTGACATATGTCAGAGAATTTTTCTTTTACTGAAAATTAACTGAGTTGCACCATAGGATTCTTTGGAGAACTTTCAGTTTATCACAAGTATAATAGTACACTATTACAAGGTATTAGTGGAGATCAGATCATTGATATCTATTTAGATAAAATAATTTTATCTAGGATTTACGGTCAGAAAGGGAAATACAGAGATTATTAAATCTCTTGGATTGAGTTAATATATCCTGGCAATCTCTTTTTGTAAGTTTCCTTCAAGAAATTCAGCTGATGAAGTGAAAAAGCTATTATAGAACCTACACAATTTTTTTTTTAATCAACAACTGAATGCATTTTTTTTTCTTTCAAACAGTAAATGGAGTACAGTTGATTTTGAAACCTTCAGCAAAGACTTTCAGTTTGAGTTTCAATATCTCCAAGGGAAACTGCCTACTATATTTTGGCATTTTGATCAGTCTGTTCAAAGTTCCAATCCGTATTGTTTCCTAGCTAGTTATAAAACAGCAACAGGATTAGTCTGTTTTGATTTTGATTATGGATTTTTTCCCTAATGAATTCAAATTACAGACTTCTACTTCATAGTAAGAAAAAAACAAAAGTAAAAGGAGAACAATATTTTCAGTGTAAAATATAATTCAGTGCAACACAAGGAATCAACTCTGCCTCAGAAAATGGCAACTGTCCCTGGAATCTAATGATTTTTAAGAAATGAATTGGTTTCGTACAAAAAACCAAATCACAAAAATTACAAAATGTCACTCTAACTGAAGTTGCATGGTAAAAATAGAAGCCAAAGTGGCAGCCACAAATTCATAGAAGATTAAACTAAACCAAAACTCTTCAACATGTCTTTGACAGATTGTCTCACAACTGAGTGATTTCGTCATAATCTACATGTTTCTGAGGAGACGTCTGGAGTTGCAGGTGTTTTGAGGTTTCCCTAGAAAATCATACTCATTAGTTCAGTTTTCTGTCAGCAACATTGGTTTGTCAAGGGGCATATGCTTCTGTGAGTTATTATTCTGCTAAACTGCATGGCTTTCAGCAAAAACAATGATGATAAACTGGAAATAGGAAAGTGGCTTTGGCCATTATCTTCCTAGAAATAAGACTTTACTTCCTGCGGAGCAAGATGACTTCAATGAAGACAATTTGATAGTATCCAGTTTTGTAGAATATGTTAAATTCATCTTGTTACTTTATTTGGCATTATCCACACACATAAACCAGCAGAGAAAAGGATAATTACTTCCTGTCTTCTGTTTTACCTTTTATAGCTGTGACTAGAGCATAATGAAATATCTAAGACCAAAATCTACCATTTCAAATCTACCTTTGTTAAAACTGGCAGAACAGGAAATTTAAACATTATGGCTGGCATGAACTATCTTCAGCAGTGCAACAATAATAATAATTAATCATTATAATTTTAGGCTAAATTGTTCACAATTTATGCTACTAAATTCTTAGCAAATCACAAGTTATGCTGCCAGCTATGATATTTCTTTTTTCTTTTTTTGCTGCAACTTCGTTTTATCTGTGTTGAACAAGTAGTGTTTTTCTATGTAATGACACTGGGAGAAGCTCATTGGACCTGTTTTCACTGTTTGTTTATTTCTTCATCAATCAGTGTTTGCCTCAGCACTTGATTTACCAGAATGCATACTCTAAGGCATTTATACTCAACTCCTCCACTGCATTTTCCTCTTAGCTATTTCACCTGTTGTGCATTTAGGGGCATTTTTGTTGTTCATTCTTGTTTGTTAGATTTTGTTGAGGAAAGTGGGAAGTAATGTTGTTGGTGTTTTTTTCCTACAAAAATGTATTTTGAATCAATTCAATGAATTAATAAAAGATTTATGATAAATTGAAATGGTCCATCAAATTAATAAAAAGTCAATGATTTGTTTATTGTCAATTACAGTTTGTGAGAGATATGAACAAGCCAGCTTCCTAGACTAACTCATTTGACTGATTTTTTGAATGAGGACCAGTAAAGTCAAAGGTTATTTTCTGAGATATTTTAAAAGTCTATTGGCAAATAGTGTAATAAATTTCCATAGCTCAACTTTATTGCTGAGTGAAAAATGAAATTAAGCCTGTCCAGTGACTCCAAAGAAAAAACAATCCAATTCTTTGAGCTTTAAAGCAAGTTTTATTTAAAAGAATGATCTTTTTTTAATCATATAATAGTCTTACAAATTGGTACTCTTTAAAATTGTAGGCTATATTGATTGATGCAATCAGTTTAAATTTTTAAATCAGCTTCTACCTTAGGGACAGAATTCAAACAACGAAAATAGCAAAGTGCCTGTATATCACAGCATTCATAGAATTTTTTTTTCTATCCTTATTCAAATAACATAGATAATATATTCCAAAAGAATTATCCAGCTCAGAATAGAACAATCTGTGTTTTAAAAAGTAAGCATACAAAGAAAAAGTGATGTTATTTGTTTTCTAATTCCATATTGTGTCAAAAGAATACTGTCGTGGTTTTGCCCAGCCAGAAAGAAGTACCACGACATGCTCACAGCCCCCCATACATCCCCCCTCCCACCTTGTTAGGATGGTGGATGTCCCAGTGAGGAATAAAAGATAACCAAGGACATTGTGGGTTGAGACAAGGACAAGGAGGGCTCACTGCCAATTACGATTCCAGGCAAAACAGATAATCAGAACTTCATTACTTCAGTTTTAACTCAGCACATATGTCATAGAAATTCATGTCTGCTTGAGCTGTGAGGTGAAATAGTTTGGCCCAGTACTTTAAAAGAAACATCTCAGGAATACCAGAGATTTAAATGGATTTAAGTGTCTGAAGATATTTGTGAAACAGACATTAGAAAAAGTTTGTAAATGGAATGAAATAATTTCTTGTGTGTAAAGCAGAATAAAAACAAGTTCCTGGAATAAATTCTTTCCCACTACTGTGTCCATTTTTCCTTTTCTCTAGTCTTTCCGAAAGTCCACAGATTCTGACTGGTAACAAGCTCCAATACATCTTTTGTGTGTACCTTGAAAATTTTTATTTTTTTCTACTTAGCTAACACTTACATGTCCTGCTCCCTTCTAATTCTATTTCCTTCCCAGTTTCCTGCTTATTTCTAACCCTGTAACATTCTTTATTATTTTCACTGCTTATTATTTTATCTCTACTCTTTCTCCATCTCTAGTTTTTCCCCTCCTGGTTTGCTCAGTTGCTACAGGGGAAATCTTCCTTCCTTTAAGAAGATTTCATAGGAGCCATGTGTAGCAGCCAGCACATGGCAATCAGGCAGAATTCTCTGTTGCAGAACCACAGCCTTTTACCAAATGGAAAGCACAATGTGCATTCCTTAATCTGTATGAAAAATAAAAAAACATATAATTTATTATATGAAAGAATAACAAACTTGGCATACTAAACATTTGGAGGGTGAAAAAGAAAGTCCTCAAAGTGCATTGGAAAGTGACAAATATATTACAGAAGTCAAAGCCTATAGAAAAAAATATATTAGAACAATGAAGTGTTTTGTTTAAACTATTGAATTTGAGCTGAATCATTTTTATTGTACGCCTTTGTACATAGGACTTACTGATAGAAGTTACTGACATGTGTGTTACAATGTACACTCAAATTCCTTCTGCATATTCATTGTCACTGTGTACCCTATAAAAAATGTAACCTGTTTTGTCTCTTGTTTTATAGCTTCCATACAGGCAGTTACTGAATAACTCTAAAAACCTTACCTCATCACACTACAAACTTGCATGGTAATAATATATTGATTGCTGTATATATATTTTGGATGGTGTAAACATTAGCAAAATATAATTTTAAAATTAGAAATTATATATTAGTGACTTCAAGTCATGTACAATTTTTTGAACTTTTAATTGAATTAAATACGTGAATGAAAATTATCTTAATAACTGAAAATTTCTGAATACTTTGAAGAGCTTACATTAGACACAGTACTTTATGTTATCGTTGCTTAGAATAATAACAGATATTTAAACAATAACAGCACAAAACTCACTTCACCTTATTATTATTCAAATAAGGATTAATATTACAAATAAACTTTCTTATTCAGTCTATGTTTGGTTAGATAGTGAATGATTATCTGATTTGATGTTGTTATGGTTTAACCTCAGTAAATAATTAGGCATCCTATAGTTACTTGCTCACTGTCCCCTGTAGTGGGATGGGGGAGAGAATTGGAAAGGTAAAAGTGAGAATAATTGTGGATTGAGACAAAGACAGTTTAACAGGTAAAACAAAAGCTGTGCACACAAGCAAAGCAAAAAAAGGAATTAATTTACCTTTTCTCATTAATAGATAGGTGGTCAGCCATTGCGAGGAAAGCAAGGATCCATCATGTGTAACTTGAGAAGACAAATGCTGTAAACACAAATGTCCTTTCTTTCCTCCCCTGGCTTTGTACGCTGAGCATGACATCATATGTTATGGGATATTCCTTTGATTCGTTGGGGGTCAGCTGTCCCAGCTGTGTACCCTCTCAACTGTATATGTATCCCCACTCTACTTTCTGATGGGATGGTGTGACGAGCAGAAAAGACCTTAACTCTGTATAGTCATGGCTCAACAATAACAAAAACTTACTTATATTATCAACACCATCAGTCTCATACAAGCTACTAGGAAGAAAATTAACTGTATCTCAAACAAAACCTGCAAAGATGTACATTCTCATTTTTATTCAAGATAAGGACAGAATATACTTCTTTTAAAACTAAACACCCCAGAAAATGAGTTTCAAAGACTGTTTTTAACATAGTGATTACCTTGGTCATTTCATTTCCTGACATTTTTTGAATTCTTTTCACAAATTTACCTAATGCAAAGAATAAAAAAAAGCGCCTTCTTAAGAAAATGGTCACTAATATTAATTATGCATTGCTAAGAAATTTGTTAAGTCTGGACTTTATTTATGGCACATTGGGGTCTCTAAGCTTTAGCGAAACATTTGCAATAAATAACAGAAATACATTTCAAAGCTTCATGAATATTTCAAGTGACATTGACCTTGTTAAGGGCTTAAGTGAGATGCAAATTTTCTGTGAGATTTTGTAAAGTGAATTTCTTTCTATATAAGCACAAGCTCTATATACTACTGTTTTTTTTATGGCCACCAAGAATGGAAAATATAGTTCCTGAAGTTATCTTCCAAGCTGCAGAAGTGTCTCCTATATAAATCTTGCAGTTCTTTAGCATTAGTACTGTAAAGAGGATTCTTTATGCATTTTAAAAGCTGTCAGCTCATATTCTTCCATTTTGTCAGAAACTAGCTTATGACACATAACAATACCTTTCCTGGCAAAAATGTAGTAAGAGAATGACATAAAATTGTGTAGAGTAGTAGCAGAAGGTACATGTGAGAAATATGACCTCTTCTTTCTATGTGTGTCTGTATGTATGTTAATTTAGTTAGCTAAACAGAAGTAATAATAAAGATAAAATATAAAGGAAAAAAATAAAACAAAGCAGTACTTTTTCTCTATTGAGTCTTCTCTGTTTAATGACTTTTTTAACATGCTTCAGGACTGAAATCAAAAGCTGTCAGAGAAATAACATAAGGCCGTGCAACAAGATGAAGACTTTCAGGGGGATTAACAAATAAATCAGAGGTGTTTGTAACCTAATTTGAAAGAAAGTAATCATAACACAGGATTTTGATGAGTTTTTGTGAACAATCTAGTCGCCCTAATTCAGTCTGTGGATTGCAGGAAGATGTCCCCACAGGTGCTATCAGAAGAGGACATCATTGTCATTATCACATACAGAATTAGACCTAGTGGAGTCTTTTCATATTAAATTTGGGTTTCATGCAGGGAGCTGCTACATTTTGCATGTGGATAATTCTTTTTTTCATTTGAGTTGGCTAGGAGGCTAGGTTTACCATTAACGGGAGTTAAACAAAAATTTCGAGTTATGCTATGATTGTGTCAATAAGCTCTGTGCTTGAGGCAGTAGCACAAGGACATTCACTGAAAATTTCATGTTACTGTCCACGTGCCCTTTTGGCTGGCAAACCTTTAATTGAACACAATAGCAATTCCTTTAATACATGGTCATGGATCTGCATTCTTGTTCTATCTATTTCTCTCATCCTTATGGGAAGATAAGTAAAGTGAATACAGTTTCTTTACTCTTTTTTCTCTTTGCTGTGAAGAAGACAGAATAAATATATATACAGCCTTCAATAACTTCCAAGAAATAAGAGGGTTCAATAATGACATTTAATAACATAAAATATGATAAATTATCTTTTGAAACTTACTATCTGCTCTGGTAATTGTCCATTATTCCTATCTTCCATAGCTGCAACTAAAAAAGAATGCTCAGTCTAAGCAGAATTATAATTGGTCATAATTTCAAGTTTATTGTATAGAATAAATCAAAGGAGACATTTTGATTTTTTGCTCCTGGTGTGCATAACAGCTCTTCCTTTAGCATAATCTTATTTTTTTAGCTTCCAACTGTTAGAAACATTGCTGCAATTTCCATTGATGTTCCCTTTGAGTAACAAAAGTCAGTAATTTAGCCAACAGAGACAGGTTGATTAGATTTGTTGCAAACTGATCAATCAAAACTCTGTCCTGATCTCACTGGCCTTCAGACACTACTTTAGAAAGACCAATGTTAGGGAAAAATAATTTGCTTTTCCTTTTCATTCTTTTATAAATAAATTCAGGAACTTGGAAAAAAATTAGAAACTATTTGCTTATCTCGATGTTTAATATCACATATGAAATAATGATTGAACATTACACAAGTAATGATAAACAGAAATACAGACAAATTAAAAAAAGGCTTCAATCTAAAAGGACTGATGCATTTCAAAAGTGAACGGAATATGAAAAAGACTGAAATATTGTATTATTTAATCTTGGTTTTATAAGAAGCACCTTCTAAGGAGAAATACTGGTGCAAACATAATGTAGACAAAAAGAATAATGTTCCACAGTAAATAAATGTCTTCTTACCATAACAAAAAAAATAGATTAAAGAACCAGTGAATTGATAAGCAGGAGAAAAATAACTGGAATACACAGGTACTGTTGTGAGAAAAACACCAATTAGAGATACAAATAAAACTTAAGACAATACCGTTTTTGCTGTGAAGTTCAGAGGGCTATTTATTAATTCAAATAAAACAAAAATCACAGCACTTTAAAACAAACAAACAAATAGATACTAAACTGGGTATATGTCCTATTACAAACCATGCCACTCCTTATGAGAACTGGGGGTTTCTTAAGGTTTCATGCCTCATATAACATAGTCTTGTTAGTAATGTGAGAAAATACATAGATACATCTATGTTAGTGAGCTAACAGAGCCAGGGCACAAGTTCAAACACTTACATTTAGCTAGGTCACTTTATTTTTAACCATCTCCCTTATGAAGAAAGGCTGCAGGAACTGGGGCTGTTTAGTCTGGATAAAGGGAGACTGTTGGAAAATCTCATTAATATTTACAAATATCTAAATGGTGGATGTTGGGAGGTTGGGGCATCACTTCTTTCTACTGTGTCTAATGACAAGACAAGGAGTAATGGGAAGAAGCTGGAACACAAAAAGTTCCATTTAAACATAAGAAAAACTATTTTACTTGTGAGAGTGAGGAGCACTGGCACAGGCTGCCCAGGAAGGATGTGGAGTCTCCTTCTCTGGAGGTTTTCAAAACCCATCTGGATGCACTCTTGTGTGACCTGATCTAGGTGGACCTGCTTTGGAAAAGTGGTTTGAATAGATGATTTCTAAAAGTCCCTTCCAATCCTTGCCATTTAGTGACACTATGATTCAATGAACCCAGTCCATACTACACTTTTGACTCATCCTGCTGACATTCCCCTAGGCAATGCTTCAAAGGCATTAGAATTCACGATTTGGGAATAGCTTCCCACAGGCCACCTTGCTTTGAGGGAAAGCCTAGTCCTATTGACATGGATATGTTGCTCTCAGACACAGAGGAGAGGAACGATTCATTTTATATGTTAGTATTAATGTCACTTGTAGTCATGTCTTACAGCACAGTGTAATGTTATCTGTTGCATTTAATGAGACTTTTCATATTGCTGAAACAGTATAGCCTTGTTAAGGTAATGTTATAATAACCAGAAGGTTAATTCACCACCACTGAACACCACGTTTCCCTCTCAGTTCATCACTGCTGCTTGCCACTGATTTTCAGTGAAACTGAGTGAAGTTGTATTAGGTTTAACCAGCATTTGCAAAAAACTGTATCAACAACTTAAATTTGTAAATGGATCAGTTTCTGAAAACTAGAAGAAGCAGTAGAATACAGTGTTTTTCTTTACAGTGAAAGGTAAGATACTGAGACAGAATTACAATATATATCTCATAACAAACAATTGTTCAAGCTTTCACCATATGTAGAGTAAAAAGAAACAGCGCAATACTGAGTTGGAAGAACAGAATTCTAAAGTGTTGACCAGAGATGCAAGTCTTCTGTACATGTTCGAAAAGTCAGAGAAGTTTCAGGTAACACCTCAATAAATGCAAATACTAGTAAAATAAAAACAACATTTCATAGAAAAAACACATTTTCAAATAATTTATTTTTAATTATGTTACTTAGTTCTAATTAGCTTAGAGAGATGATTGTTGTCCTCTTAGATCAATGGTGTACAAATTTCGCTTTTCTATGGAAAGACAGTGTTGTAGTCTGAGGCCCAGCAAGGCACAAGTGGCACACAGCTGCTCACTCACTTTCCCAATCTACCCCCTGCCTCCATGGCAGGGCAGTAAAGACAAAAGGTAACCAAAGGCCTCAAGTAAATCCACAAGGACAGAGAGGGCTCACTCACCAACTATAGTCCTGGGAAAAAGACAATACTATTCAACTTGGGCAAGAAAATAAAATTAATCTGTCACCAACCAAATGCAGAATAAACAAAAAACCAACACGGAATTGGATGATGATGAAGAGTACAACCAATCCTTTAAGACCTTCCCTCTACCCCTCTTTTCTTCCCAGGCTCAGTTCCCTGCCCCCAATATCTCTACCTCCTTCCCCCTCAGCAGAGCACGAGGATAGGAAATGGGGGTTGCTCTCAGTCCATCATAGATGGTCTCTCTCATTCCTTCTTCTGCAGAGGAGGAAGAGGATACCTCACATTCTTCCCCTGCTCCACCACAGGATCCACAGTGATATATCTGACATGTGCATAATCAGTTATAGCCTTCGTTATGGCCAAAATAATTTCAATTATTTGGAGTGAGCCGTGTATGTAAACAACTAACCTCTTAATACCGTTATTCTCACACTGGAGTTTTGACAGGAAATAACTTAGCAAATATATTGTTTAGGATGGAAGACATCCATAAATATGTAGCTCTACAGTTTTAAGACATCAATGAAATATTATCGTCTGCTGACCTTTAATTGAGAACAATAATGTTACAAATCCTGTTATAGTGAACATCTATAATGTCAGATATCATTGTCAGATTTCTTTATAGTCAAAGAGACTAAGTAGGCCAAAAGAAGAATGAAATTTGCAACTGGAAACAGATATGAGCTTTGCAGTTCTTAAATTAAGTTTCTTGCCTACTGAAATCCTATCTCAGTTGACCAGGAACTACTGAGTGTGCAGGCAGTGTCTGATTCCTCTTAATAGGAACCACAGAAGAAAACCTGCTGAGGAGAGCTGTGGGGATTGTCAGTTTACTACTGTGGGGCGTTGAATAGCATCCTCTATTGGGGATTTGCATTCAGAACCTCTTTTTGATATCACTGTGTGTACTAGGTCAATTTTTTTTTAAGTGTTTGGTACATTTTAACAAAGTGGTATACCTGAAAAAGATAGAAAATTCAAAGTGAAATGTAATGAAGGGGAATGATGTACTGGAAGCAAGTGAAATTTGAATGGCATTGAATGTAACATCAGAAACAAGAAAAAGAAAATATACTGCTCCTGGATATGAAAAGAAATGTGATAATAAATACTTGGTTAGCATTTTCAAGTTACCATAGAGTTGTAATAATTAGCAACTCTGTAGCACATACATATGAGAGAAGTGAAGCTTTGGGCACTATATCTGCTTTGAAACAAAATAAATATATGAAAGCAATCAGTTAGAGCACTGTTTGCCTGAGTAATGCCTGAATTGATAATAGGCATCTATGTTCACTGTTGTGATGATTTGGAATAAAAATAAAGCTGGCAAGTTAAGATTGTCTTTGATATTTTTAATAAAACATGAATCAAATATGTTCAGCAATTTGAGATCACAGCATAACTAAAAAAATCTAGAGAAAAAGCAAATCTTTTGTGTTTTTGTGACATATGTAAAAGTAAACTTACACTAGACATAAGATTTTACTTAAACACCTTTTTTTGTTGTTGCTAATATAATTAGGTACTTAGATTTAGCTGATTTTGCGCTTTTTAATTATGTTATATTATTCATTATATTATATTACACTATAATACTTCTATTAGTTATCTTTTTTAAAGATTAAATTCTTCCTTCAGTCATAAAAAAATCACAAAAAAAAAGTAAATAATGAATAAAAGCACTATAAATTAAGAGACAAAGTATTTAATGTTACATAGAGTACACCGTTTGTGAGCACATAAAGAATTAGATTCTTCACCAGTGGAAATTATTTCCTTTCTGTGCACCTTTGCCAGATGCAGCTGATGGTGTGACTGATAATAAACTCAATNAAATAAATATATGAAAGCAATCAGTTAGAGCACTGTTTGCCTGAGTAATGCCTGAATTGATAATAGGCATCTATGTTCACTGTTGTGATGATTTGGAATAAAAATAAAGCTGGCAAGTTAAGATTGTCTTTGATATTTTTAATAAAACATGAATCAAATATGTTCAGCAATTTGAGATCACAGCATAACTAAAAAAATCTAGAGAAAAAGCAAATCTTTTGTGTTTTTGTGACATATGTAAAAGTAAACTTACACTAGACATAAGATTTTACTTAAACACCTTTTTTTGTTGTTGCTAATATAATTAGGTACTTAGATTTAGCTGATTTTGCGCTTTTTAATTATGTTATATTATTCATTATATTATATTACACTATAATACTTCTATTAGTTATCTTTTTTAAAGATTAAATTCTTCCTTCAGTCATAAAAAAATCACAAAAAAAAAGTAAATAATGAATAAAAGCACTATAAATTAAGAGACAAAGTATTTAATGTTACATAGAGTACACCGTTTGTGAGCACATAAAGAATTAGATTCTTCACCAGTGGAAATTATTTCCTTTCTGTGCACCTTTGCCAGATGCAGCTGATGGTGTGACTGATAATAAACTCAATATGAGCCTGCAATGTGCCCTCATGGCCAAGAAGGCCAGTGGCCTCCTGGGATGCATCAAGAAGTGTGTAGCCAACAGATCAAGAGAGGTTCTTCTCTCCCTCTGCTCTGCCCTGGTGAGGCCTCATCTGGAATCCTGTGTCCATTTCTGGGCTCCTCAGCTCAAGAAGGACAGGGAACTTCTGGAGAGAGACCAGCACAGGGCCACCACTATGATCAGGGGACTGGAATATCTTTCATACAAGGAAAGGCTGTGGGAACTGGGTTTGTTAAGTCTAGAGGAGTCTGAGGGAGGATCTTATTAATATTTACAAATATCTAAATGGTGGATGTCAAGAGGTTGAGGCATCCCTTTTTTCTATTGTATCTAGCCATAGGACAAGGGATAATGGGATGAAGCTGAAACACAAAAATTCCATTTAAATATATGATAAAAAAATAGTTCTCTGTGAGGGTGAGGGAGCATTGGAACAGACTGCCCAGGGATATTGTGGAGTCTCCTTCCTTAGAGGTCTTCAAGACCCACCTGGACATATTCCTATGCAACAAGGTCATCCATTCTTTAGCTAAAATGGAGTTCATAGTCCCTGTATATTTTGTTATATTTTTTTTAAATATTAAAAAAAATAAAGGGATTTGATCCACTATAGCTGTATGAAAAGAATCTGAAATCTTTCTGAGAGGAAGCTCTGCAAACAAATGTGTAGTCATCGGTCAGCCCTCCAATTGATTAAGCAGAAATAGTTGATAGATGCTGCAAATCTGCAGAGCAGAATGAAAAAGCACAACTCTCTTTCATATAATCCTAATTCATTTGAAATTGCTTTGATGTGAAGGCAGTCTCCACACTGCATGGCGAATTTCACATAAGCAACTAATGTTGAATGTGAACAGTACTCATTCAGTTCTATTAATTGCATATCTTCCAGTGTCACACAAATATAAGACTTTAATTATTCTCAGACAAATTGCTTAGCTACAGAATATAATGAATAGTTACAGTGTATTAAGCACTATTTGTCATGAAGGAGTGGGATAGTGTATGTTGTGGATAATGGCATCTTTTTCAGGAAAGTGAGTCAATCACTACTCCTAAAATCATGTTTGGAGATAGAGAGAAATAGGAAAATAATCTGGTTTACAATAGCAAATAGCAATCTTTATAACAGAAGAAAGTTATTTTGTTTTGTTTTGTTTTCCTGAGAAGAAGAAAAGATCAAGAACAAGAGCAAGAGCAAGAACTTTAGTGCTTCTCAGTTTCATATTTTCCCTGGTTATTTTTTTACATGCTTGTTGGAAAGGTTTAAAATTACATGAAATCCTGATTCGTTCCTATTTCATGTAAGGTTACGTATTTGGTTTTGAAGCGCTGATTTATTTCCCAGCTTCACTCCTTGTTCTTTTTTTTTTTTTTTTTTAAATTATTTACAGAAATAAGAGTCTCTATAAGACAGAAAATATAGTGGGAAAATAGAAACACATTTTGTTTTTCTTGGACTGGCAAGATAAGTGATGCGTCTGTTTTTGTAACAGACTAATAAACCTACAATTCTATTGTATAGTAATTACTTAGATTAGCATTTCAATAATGACTTTGCCTTTATTATATTATAAACTACTATATCCTGCAGTGTCACATCAGAGTTAAGGAGTGTTAAATATACATTTATATTAAAATAATGCACATATACTACTCTTTGTAATGAGAATATCAACATTTAATATAAAGAAAATTATTTCATTAAGTTTAAAGCTTCCAGAAAACACAACATTAAATTTGGTAAGTATAGTATGCAATAATTAATATCCAAATTAAAAATATCAGCTAGTAATACTTGGCACATTAAGTTCTTAAAGTCATGATGCAATTTTCAGACATTTATTTCATGTCTGAGCTATCATAAAATACAGAAATCTGAATTAGTACTCCTGAATTACTGAAAAATAAAGTCTCATGAACTGGTACAAACTGGTACAAAAAATTGAATAAATATATCTTCATATTGACAATATCCTTTTTTCAATAGCTACTTTGATTAAGTGATTAAAAATTATATTATTTTTGTTAGGGACATCTTTAAAACACATGAAACCTGCTTAACTTATTTCTTAACATTTCTTGCTTGAACTGAAATGGCTTATTAATCATCACTGCAATTCCTTCAGAAATCAATTATTATTTTTATTTTTCTTGTTTCCTTGTTGAATAGCTTTTCTTAAAAAATAAGTAAAAGTGAGTTAATTGAAATACTTTGTAACAATTATTTTTCAAGTTTTTTTTTTTTTTTTAAACAAAAGGAAAGAAAGAAATGGATGTACATGATCAAAAGAACTTTAAAGTTGAGTCTTTTCAGCATTTGTAGTTTGATCTTATAAGCTGTACCAGAGCCCTCTTTTGCTTTACCCTTGTGAGCAATCTCATTGAACTTCAGGACTTTTTTCATGATAAAGCATTTGCAGAACTGGCCCTGAGATAGTACAGGAAATTAAAGACACACAGAATTGCTCGTAGTGGAAGTTATAATGTGCTTTCATCATATCTGTGTTGATAAGTGACTTTGCTGACTATGTTCCTGGCATTGCATCCTTTATTATGCTTTTATTTTAATTTTCCCTATAGTTGAGATCTGTTATCTGATTTTTCATTTGACCGAAAATCATTTCCTAAAAAATCTGAAGTTAAAAAAGGTGATGTCTGGCAATTATGTTTCTATGCTTTAGGGAACGTATTTCTCTCAACAGACACATAGAAAATGTTGCTATCTAGTCTTAAGTCATAAGTCCAGTATTTGTTATGGAGCATTTCTTTGCCATGTAGTTATACTAAATCCTTATATATTCCTTTGTCATTACAAAGCGTAGTAGGAAGTTGTTATTGCTCTTATTGTACAGAAGAAAATCACAAATCTTTTTAACACAACTTCTTCAGTTTCATCAACCAGCATGGGAGCCCTGTTAGTCTTGGAAACTTGACAGCCTTGATGAGTCTTCCCGCTGCTTGTGTTTTCTGATTGGCGTGCACTCTCATTTGGCATCAATCAAAGAAGATTTGTGTTGCTTGAACTCTTCAGAAATGATGCTGCATTTTTAAATGGCTTTAAACTATGTTTCTGTGTCTTATACAACTAATATTTTACTGACATATAGTTTAACATAAAGGAGAAAATATTTTGTTAGCTCCCACTCATATCCTTACCGCAGTTTCTCTGCAGTAGTGTAGATTCTCAAAGACCAGTGCCTTCAAAGCTATAGAAAAGCTTTTGGGTCCAGATTAACAAAGGGAGTCCTTATGAAGGGACTTGGATCTGTAACCACTGTTAATCCAAATGAGAAACAAACCTATGCAAGAATAATCTGTGGACATGACACACCTGGGTTTACAAAGCCTCTTCTCATATCAAGCTTTTAAAGCAGTTGAGACAGTATAAGATAAAAGGACAAATACTTGCATGGATAAATGATTAGTTATAAAACAAGTAACATGAGAGGAGTAATTATTTGATTTCACAATGTAGAATGATGCTTGGCAGAATTCTATGGAATCTATGTGATGACTTGTGCTATTTCGGATCTTGATAAATGATGTTGAAAAAGAAACTAAAAGAATGTTGATAAATACTTTTGATGACACAGGACAATTCAAGAAAGCAATGGTGACAGCACACTTGTGGGAGAACTATAGAAGGACTTAGTAAGACTGTTCAGGAAGAAAAATTACCAAGGCAATGAAGGGTAAAAAAATTATGTACCCACTAAAAAACAATACCAATGTCACATATTAAAAGACAGACTCTGACTTGACTGCTGCCACATAGGAGCAGTAAAATGGGATTATGACAGCAAGTTTCTGAAAATGTCACCTTTTGTTAGCAGTCGAAAAACAGTAAAAAAAAGAAATAACAAGGAAAGGAACAAAACCAAAAGACTGAAAGATATATTTAAAGCCCCAATATGGTCTTGACAAATCTATGCTTTGCCCACGTTATATATTGTGCTGGTTTGTTTGGACGACCTTGTGTTTGGTTTGTGTTTATTTATTTTGTTGTTTTTTTTTTTTTTGTGGGGTTGTGTTATCTCAAATTTATAAACTGTTGTCCATATGATGAATGACTGAGTAGGTTGGATATCCTCAGCTTGAAAAGCAGATTGTTTAAAATGGATATTATAGAAGTCTATCAAGTTGTGAGTGACATGATTAGAATGGATAATGATCAACTTTTTATTATTTGTTCCAAAACCAGAAATTAGGACCTTGATTCTGAATAGGAGGACAAAAAATCAGCATAAACAAAAGCAAGTGTAAACTTTGACTCAAATGTAGCTTAACCTTTGCCAAAATTAAATTTCTATAAACACTTAATTATGTGCTGTTAGACATGCCAAGAACTGCCTGTATGATGTCAGTGACAGAGCTGGCAGATACTATGCTGAAAGGACTGCAAAACTCAGTAATCTCCAAGAAACAACTGGAGGACATGTCGACAACAAAGGGATTTTGACACAGATATGCAAAGTGTACAAACCTTCATTTACTTCTGTGGAAATTGTTCCTATTTAGATCAAGAATGAAATATTCTCTTGGTTATGGAGAAAGAAAGTTATTATGATATAAAGACAGATTTGAAGACCTTCTCAAAAATGGTGTGCTGTCGTTTAAAATAAAATACATGAAACAACATCAGATTAGAGACAAGAACACAAATTTACCAGTTTTGGAAGGAGGTCTTTAGGCATTAGTTCACTTATGACACCTCTTTTACTATTTCCTGCCTAATCACAGTTTCAAAAAGCCGACTAAAAGTGCTTTCATTCAGTACAGGCAACTGAAAAAAATAGATTCTCTTGAGAAATGTCAGAATGCATAAAGATAAGTATATTTTTCTCCCTATATCTTTAATGTTCATTGCATGCAATGTAAGCAGATATCGGACTAAATATTTTCCAGGTTTTGATTTTATATTTGTTCTTGTAAGTAGTCCAAAGGATAGAGTATCTTCTGTTTGCCAGAGTTTTTTTTAGTGAAATAGCACCACTTCAGGCAATTAAATTCCAAGGGTGAAGTTTTATTTCCCAAGGGTAATATAACTGCAGGATACTTTATGTTCTCTTTCATAGGTGCTTTAATACTTTAAATGAAGTTACTGTTTATACTATCTGGAGTAAGTGTTGGAAGGATTAAATGTGTATTTAACTGAATATTGACTTTTGCATGAAGAACAATACCCCCCCCCAACACCTTCCCCAATAAAACAGTACAAGTAATGCAGCTATTGTGCAGGATATAGATTTAAATTTATCAACAATTTAATAATTAATATTTAAAAATTTTTTTGTACTTCAGAAAATTTATTTTTTAACAACTTAATACTTCTTTCAAACCTGTCTTAAAGGAGGAACTTTTACTTCATGTTCTTTGGAATATTGTGTGGGTTATCAAAAGATAATCTCAGACACTTAGATTATTACTTTAACACAATTATATATCAAATTGACTATCAGAAATTTCTCTTAATGTATGCTGTTGAACTAGATGAAGAATGCTTGCCAACATTGTCTCATTTCAACACTTGGAAGCCTCAAAATTACTTTACTACTTTAGGTTCTTGTGGTTTTAGTACAGTTCTAGTGCAAACTGAGCAATGTACCAAGCACTGTAGTAGAAGCATTACAGCATCTACTGCCACGCATAATGACAACAAATAACCCCAGCAGTTCCTTTCTAATGATGACTTGATGCATTCAGCAACATGGAGCCTAGACATTAGAAACTTCATTAAACAGAAGAAAAATAATAAACAATACAATCTTTATGTTTTATTGAAAGAAAAACATACAAGCAGCTGTTTCATCGCTAACAGAGATTGATGATATGAAAATCATCTGAATAAGCATTATACCAGAAATAAACAGTAGACTTTGTGAATTATGATGCTTTAAAGCCATTGAAACCTTGAGATGGAGTTATAGCCTAGTGAGTATTTCCTCATATTCATATCCATGAATTAGATACATCTATCAGCATTCCACTCATTTCCCTGCTGCTCCAACTGCTTGTCCTGTTACCTACACCTATCCTAGGAAAATACCTCTATATCACCCTGGCAACTGCTCTCTGTCTTTCTTTTTGTTTTTTAAGTCGGAGCTGCTAATGCAACTTTAAAATAAAAAAAGTAACAGTCCTCTGGTTTATACAGCAAACATCTACATCTGAGATAGTTTCTATACTACTTTTATAGCTAATGAAGAGGAACAGAATTAGCAAATCCTAAGGGAGCTGTCTTAAGTAGACCAAAAGAAAAGCTTTCTAAAACTCTCCCTTCACCTGTAAAATAAGTGAAATAAGTAATGGATAATTAACAAAGTTGTAGATATTTACACCATTATGTTTGCTGCACAGTGAGAGGAATTGTTCCTATCAAGTTTATTTTCATACTTCTAGTGTTACAAAACACTACTTTTCATAGCGATAGAGTGTCAAAACAACACATAAAAACACAGTTATATTTAGAGCCAGATTGTGAGTTTTATTTGCATTGCATAGCTTTTCATTCCACAGATAATATTGTTACTTTGTTGTTGGGATTTTTTAAATGTAACTTATTCTAGAGATGCTAATTAGCGTAAATGTCTTAGACACAATTAATATATATTGTTTTAAAGAATATTACCCCAATTTAAACATATTTAGTGAAATAAGAATATTTCTTGTGAAACAACAACAACAAAAAATTAACTATGATTTGCATATTGAAAATATACCAAATGTATTTAGTAGTTGTATTTGCATACATGGCATATATCACTCAAGCACCCAGAGATATTTGTTTCAAACAAATTTTGGTAATGATGTCATCAAAAGCAATTGAGAAGCTAACCCATTATAAAATTCAATATCTAGATTAGAAGTGAAAAAACGTTCTTATTCTAAAAATCCAAATATATTCTTGGTATTTTATATTTTACAAATTTCAAAAGATTTATTTCATTCAATAAGAAAATACATTAACAAATTAAATAAAACAACTATATACTAATGTTTTGTGTAAACTAAATTATATTGATTTAACTACAACATTTAATTGACATGTGTATTAGATGCCTGGTATCATAATGTAATATTTTCTATTCTCTTATCAGCTGAAAATCCAAGTTGAGCATGGAAAAAGCCAAATAAATTATTTATATTGATTTACATACATGGATAGCTGAAATAAACTAAAATCTTAGCTTCTATTTTTTACATTCCCATTTTGTATAGGAGTTATTGTAGAAATTTAGGCATTGGGGGAATCACACAAATACAGTGACACAGTTATAATTTAAAAACAAATCATAATGAAATAGTGTCTTATTTTCCAGTTAGCAGAACATCCCTTAAGGATTATTTGGAATTTCATCTAAATGTCTATTACAGAAATGAGCTGATTTGGTAGACAACTGCCAAAAGTGCACCTTTCTCTTGTTATTGTAAATGCAGAAGTGAGATTTGAAAAGCAACAAAGAAACAAACAAATTAATCTCAGTCCTTTAATACTGTATACACTCTATGTGCTGGATGTACAATAGGTCTAGGAATTTTTACCCTGGGTAGTCTAGGTACAACTGCTGGCTGAAGAAATCAGAAGAAACTGAAATCAATTTAAGTGTTTCCAGTGGCAAAGTTGCTGTTAAATTCTAGCTTGTTCCATGGAAACCCTAATCCACCTCATTTTGGCCTATGTTCTTTTCTTTGAAGCAATCCTGAGTTCAATTCAAAGGAACAGCGGTGCTTTATGGAAAGTATTTTATTGTTAGTGTTCTTGTCCTGACTCCCTGCAGCTTAAGGAGATTTAAATCCATAGTTCACATTTCCCAGGATACTGCTTTAACCAATGGGCTATCAAATGCTCTAGAATGGGGCCACTAAATTTGTCATTGAACTATCCACAGGAATGAATCTAGGATTAATGGGACCAAGAAAAAAAAGGAAATAAGACACATGGAACCTTACTGTGCAACTCATCAATTAAAGGCATCCTTTTCATGAGGATGTTCGTCTGTGTCCTGCTTATTGGATTGCCTGTACATTTTGTATTTAACTATTGTATAATAACAAATCTTAATGGTATTGAGGACAAAGATAATATTCAGGTTACCCTCTATTTTTGAAGGGGTTCCTGAGAATGGAAATTCTAAAGCATCTGGAGACTTTATCAGGATTTTATGTGAAAAAGGCATAGTGTCTAATTTAATGAATATCTTGCAAGATTGTCAAACATTGGAACAGTCTGACCAGGGCAGTATTAAAGTCACCATCCCTGCAGATATTCAAAAGAAACCTAGATGTGGTGTTTGTCGACATGGTGTATTGGTGGACTTCGTAGTGTTAATTTGAACTAGGTGTCCACAAAGGTCTTTGCCAACCTAAATGATTCTGTCATTCTATGTTTCTATATTGAAAGTGAACATCAATCTTCGTTGAAAGTGACAATAAAGAATGAAGAAAGTGAAGATTCATTGGAACTTTCTGTTCCTTTATGGCTATCATCCTGTCTTCTACTCAGGATAGTTGAGCTCATAGTTTCTAACAGTAGACTTATTCTGCACCAGGATTTTGTCTCTAAGTCAAGTAAGACCATACAGTTTATGAACAGTGTATGAACAGATTGTTGCTGAAATTCAAGGAAAGTATTTATTTCAAATTCTACAGGTACTAGAGAAAGACAATATCATGTTCAGATTCAGTTTGATTTGGACAGAGACAAGTTACTCCATTGAGGAGTCAAAAGAAAAATATCTATTGAATAAAGAGGAACTAAGAAAACAAAGTTTTCCTAGAAACAGGGAGAAATATATAATTGTCATTGAATCATGTTGGGAATAAATGAAAAAAATCCACATTATCCTTTCCTGATTCAAAATATAAAGCTCAAAATTCCATCAAAACATAAGTCTAGTGTTCCCCCAATTCCTAAGCTGTTCAACCAAAAAAGGTAGCAGAAAGTAAGTATAAATGAATGCTCCTGGCAGGAGGGAAAGTTTTTAGAAGTTGGTTATAAATCTTTCTGAAAGAAGTTCTGGTACTTTTACTACACAACACATTTTTACAAAAACCTACAAAATATCTTGCATGGTTCTATATAGATCAAGCAGAGCATCTTGGTGGGGAACTGCTGATTCACAGATTGCCGCTCAGTATATCACTCCTGAGGCTTACTGCAGCTCTATAAATTGTCTTAGAAATTATCTCATTTTTTGAGTTGTTGAATATTTAGGGAGTATGGGTTTTCATTTTTCCTACAGATTTCTCAATAAATGACCCCAAACTCCAAACTCAAGTAAAATCAACATTAAAAAAAAATCAAACAAGACAGAAAAAAACACTGACTTGTAAGTACATGACGTATACCTTTGGATGCTTATTTTAAAACTTAGCTGATGATGCTTTATCAATCTGAACAGAAGACAATAAAGTGTTACTTTTACTAAATCATGTCTCCTTCCCCTTTGCTTTACCATGATTTCTGCAGGTTGAATTATGATATTTTTCTTCATAAACTTTCAGTATAGCATTAAAAGTTTCTCAGCCTCAAACATTCCTTTTGTTATAGCTCTCACTTGTAGAGGTTTGCTTATCCATACTATAGTCTAAATTATAACCCCAATTAGATGAATAAAGATAATTATAATACTGTAATTTGCATTAGTAGTTATTTAATAATCTATTAGAAGAATTACGCTGTAATTGAACTGTATTCTGATTATTTAGAAATAATCCTGCCTAACATTGAAAAAGTCTCACAAAGATGATGATGTCAGTCCTCATAGCTCCAAGCACCTTTCTCAATTAACATTCAAATCTAGTTTAAAAATATTACAGATGCTAAAAGTGTTTCCTTAGTTTTTTCTCTGGATTAAAGTATTGTAGTTCAAAAGTCTATTGCTTTTTTGTTGTTTTCTCTGTTTCTTCTGGTATTTTTATCCCTTCTTTTTGCTTCTTACACATATATGTGCTGATGAAAACACTATTCACTTGAGTTCCCATACCTGTGTTATTTATGTTCTGTGTGCCTTTATTCTGGATGACAATGTGTATGGATAAGTCCTATTGTTATATATAGTTCATATACGATATATGGACATGTTTATATTTGTATATAATGGGGATTTTATTATCCAGTTTAATAGAAAAAATGCCGTTTCATAAAAATCTCACAAAAATGGTAGTAGTTATAATCCAAAGCCAATTGAAAAAAATCTATCCAATATAATGCAGTACTTTACAAAGTGGTCGAAGAAGACTACCTTCTTACAATAAATAAATTAAATAATTGAAAACGTGACTAACAAAGAACAGTATACGTATGTGAGTCCATTTTATCATCAACCATTTTACTGTTACAGAACCATCTACCAGAGTTCGGGGACTTTCACATTTAACTTAATGACATAATGTGCTGATTAGAAAAAACTTCAATTTGCACAAGCGTAATTTGTTTTTTTCCTCTAGATTGGAAGATAAATTTAACGGCAAGGAATATTATTCAGACATTTTACTAAAAACAAATAAAGTATACAATGTTATTTCATTGTGAAATTCCCCCACCTCCAGCCTCTGAAGTTTAATGATAGACCTGGGTATATTTTTTGCACTGAATTAAGCTCTATGAACGCAGTAAAAAGTGGACTTTGACTCTGTTAAAACTATAATGTTTTTTTAATCTGTGAAATCAAAACACTCCATATTCATAGCACAAAGTAACAGACTCAGCATAATAGGAAGAATGAGACATCTAGAAAAAGAAAGTAATTTGCATGTACATAAAAAAATAAATTCAGTCTATCGTGCTTCCTTTCATTTAGCAGATTACTTGCGGGGAAATACGTGAGTGTTCTTCAACTACTTATATCAGTAAGTGTTAAAAAGGCAATCATAAGCACTTTTAAGAATCATGATAGAATCATTACAGTTGGAGAGTCCCTAAGAAATTGTTTTACTTTTTTTCTACTTCTGAATCAATTAAGAGACTTTATTAAAATCACTATTAATGGATCTAAATGTCTTGTACTTCATTCTCAATGAGGGAAATCGAAACGTAACTGATAATAATTTTTTAGCAATGTTAAAGTATGTTTTATTATTCCTTGAGAATCTCTCTGGATCTGAAGCTAATAGTTGTGCATACATTTATAATATTTGCGAATATTAAGATTTTTTAAAATGTCTAAGGACATAGGTGAGGTTGCTTACATTGGTTTTGGCTGCAGCTTGATTTTGGTTTTGGATTTAGTTTTGGTTTTATTAAGGATGACCACACATTGAATTTTAGCAGGAAATTAAAACATTTTCACACAAACCATTTCAAGAGATATTCCTGTAGAATAATCATGGGGCATTGTCATGCTGGGATGTTCTCTGCCATGGGAGATTTTCAAGAGATGATTACAAAAAAGGGCAGAGCAAGGGTCAGACCAGTCCCTGCTTTGAGCAGGAACTTGGAATGGACACTTCTTGAGGTCATTTCCAAATTTATGATGATGAAAGCTTATCACTGTTTATCACAGATCATACCGTGCAATCGCTCAGTGTTTATACAACCTCAAGGTCTTTTATGCTTTTCATTCCATCCCACTAGCCAGTGGGCTAGGGGTGCACAAGAAGCTGGGAGGAGACACAGCCAGAACAGCTGGCCTCAAATGACCAAAGGGATGTTCCATAGCATATGACATCACACTCAGCATTTAAAGCTGAGAGAGGAAAATGAAGGAAAGAGGGCACTATTTGAGAGATGACATTCATCTTCCCAAGTAATCATTGCATGTGATCGAGCCCTGCTTTCCTAGAGATGACCTCCTGATGGGAAGCGGTAAGAGAATTCTTTGACTTGCTTTGCTTGTACATATGGCTCTTGCTTTATCCATCCAACTGACTTTATCTAAACCCCCAAAACTTTCTCAATTGTAATCTTCAAATTAATTTCCCCATCTCAGCAAGAGAGAGTGAGCATGGCACACAGCAAAGATAAGGCTCATTTATTTGCATCTGATTGAGTTAGTCCAGGGGTTCCTGGAGCATTGGGAGCGTAGGAGAAGTGAGGGGACCTGCTAGGAGCTGGCAGCTCTCTCAAGAGGGACGATCTTGCCAGGAAGCAAAGCTGCAGTAACCTCGGGGGATTTAAACGTTCTCCAGACAGCGTGAGCACCAGAAGCACAGTAAACAGGGCTGGCAAATATGATGTATCATGGCACCCAGCTGTGGCGTGGCAGTTTATGCGGCAGGGCAATCAGGAAGGACATGTAGGGCACGACCCCACAACCTGCACAGAGAGATGAAAGTCAGAGAAGTGCTCCTGCCTCAAGTTAGCAAGATGGTGGGCACTCGTCTGAGGGCTAAAGCCAAGGCTCAGCTGGACAACACCTTGGTGAAGATCGATGCATTCACCCAGACAGAGCTGGTCAGCAAGGATGCTTCAGTCCAGGTGGAGGGCAGGAGGTGTTTAGGATGTTTAGGGACCTTTGGTGCTGAGGTAAGTATATGTCATAGATAATCTCAAGTTAAAGAGATGCAGGTGAAAGAGCTGCAGGAAACCGTTAGTAAACTGTAGTATTAGAGGAGCGGAAGTGGAGATTGACAGAGGTTTCCATAATCAGGTACAAGCACCCAGTGAATCTGATATGCCTTGGACCCTGGTAACAAAACAAAAGTAGGACTCCTCTTCAAAATCTCCTTCAAAAGTGCCAACTAGAAATAAGTACAAGGCATTGGTGATGGAGGACTTAGACAAACAAGTTCCAGAAGGGGAAATCCCATCAAACAATTCACCATTAGCTGCTCCAACAGCAACAGGTATTGGACACCATAGAAAAAAGTGACAGGTGCTCATTGTGGGTGACTTATTGCTAAGAGGCACTGAGAGACCCATCTATCAATTGGATAAGGAGTTACAAGAGGTGTGCTGCCTGCCAGGAGCCAAGATCTGTGATGTGGCTGAGAGAGTGCCATGGCTCATCAGGGACATGGGCTACTATCCTTTACTCTTGTTCCATGTGGGGAAGAATGATGTAATGAGACTGCAGAATCAAAAAGGATTTTAAAATCTTGGCAGAGCAAGTGAAGGGTGGGGGACATAGGTTATTTTCTCTTCCATCCTGTCCACCAGAGGCAAAGGAGAAGTCACCAATGCAAACATTGGGTAAGTTATCTCCTGGCTAAGAGATTGGTGCCAGCAATAAGGTTTCAGTTTTTAAGACATCAGATTCTTCTTTGGAAGGACCTTTTTTAAACAACAACAATTTGAAACCTAATATAAGGGGAAAAATATACAGTCTTCAAATCAGGCTTCTAATTCCATCAAGACTGATTTAAAAGGAAATAAGAAATTTAACTAGACATAAAAGTCAAAACTCAATTGTTGAGCAGTCTTGCTATTAGTCTTATATCACAGGTGCAAAATGGAATTTATAACTTTTACTTTGAAAAAATGTTAATCTTGGATGATTTTTCCTTGATACAAATCCAAATATCAGTTTCTCATATTCTGCATATATCTGCATATTTTCAATTACCATTTTCTTCTCTCCATCCTGTTCTCAATGAGCTATTAGCTATATAGTTCATATAATCAAGAGAGGTAATAGATAGAGCAAAAATTAAACATTATCATTGCCAAGCTGTGTGAGAATTTCAGTTCCTGCTCTGTATTACAATTGATTTACGGTATAGTTACAGGATACTTGCCCATTTGAAATAAGAAGACCATGGGTGTTTACTGGAACATTTATTAAGAGAAACTACCTTGGAAGCTTTCTGGCTTGTGATTCTTATTGACTTAGTTCTGTAAAATCTTCTGCCTTAGATAAAGACAGAAAGGCAACTTCAGCATTCTGTGGACAAAACAACTACATTATTTTTCTACAGTCATGGCTATCCAGAGGTTTATCTGTACAAGTTTGTATATGGGAGATATGATTTTTTTTTTAATTTAGAAATAAAAGATATGTCATGATTCCTTTTATTTTAGAAATAAAACCTAATATAGCTTGGAGTCCAACTGGGGGCATGTATGAGTGCTTTTGTTTCTTTGCTTACTTGTTTGTTCAATATGTCCCTTTCAGTCTAAAAGGAAGACCTGACACAACACTCTAGAAAAAGAGAATTTAACTAAAATAAGAGTAGACTGTGGATCCTAGACAATTACCGTCAGGGACAGAAAAATTCTGATGAAAAATTAGCTGATAGAAATAACAACAAACTGGTAGTTCGTGGATGGAAACAATGAGATCTAAGAGCTATTGAGGTTCAGGGCTTTAAGGCTTTCCAAGGTGGGTATTATCAGACTGTCAGCTGTGAATTAAAATGCAGAGACACTAGATCATTAAATTGATTCTGATGGGAAGTCAAGAGGAAGGAAAGGATTGCAAGTGGATATCTGCACAGATTTTAATGACATTTTTACTATGTTTGCATTCTTAGCTATTTATTTAAAGCTGAGTGGACCAAGGTAGGCAATATTTCTTTTTTATTAGACTTGTATTTTTACAGACAAGAGATACTGAAGATTCAATTAGTTTTAAAGTTCAACATGAATAATGAACATACACGTACACACACTGGGAAACCCTTAGCTACCACCCTACAACAAAAAGGACATGAGTAAGTAGTATTCATTAATTGTTGAATTTAAGGTCATTGTTTAGATGGCTGATTTTACTAGTTTAAATGTTACCTTTTATTCCACATAACTATTGAAATATTAATAGATACATGTATTTAATCCACTATATTTGATTTGAGGAAGCAGGAGATAAAAAATACAGCTACAATAATACAAAATGACCATACAGTAGTAAATATAATACTTAAACTATTTTTATTTGTAGCCATTTTAACAAACAGCCATTGGCTGTACTAGACATGGGAGAAACTTCTAGTAGCTTCTCATAGAAGCCATTTTTGTAAGCACTTTGCTACCAAAAATCTTGCCACACAAACCCAATTCAGCACTGAAAATATTGGGGACATCTTTTTCCTTACCATTTGTTTTTTTGATTAAGCAAATCATATTGACAGTTGTGTGCTGCTTAAGGCTATTTGAACAGTCTGTAATTAGCAAGACGTGTTTAATAAACTGAATAGAGCTGTAAGTGGACATAATTACTACAATTCAGAGAACATAGCATGAGGAAGATGTGATGCTACATTTTCTTTTGGTTGCACAACTGTCATGGTTTAGCAAGGAGCCTCTTTTGCTTGATGACAGGGGTAGTGGGTTGCAGTAAAGACCTGTTCTCAAACTTTCTCCCCAGTTCTTGGGTTCAGACCCACCTCCGGCCTGGCTGGGCCAATCTGGTGTCTTTGCTGTCACTATTTAAGGATGGGAATTTGAAGTGCTTGGAAGGAGATGTAAGAGATATAAGAGTGGTACAAGATGGAAGTGACCACGCGGACCCCACAATCAGAGAAGGAGGAAGGAAGAAGGAGCACCAGACCAGAGACCCCCTTGCAACCTGTGGCAAGAGTGTAGACTGTACCTCTGCAACCCAAGCAGGGCAATGGCAGGACTGAGAGCCAACAGCAACTCTGGGTGAGTGCGTATAAATGTCATGTTTATACATGCTCTGTGTTGATAATGTCTCCGAAATTGCTACGGTGGAGAATTTCAGAGAAATAAAAGTGTGAAACTGAAAGAAATGTTACCTGATTGAAGTTAATAGCAAGTTCTGGAGATAGTCTAGCCCAACTCTTGCTCAGAGCAGGGTCACATATTGAACTCACTCAAGACTAGTTTTTGTCAAATTTGGCATCTTGCGAAAGAAAGAATCACCACAGTTTCTCTGGGAAATCTTTGTTTAATAATTCTTAAATAAGGTTGTTGTTGTTTAGATTTTTTAAAGTGTTTTCTTAGCATTTAATGTACTTAATTATCAAACTAGTTTGATTACATATGGTAGTTTTTGGTGAGCATTCAATAAGTTTCTGAGCAATCGGTTAAATCTCTGCATATGCTTGTAAATGCTACAAGTGAATATCAATTCTACAATGTTGTTGTTCATAGTATTATTTGTGATTCATGTGCAATAGAAGTATTTGTGATTTATTCTCCTCAAAAGAGAGAAGGTAATGGTGGAAATCCCCAAGTGTATAGTTCATGAACACTTAAACTGAAATCTGTTTGCAGTAGCAGTCAGAAAATAGCTATAAATAAGAAATATCACTCAGAAATCCAATTTGGATAGGCACTGAATCTCATAAAGGATACCATTTATAAAAATATTGTTTATAAAGAGACTTATTCCTTACAAATTATCACTCTTGTGGACATCTCCTGTCCTAAAGAATAACAAATAACTTGTTTCACACTTAAGCACACAGGCTCTTAAGTAAAAATTCCTTACTTGCTCAACAAACAACAACTGACAACCCCAAATGGTCTGTCTATGGGGATCTCATTAATATTTACAAAAATCTAAATGGTGGGTGTCAGGAGGTTGGGACATCTCTTTTTTCTATTGTAGGTAGCAACAGGACAAGGGGTAATGGGATGAAGCTGGAACACAAAAAGTTCCATTTAAATATAAGAAAAAAACTGTAAGGGTGACGGAGCAGTGGAACAGGCTGACCAGGGAGATTGTGGACTCTCCTTCCCTGGAGGTCTTCAAGACCTGCTTCGACATGTTCCTATGCCATCTGATCTAGGTGAACCTGCTTCTGCAGGGGGATTAGACTAGATGATCTCTAAAGGTTCCTTCCAACCCCTCCCATTCTATGATTCTATCATTCTATGATTCTATTCACTTTAAAATAAATTCTACATTTTTCTTACTAAGTTTTTCAAAACATGCCATTATTTATACTTGCAAATACATGATAAAATTTTAACATTTTACATGTATTGACACAAAGAATATGTAGAGTAGTACACTCAAAGTCAAGTAATTAGAATTTAGCCGTCCCTTTATGATATTCCAATATGTAGTTATTGAGTTAATGACATTGCAAGAACCGAAATGGCGTGAAAATTTTTTCTTTTTTTTTTTTTTTTTTTTTTTATAGTATTACCTGAATTCCAATATGAGTATGTAAGGAAGGAAATTTCAGTGAGACAGATGATCAGTTTTCACAGAATCACAGAATGGTAGGAGTTGGAAGAGACATCTAGAGATAATCTAGTCTAACCACTGTGCTAAAGCAGGTCCACCTAGTTCACGTCACACAGAAACACTCAGGTAGGTTTTGACAACCTCAAGAGAAGATTCTACAAGTTCCCTAGGCAGCCTGTGTCAGTGGTCCCTCACCCTCATAGTGAAATAGATTTTCTTATGTTTGAGTGGAACTTTATTTGTTCCAGCTCCTTCCATTACCCCTCATCCTGTTACTTATATCACAGAATCACAGAATCTCAAGGGTTGGAAAGGACCTGGAAAGATCATCTAGTCTAACCCCTCTGCCAGAGCAGGCCCACCTAGAGTAGGTCACACAGGAACTCATCCAGGTGGGTTTTGGATGTCTCTAGAGCAGGAGACTCCACAACCCATCTGGGCAGCCCATTTCAGTGCTCTATCACCATCATATTGAAGAAATTTTTCCTTCTGTTTCTTTGGAACCTCTTACGTTCCATCTTATAACCATTGCCCCTTGTCATATCATTAGACATAGAATCATAGAATGGTATGGGTTGGAAGGGACCTTTTGAGATCATCTAGTCCAACCCCCCTGCAGAAACAGGTTCACCTAGATCAGGTTGAGAAGAGCCTAGCTCCATTTGCCTGATATGACAGAAAAACTGATCCCCAACCACCTGACATACACTATTTAGATATTTCAAAATATTAATGAGATCGCCCCACAGTCTCCTATTCTTTAGACTAAACAGCCTGAGTTCCTGCAGTGTTTCTCATAAAAAAGATACTCCAGTGCTGGACTTGCTCCAGAAGTTCTTTGTCCCTCTTGAGATGAGGAGCCCAGAACTGGACACAGGACTCCAGATGAGGCCTCACAGGGACAGAGTAGAGGGGGAACAGAAACTCCCTCAATCTACTGGACACACTCTTCTTGATGCATCCCAGGCCATGACAGTACATTGCTGTCAACCAGGACTCCTAGGTCTCACCACAGTTCTACTCGTCAGCAAGTCAACCCCCAGCCTGTACTGGTTCATGGGGTTGTTCCTTCCAAGATGCAGGACTCTGTACTTGTCCTTTTTGAACCTAATGAGGTTCTTCTCTGCCCAACTCTCAAGCTGGTCGAGATCCCACTGAATGGCAGCACAGCCTTGTGGTGAATCAGCCCATCAGTCTTAATTGCTAATTTTGCGACATTCTTGACTCATGACTTTCATGATATAAACTACTGATAGAGCAGTCAATAGTACACTGATCATTAGACTAAATCACTTTGTATAAATACACCTGAATGCTCTTTTAGATCCAGATAGATAAAAATACATATATATGGAGAAACTGGTACAGTAAAATAAAAAATTAAGTGAATACTCAGATATTCAGCTGAGTTTGGCTCTCATGTTATAGATCCATCAGAGGAATGAAGAGAGGGAATAACATGAAAACAAGAGTATCTCCTTTGCATGACCAGTATGAAAATAATAATGTAACCATATTGACTATGATTCTTCTAATAAGCCAGGAAGGCTTTAATTGTGGAGGAATTGTGTTGGCAGATAACACTGGCTACTTAAAATGTTGCACAGAAATATCTATTCTGTGTGGTTTAGAGAGATAACTCTGATTCTTTACAGTGTTTGCCATAAATCATTCTCTTTTAACCCAAGTAGTTTCATTATAATAACTGTATAATTATGTTACAACATTAATATGACAAATTTGCATATTCCAAAGAAAAGTAATGTTGTTTTACTCCAAAAATGTTAAATTAATTTTTCAGGATGAATATTTATTAAGTATTGTGAAGTAGATTTGATGATTTTCAAAATGTGTAGCTTGTCTTTACAGTTACAGCATTATTCTTATATAAATTAGTGCATTGAGCAGTTGGAGAAAAGAAGGTCTTCAGTTTCCTACAAATATTAGTGTCATGGTTTAGCAAGGAGTTGCTTTTGCTTAGTAACAGGGGGAGCGGGTTGCAGTGAAGACCCGGTAAAAGTTTTTTAGACTCTCCCCCGACTCCTGGGTTCAGACCCACCCCCTGGCCCGGCTGGGCCAATCTGGCGCCTCTGCGATCACTATTTAGG